>ML780877.1:73845-95804 GCA_009831015.1 Picea engelmannii | reverse complement strand
CTATAATTCAAAGTGGAGTAATTCCAGTGTCCAAAAACACTCACAATACCAGAAATAAACTGCAAATTATCATATTTACCAGCTACCAAGATCTGGGAGTTAGATTTAAAACATACATATAGATGCAAAAATCCAAATCACCCTTTATGTTTCCTGGTGGAAGACAAACAACACCATCTGGTGTTGAATTTCATGTATTCTCCAACAAAATCATCTTTAATGTTTTCTAGACCAAGAAGAGTATTTATAAGATATTCCCATATGCATATTCTTTATTTTCACAAAATGTCTTCAAGACAATTTGCCATAAAAATTGTTACACTAGGACATGATTCAGCAGGACGTAAAGCCTCCTTTGACATAGCTTCATCCTTGGTAATTTTAAGTTTATGTTTGTAACTTATGATATCCCATTAGCAATCTAAGACATTCTCAATGGTTAGAGAAGTATATCTCCAGTAATATTTACTTATAGCAGCACTTTGAGACTAGCCTTAATGGCTCAACCTTTTATGCCTTTAAAAGTATATCCCAGTTGATGACAAGTCCTCTCTATGTCATTCATGTAACTCAGTACACACAGTATTAAATTTTGGTATCTTCTTTTGGTTAACAACTTTTGAGTTGCAGTAATTGGTGTACATAGAGATCCTAGTCATTATTTCTTTCCAAGCCAGTTCATAGCTGGAGAATACATTGTGGCTACTGACTGGCATAGCTTATGTTGTTAAAGATATCATCCTCTAACATAAAACAAAAATTTATATTTTAAATCAACTCCTTCCCAAAGAAAACAATTCAGCATCATACCCAAATAAATCCCACTCCAACGAATCATAATCTACCAAACCAATGTCTATAATTGAATCAGTTCTATAGATTTATTGTTATATGTAAGGAATACTCTACCAAGTCATAATGTGACCTCATTGTCTAGAAAAGGGAAGGCCAATGAATTTTTTCATACAGCTGCATCTATATTTCAATATTTACAATGTTTTGAATAGTTATAGTATGATCGCTAGAAGTCCCTGTGATGGATATTTCAAAAGTTGACTATATATATATTCTCATTCATGAATTGATTGTAGCATTGAAGTATCGAACAAATCAACTATATCTAAAATCCATCTACACAAGCCCCAATCCACTAAAACAACAATGATTAACTAGAGTACACCCTCTATGATTTTGAATAGACCGAGTTAGCAAATTACTATTGACAAACCTGGCACTAAAATTGTATAAGAAACAAACCCATCACCTATGAAGGAGACGAAAATCCACCAATAAGAGATTGTACCTATCACTAGTTCGACTTTGACTGTCCATCATCATTAGAGATAGAATTGGGATTACACTGTCTCAGTGGGTAGAGGAATAATGGGTGAATGTAAAAGATCCATGCGAATTATAATCCACTAGAAGTGCATGGAGTATGAATTTCTAACGGATTCTATTTGTGGGATAATTTTGTTTGTAAAGTAACCTCCCAATCTATAGCTTGATTTGGTAGCGAAGCGCTAGTGTAAAGGAATCAAACAGATTATTAAGTAGCCATCTTAAAATTGATAGGAATCACCAAAATAGAGCCACGGTTGGAATGCCATGATCATCACGATATGTCATTGTGTGTAATGAAATAGAGCCACCAGGGTAGGAGTCATCTAGGTAAAATGGATTCGTCAAAGGAGTGACAAATGAATCACAGCCAGTCGCTATATATATACGTTGAGCACATAAACAAAATAGGTTGGCCAGAGTCAAATTTACCCACAACAAATACAGAAAACACTATCGCACAGATCCATGGATAGGGTTTTTAGCAGGATTTATGATTGAAGAACCTGGTGGAAGGTAGAACAATAGTTTACGACATTTTAATTCTTCACACAAAGCAGAGAGACACACAAAATTACACTTAGAACATGAACATACAAATTTTATACACATAACAGAAACATTCTAATTACTAGACAAGTTAAGTTTAAGTCCAAATGCATGGACAGAGATAAACTTATATGTTTCAAATTGCAAACCGACAACCAGGTGAGTGAGTTGTTTCCACCCAACCATAGGAAAATCCATAGTGGACGCCACCCCCTACCTAAGCTATGGTACCACCCGGGTGAAGTGGGGATAATAACTCTATAACTTGGACTCAAACCACAACGTTCTTCTAAATATTTCTTGATGACAGAGCATCACTAAGGGATATACATACATACCCCACACAACACAAGGAGCAGCTCCTTCTCTATTGTCCAGTTCCTCAAAAAACTACTACTCCTCCTCGTGCTATTCAGTGTGTGCATAGAAGGTATAAACTGTTGTCTCAAGTTTCAGTAGAGTTATCCATGGTCCTTGGATTTTTCTCAAGGCTACCAGCTTCCATTCATGGTTGGTTGTTCTAGCATGGGTTTGACTCTCTTCCTTCCATGTCTAACCTCTCAAAACTCTTCTCTATCACATTTTTTAACAATCTTCCTTCCCCATTCGAATTTTCCCCATCCTAATGGATAGAGATTTCAAACTCAACTTCTCCTCCTAGTTCCAAAAATGTAGGGGAGACAATTTGTTAAAATTTAGGAGTTGGTTTCCTCCACTCTTCTTAACTAATTTTTGTTTTGAAATTCAAAATTGAAATTGGGGGTTCCAGGTAGCATAAGATAGATGATTTAGGCATAAACCCCCCATACCCCCTCACCTTTCCCCTCTTGTGGTATCATAGCCCCTATAGGTGCTCAAACTCAGTTGATATGATCTTCATCTTTATTAACCGCAAAACAAAAAGACGTACAATATTCACAATACCATGGGTTATCATCCATGGAGTTAGTATACTAGAGTTATAAAGTAATTCATGCAAGGTATTTACATATTTATTTACAAATAATTCAAGGAGTAAAAATTGGGATATTACAGATGAAGTTTTAAAAAGGAGGAAAAATTCTTACATGATAGTATTCAAGAGTTTATCCATAGAAAAGCAAGATCTAGAGATAAACAAGGGTTTGGTTGTTGAGAGAGAAGATGAAGAAGCTAGAAGACAAGAATAAATCATACTAAGGAAAGAAGTTGAGCTCAAATATATTGAGGAAGAACAAGATAGACTACATAGAGAATAAAAACTCCAACGAAAGATTGAGGAGGAGTTGAGAAAGAAACAAGAAGAAGGGTTTGGTTGTTGAGAGAGTTGAGAGAGAAGATGAAGAAGCTATAAGACAAGAAGAAATCATACTAAGGAAAGAAGTTGAGCTCAAATATATTGAGGAATAACAAGATAGACTACATAGAGAACAAAAACTCCAACGAAAGATTGAGGAGGAGTTGAGAAAGAAACAAGAAGAAGATGTTTTTCAGGAGTTGGAGAAGCAAGGAAAATTTGTTGAAGCTAGCCAAAGGAAAAAATAATTAAAGAGCGGTGAGAGAAAGATTAGTTAGAGGAAAGGTTACAAGCTAAGATAATTCAACAAGAGGCAAAGGCCAAGAGAAAATAAGAGGACGAGCATAATAGGATTGCAAAAGAGCTAAGGAAGAAGGAGGAGGTAGATGAACTTAGGAAACAAAAAGAAGAGTGATGTTGAGAGTGCAGCTGAGAAAGAACTATATCAGCAATAGGAAACTCATTCCACAGTGCCCCCTACATAAGTCATTGATTTGACTAAGGATGAGGAAGAATTTTCTAGATCAGGTACCCAGGTTGAGGAAGAGATTGCAACTAAGGTAACTAATCAAACTTGAAAACCTAAGGACACACAAGCAATGGATAGAGGAAAATATATAAAATCAAAATAGTTTCATACCCTGGGCAGTTTAGAAAATATCTTATGGTGGGGTGATCAACCAATTCCTGAACCTCTAGATGAAGTAGTCGATCTCAAATCTATTGCTTATAACCATCGAAAGCAAGCTATTGTAAAAAGAACTTAGAAGAGAAGGATAATAAATGTAGATAGTGTCGTAATATGCACTAGAAAGAATCCTTTAATGGGAATGAAGAAGGATAAAATAAGTGAGTTATTATCTGTTGGAGTAGCAATTTCCCAACACTACAAGGAAAACACCTTATAGAGGAGTTTTTTAGTGTTACAAGATTTGGATAAATTTCCAAAAGAAACTTTTCTACAACCTTCTCTATTTGAAGTAAAGGTTTTAACGGATGTTCCATATAACTAAAAAAAAATGAGCGGGCGAAGGTTGTAGCGGAGGTTTTTTTCGCAGCTTTTATTGTCAAAATGTTCTGATGCGCTCTCAACCAACCTGCCTCGGCGTGTTGATATAAGACAAACGAAATAGTGTGCTTATAATTATTATGCATCGGTTTCACCTTTTTTGTTGTATGCAGAGCATCGATGCTGTTATAATTTCTATGCACTGGCTTCACATTGTTTGTGTATGAAGCACAGGTGCTTTTTAGTTTCTGTATGCACCAATGAATTTAAATTTTGAGTGTGCCCTAGTGCGTTTAAGTTATCCACACTCCAGTGTGTTTAAGATAGAGTGTGCCCCGATGCTTGTATAAATAGTATGTATCGGTCCCTGTATTATGAATTACACCTATGTTATTTGTATCAATTTAAATCATCCACATATTAATTATTCAACAACGCAACATTTTACAACATTTGAAAATGCAATAAAATAATAAATCCATTTTATTATATATGAATAAGAGACCCATTTTCATACAAAAAGGGACAACATAAAGGTACAAAAAATAATCAAATTGTAACCAATATGTAATTGTTAGACATATTGGTAATGTTATCCCCTATCCTAGGGATAACTAAGGAGATTATGTCTCGAGGCCCACAGGTCCTAGATATAGAGTACCGAGACCCATATTGACTTGACTCTGGCCCTGGAGGGCCCTTCTTTCTTCTTCAACTCCTCCACCTTGTCAGCAACAACAACATCCATCCCATCGGCTTGGTCCTTCAACAGAAGTGGGTCTTGATCCATGAGGTAATGAGTCCAGGTATCATGGTATGTGTCACTTTGATTCTCAAAACATTTGAATATGTGCATTTAATTATTTTTACTTCTGACGTGTGCTTGAAACTTATGCCTTTCCACTTGTCCACACCTGGGGGGAATGACATGATGCCATAGAAAGTTGGTTCCCATAGGGTTTGATTTTCTACTGGGTGGGTTCATGAAAGGTCATCGTCCATTCCCACCATACTTATCACTTTTCATCTTTTTCCCTCTCATCCATCCCATACATTGGTTCGGGCATTAGGTTTGCCAAGCTAGCAAAGGGTTTTACCTTACCTTGTGGGAAGAAGGGGCTAAAGGCCCAAAGGGTAAAAGTAGCTGGAAAAAGATAAAATCCAAAACAAAAAAACCTTCAGATGCTTCGCCCAGGGATCCCTGAGAAAGCAATAAAAGGCTCCTCAACAAGAAACATAGGGACCCATAAAATAATAAAATCAAGACCTAGTTGGAGGATAGGGGGTCTCATCACGAGCCAACCTACTAGGTCCATGGGCATGTAGCGGTATGACACTACCATTCAACCGGTCACCACACCAGGGTAGTGGCTCTTGGCGGCATAGGCAAGAGAAAGGGGGTCTCATCACGATCCAACCTTCTCATCTCTGTGAAATGCTTGTGGGTAACATTGTCACCACTGGTCACCATGCTAGGGCAGTGTCCCCTAACTAGTCTCTTGAAAGAAAAAACAATAAGACAAAAAGATAAAGGGCATTGAATAGGCTTGGAAACATTTGCATCCATGACCAGGTGCAACTCACCCTCTTCAGAGGCACCCACAGGTAAGCCATACATTCCTCTGTCATCACTGCACCCATTTCTCAAACATCCCTCACCACCTCATCCACTTACATGGCCTGAATTTTTCTTCACTTGGAAACATCCCACGTTCAATGAGAATTAGCCCAATATGACCTCCTGACGTCCTCTCCAAACTTGGCTTGTAGAATAGCATAACGCCTTTGAGCACTTGTATGGGAAAGGGGGGTTTTATGCACATGTTTAGATAACTTGATTATTAGATGTGATTGGCATTGTTATAATCCCTGTGACTTATGAGCCCATGGAGGGCATACTTGTTGTTGTTGTAGGGCCACACCTGACGGACAAGTACACATGGGGAGATGATTAGTTCAGACCTCCATAGGGATAAAATCCCACTAGATGGATGCTGAGACCCCAGCCAGGGGCAGAGACAGGTCAGAGGCTTGCACCAGAGAGAGAGGAGGAGGTTCCACCAGAGACAACCTGGCAAGTCTGGACCCAGGGGGGTCTTTCCCTCCTACTATGATGTTGGCCTTGAAAGTCCCATGACATCACCTCTGTGACCCTTGACGTCACCAATGTTTGATGGACACTTTGGAGGTAGTTATGTCCCAAGTGGCACATGTGGCTTGATCCAGAGGCCTTGGGAGGCCTAACGTTTTTCTCCTAGAGGCCAACGTTTCACTAGAGAGGCCTAACGTCACCCTAAAGGGGCATGAAGTCACCTATTTTGCTTGATTTAGGGTTTAAATTGTCATTTTTATGTAAAAACTGGATATTACATGTAAACTGGCCATGCCGACCTTTTTGACTTAATTCTGGTCATTGTAACTGCATAAATAAGGGAAAAATGACTCTTATTTTTCATAATCTTTCACTCAGACTTAAGTGAGGTCTAAAATTTGCGCCCTAATTAGGGTTTATTGGCTGAAATTTGGTGCACACTTCTTGAAGGAGGCTATTTTTGGTGTATTTTAGCATTTTTCTTGGTGGAAGTCTTCAACTAGGCCTATTGCTAGATGATTCTTGGTAAATGTAAGTAAATTTTCTTCAATTCTTCTTCATTGAATGGTTATGGTTGTATTTATCTTACATTTATTTTAAGATTATGAAATTGCTAGCTTAAAACCCTAGGAGGCTAAAGCACATGTTATTGTGCTTGCCTTAATAACTTTCACCTACAAGATTATGCTAGAAAACCGATTTTCTTGAAGCTTTGTGCTAAGGGCCTTGCCATGGAAACACACTAGCTTATTTTTCTTCATCTAAGCCATCATTTACTTCATATTTGATCTAAGAAGGAGGAAAACTGCTAGGGCCTATGGTTACCTACTCCCTAGAGGCCATTTCCCCCCTAAGGTTTAGTGATTGAAACCTTGGGTTACCAACACTTCAATAATTAACCTTCTTGTCTCTAGCTCTCTTATTATCATTTTGTTCCTTCAAGATTGTCGCTGCTAAAAGAGACTCCATTTACCCTAAAAGCACTGATCTAAGCCTTACAACTGAGTGATTGATGAAAGCCACCCTCAAAACCTTTACCTTAAGCTCTCTACTAACTATTCCTAACCGTAGAATAGACTAACCTACTAACCTACTTGTTGTTGTTACTAAATTAATCTACAACCATCTATTACAGCATTAAAAACACCTAAAAGAAATTGTAAAGTTGATTTATACACTGCCTAATTTGCTTCCGACAAATGCTAGTACTTTGGTATTAATAAGTGATTATTTTGGGTCATTTTGAAGCTCTTTCAAGGCATTTATTGTGAAGCAATTATCTCATAAACATTGCTGCTATAAAATTCTTTTTTCTTCATCATATATCAACTATTTCTTTTATTGATAAAGTCCATGGTTTTATGAAGTACTAACAACAAGTTGTGCTTGCAAAATATATATTTTCTTGTTGCTTTGTTTTGGGCAGATACATCCAAATATTTCATTACTTCATTGGTTAAAACCATGGGACTTTCTGATCAATGTGACTCATGAGAGGGGATACTTTTATATACACTTTAACCTTTGTCTTCTCAAACCCCTAGGTCACCGGGGACGTCTCCCCTGGGCCATCAACTCTAAATAGAAATAGGTATCATGTTGAGGTGACAGTGATAGGATAACCTCCTATTACACCATTTTTTCTTCCTTTAACATTTTCCTTTGGAATAAGTACAAATTGAGCGATAACATTTTGGCGCCGCTGCCAGGGAACACTGAGTCAATTCTCCTCAAAGACGACACTTTTTGGTAATCCTTTCCTCAAAAGCCTTTACTTTACAAAGATTACCTGGCGACTCTAGTGAGGGTGATCCCCTCATCCCTTTGATAGTTTCAAGAAAATTATATGGCGACTCCACTAACCTTTTCCAAGGTGCCACCTTACTCTCAACTCTGTGATATTTCCAAGTTATGGGATCATTGCGCTTTGGGAACAAGTGTATCTGACTATTGATTTCAAAAAATTTCAAGGATACCTGAATTATTTTGATACAAAATGGTCAAGCAACTCTCCAAGATTTGGAGGCCTCCCAATTACTCACATTGTAAAATTCGTGAAATATATAAGCGAGATAGAATTGGGAGGGGAGGATGTTCTGGTAAAATTATTCATACTTTTTCTACCATCCTTTTTTCAAGATTGGTTTAAGAGTTGTTGCGAAGATAGGGGTATTGCATCTTTTGTAGACCTCATCAATAGGTTTATTGAGTTTGTGAAACCACAATGCTGGACATATGAAGATGCTCTTAAGAATCTCGTAGTAGCCTTAGAGAACGAAGGATTCACCACTGAGATTGTAGAAGATCTGGGGGATGTATACCATACTCAATATCAAGAACCCTCTGATATAGATGAAGATATTTACGAAGAAAATTGTCAACCCCTTGAAGAGGAGAAAGATTTCTCCCATGATTCAATAGAATGCAGTGAAGATTTAACTAGAGAAGTGAATTATGAGGATGAAGCACTGGTAACCGCTCCTCTGTCAGATGAATCTCTCCAAGATCATATCTCTCCTGCACAAGATGAAGAGAATGAGGTGAGATATTTTCCTTTCCAGTTTTTTTATGACACCATGTTCTATGATTCATAAGGTGAAGAAGTAAAATAACCCTTGGAAGAGCTAACTCCTTCATTTTCTGATGAAGACTTAGAGATAAGTCTTGAGGATGGTGTACTAGATTCTCTTCCTTTTAATGAAGTCATCCAAGCTAATGATCCTCCCACACAACAAGAAGTGAACACGGTAAGTTACCTCCCTTTCCAAAATTTTGATGATCCTTTGTTTTATGATTTGGAAGGAGAAGAGGTACTAGAGGATCCATTGGATGCATTAAATCCTTCATGTTATGATAAAGGTAGTGACATTGTTGATAATATTGATGATTTCATACATGTTGGAAGGCGTAAGTGGGATGTGATTGGTTCTAATGGAGATCCCATTTACGACATTGAGGGTCATCTCCAAAAGTTGCCTTTACAACTATCATATGAGGTTACTAATTTTGACAATTGGCAACAAGGAGATGGTATGATTACAAACCTTTTTCAAACACCCAAGAATGACCCGGTGTTGTATTCTCCTAGTGATTTTCGATCATACCTTGAGGATTTTGATGATTATTCCTAGGATCACTTGGATTTATTCCATGAAGAAAATTATCAACCACCATTGTGCTCAGATCTTGATAGAGGTAAATTGATGCAGGAGCATCGCTCACTCATCAAGTGAACCAGCGTGGAGCGAAAGACAGCTGGACAAGCCAGCACAAATTTTGAAAACACTTTGGAACTGTTGCGCAAAGTCTTTAATGAGGCCATTTAAGATAAAGGCGCACTTGTATATTGTAATGGACCTTGAGCCTTTAATCTCTCGTCCTTAGGTAGATAGACAACATTTATTTTAGTTAATGTTGGTAGGTAGATTTTAATTCTAGATATGATAGTTTAGAAATCCGAGAGGGAAAAATGGATATAGACACCCTCATTGTACATTGTAACATTATTGAAGCAGGAGAGCAAGAAGAGGAAGCAGAGAATTGTATGAACAACACCCATGTACAGGCATTTGAGTTAATAGAAAAAAGCTTTGATTCAAATCCATGGTTTGTGTTGTTTCTCTGTGTATTGATGTTATGCTCATGAATGTTTTCTTCCTGTCATGCATTTTCTTTTATATGTTGTGTATGTGATTTCATGGTTGAATTGAAGTCTGAGAAGATGAGTGAATGAGTTTCAATTGTTTCTCTAATTGAACCAGAGGATTTATGCAAGGAGTGCAGTCGAATTGTCCGCAAGGAGTGCGTCGACAGAAGGATTCAATTAGAGATAAGCTTTGTTCTCATTTCTTCGAAAGTGCAGTTAGGCACATTGTCATGCAAGGAGTGCGCAGGCCAAGGAAAAAGTTTCAGAGTTGCGATTCTGAGCAAAGTATTGAACGAATGCTACTGCAGGAGCGCGCAGAGTCGAGCGAATTTAACACTTAGACGTTGTTGAAGATTTTCCGCAAGGAGTGCGCGCAAAAATTTATCTGAAGGACTTGAGAAGTCGGGAACAAGCTCAGGAGGAATAGGCCTTTGAATTCCCTGGAGGCTAAGTGCAGGGAAGTTGTCGTTGGAAGTCGGAGGAAAGTGTTGCAGGTTGGTAAGGAGAGTCGCGAGACGTGATGTCATGAGGCAGCAAGTGGCAAAAGGATCAGGAGCGTCCATATGAGAAGGACAGGTGGAGGATATCTAAGGATCTCGCGAACTTGGGAGCTCGCAGGGTGAGAGCCCAACCATTGGGTATTCTGAGTCACGAGGACGTGAGGCGCGAGGAGGTGGATAGCTGTTGGATCTAGAGTGCGGAAGGACCGTTGGATCCGCACGTGGGCTCGTGCATCGAAGCCTCGCGAGAAAGAGCTCGAGAACTTGACCTCGTGAGAAGCAAAGTCGTGAGGGATCGAAGTCGCAAGTTTCGACACCTCGGACCTCGGGAGTTGATGGGGAAGTTATTCAATTCGCGAGTAGCGAAGTTGCGAGGGAGCGATAGCACGGAAGTCCCGAGAGAAGTGACGGGTGTGGACGAGTCAAGTCACACGCGCGCCTCAGAGTTTTGGCACCTTGGATATCGGAGATTGGAAAACCAAAGGTTTGATATCTCGAGTAGCGAGGTCGTGAGTAACGAAATCCCTCAGGGGAAAGTCAACGAGTTGACTGACCATCGGGTCTCGGGGATCCGAGAACCTAGTGTATAACCTTTGGACTCGCGGGGTCGCGAGTTCTGACCCTCTGAGAAGTTAAGGAGGGGATCGCGTGACGAAGAGAATCTGTGGGTAGGAAGATTCCCGATAGGGAATTAGGAGAACCGTTGAGCTCTTCGGGCCGAAGGAAAAAGAAGGTTCTGAGGAAGCGGACGTGCCAGTGAGGGTGCGGCTATGTCAGTGTGGTATCAGAGCAGGTTTGATTCTTTGTTTTCTGTAGCAGAGAGAGAGAAAATTTACCATGTCGCCTAGGAGAGAAAGACAGTCACCTGACCCAGAAGATAGGGCGGTGCGAAGAAGAGGCAGGCCGATAGGAAATCCAGAAATGGAGAGGCAGATGAGAGATCTCCGAGCGAGACTAGAGGAGATGGAAACAACCCAGAGATGCACAGCTAGTGCTGGAGATCTAAGTGACTCTGAAGGTGAAGTTTAAGCCGAACAACAAGAGGAAGTTGCAGCCGAAGATGCATCAATTGAACGGTTGATAAAAGCTATCACCAGAATGGGGGCGAAGGCGAGGATGGACATTCCAGTCTACGAAGGAAATTTGGATGCAAAAGAGCTATTGGATTGGATCCGAGCTCTTGATACCTACTTCGACTATGAAGATATCGAAGAGGATAGGAAGGTCAGACATGCTATCACGCGCCTGAAAGGACATGCAACATTGTGGTGGGACGAGCTTCAAGCAGATAGACGCTGCAAAGGTAAGCAGGAGATTAAAAGTTGGGATCGAATGATTGCGAAGATGAAGGAAAAATTCATCCCAAGAGACTATCAAATTACTCTGTTCAGGAGGATGCAGAACCTGAGACAGAAACTGATGACAGTGAAAGAATACACTGAGGAATTCTATCGACTGAACATCAGAGCAGGTCATCGGGAGAGCGATGATGAGAAGGTTGCCAGATACATGAATGGGTTGAGATATGACATTCAGGATGAATTAAGTATGGTTACCATCAGGACGGTGGAGGATGCTTATCAGATGGCTTTGAAAGACGAAGAAAAGCTGAGCCGTAAGCAAGGTCAGCGAGGGCGAGGCAGAAGTCAGCCCAGAGGCAAGGCAGTTGCCCAGGAGAAATACCAAAATCCCAAGGAGGAGTGGAAGAAACCTCAGGGTAGAGTAGAAAGAGGTAGTACCTCACAGAAAGGACCATACATTGAACAGAGAGGGCATCATAATGAGCAGAAGGGAGATTATGCTGACGCCAATACTTTTCCTCATACCAGAGGTAGAGGAAGAGGCCGAGGTGGATTTATCACATGTTTCACATGTGGGAAGAATGGGCATAGGTCATTTGAGTGTCCAGAGAAAAAGAAGGACATCGAGGAAGCTCACATCGCAGAAGCGCAGAGGCGTGATGTTGAGACCGAAGACACAGAAGGCGGAAGGTCACTGATGATGCGTAAAGTTCTCTTAACACCTGGGAAAGAGGTGGAGGACTCAACTCAAAGGACCAGACTGTTCAGGACAGCTTGCAAGACCAAGGATTGGGTATGCAAGGTTATTGTGGACAGTGGTAGCACAGATAATCTTGTTTCAACCGAGATGGTGGAAAAGCTGGAGTTGGAGACAACTGATCACCCGAGTCCATACAAAGTTTCATGGCTACAGATGGGACATTAGGTGAGTGTTACTAAACAATGTTTAGTTGAATTCAAGATAGGAGGGTATAATGATAAAGTACTCTGTGATGTTATCCCCATGGATGTATGTCATCTATTGTTGGGTAGACCATGGAAATATGACAGAAATGTGGTTCATGATGGGAGAATGAACACATATACCCTGGAGAAGGATGGGAGGACACACATGTTGCTTCCGATAAAGGATAAGGAGGTGAAGCTGGAAGTAAGCAACACAATACTTCTCATGAGTGGGAAGGAACTTCTCACAGAGATGGAGAAGAAAGAAGATCCACAATTCTTTGTGGTCAGAAAGCCGAGGATTGTTCTGACTAGCACAAGAGTGGATGATCTACCAGATGAGATTCAGGAATTGTTGGAAGAGTTCGTTGACATCATAGTGGACGAATTACCTCATTCGTTGCCACCGATGAGAAGTGTGAGTCACCATATAGACCTCATACCAGGGGCTAGTTTTCCAAACAAAGATGCGTACAGATTAACACCGCGAGAAAATGAGGAGGTTAAGAGGCAGGTCCAGAAGTTGGTGGACAAAGGATAGTCAGGGAAATTTTAAGCCCGTGTGTTGTTCCGATAGTACTCAGTCCAAAGAAGGATGGGGGATGGAGAATGTGTACCGATTCAAGAGCCATTAACAAGATAACCATCAGGTACAGGTTTCCATTGCCGAGAATGGATGATTTGATGGATTGCCTGAGTGGGCCAAAGTATTTTTCAAAGATAGATTTGAAAAGCGGATACCACTAGATTCGCATGAGGGAAGGCGATGAGTGGAAGACATCCTTCAAGACCAACGAAGGACTATATGAATGGCTAGTCATGCCGTTTGGCTTGACGAATGCACCAACTACTTTTATGAGGTTGATGAATGAAGTCCCGAGGGAATTCATCGAGAAATTTGTCGTCGTATATCTGGATGATATATTGATTTTCAGCAAGACAAAGGTTGAACATCTGAAGCATTTGGCCATTGTGATGAGGAAGCTACAGCAAGAGAAGTTGTTGGTCAACATTAAGAAGTGCTCATTTATGAAGACAAAACTCATTTACTTGGGTTTTGTTATTTCGGAAAATGAATTAAAGATGGATCCGAGTAAAGTGGAGGTAATTAAGAATTGGCCATCACCGAGAAATGTATTCGAGGTGAGAAGTTTTCATGGACTGGCTAGTTTCTACCGAAAGTTCATCAGGAATTTTAGCGGAATTAGCGCAGCGATGATGGATACAGTGAAGAAGCGGCATAAGTCTTTTCACTGGACATCAAAGGCTAAAAAGAGCTTCAATCTGTTGAAGCGGAAGATAACGGAACAACCGGTCTTGGTGTTACCGGATTTCCAGAAGACATTTCAGGTGAAATGTGATGCAAGTGAGTATGTCATAGGAGCGGTCTTGAGTCAGGAAGACAAACCAGTTGCATATTTCAGCGAGAAGCTGGATGAGGCGAAACTGAAATACTCCACGTATGATAAGGAATTCTATGCTATCATACAGGCATTGAAGAAGTGGAGGCATTACTTGATCCCAAAAGAATTTGTTTTGTACAGTGATAATCATGCATTACAGTTTGTGAGTCAACAAGAGAAGTTGAATCAGAAACATGCCAAATGGGTAGAGTATATGCAGAATTTCACATTTTTTATTAAACACATTTCAGGTACTGCTAACAAAGTGCCTGATGCTTTGAGCAGAAAATGTTTGTTGTTGCAGGAGTTCCGAGTCAAGACATTGGGTTTTGAAAATCTCAGGGACATGTATGCAGGTGATGCAGATTTTGGAGAAGCGTATGAAGCAGTTGAGAATCCAGTTCTCAGAGACAGAAGTCCTTGGAAAGATTATATGATCCAGGAAGGATTGTTGTTCAGAGGCAATCAACTGTGTATTCCAAATTGCTCTATGAGGGAGAACCTGTTGAAGGAAAAACACAGCGGAGGCTTAGCAGGACACTTTGGCCATGACAAAACATTCGCAAAGTTGAATGAGTCATATTTTTGGCCAGGGATGCGAGCAGATGTCAAGAGATTCGTTTACAAATGTAGAGTTTGCCAGCATTCGAAGGGAAGGAAACAAAATGCAGGTTTTTATCAACCATTGCCCATACCAGAAAGGCCATGGGAGGCCATAAGCATGGATTTTGTATTGGGTTTGTCGAGGACACAAAGAGGTGTTGATTCGATCTTTGTGGTGGTGGACAGGTTTTCAAAGATGGCACACTTCATTCCATGCCAAAAGACCAGCGATGCGACTCACATCGCAAATTTGTTTTTCAAAGAGATCGTTAGACTTCATGGATTGTCGAAAAGCATAGTTTCGGACAGAGACACGAAATTCATAGGGCATTTCTGGAGGACCTTATGGAAGAAGCTAGGAACTAACTTGGCGTTTAGTTCTGCTTATCATCCGCAAACGGATGGACAAATAGAAGTGGTCAACAGAAGTCTGGGAGACTTACTAAGAAGCTTGGTGACAGAACACCATAACAGTTGGGATAACATATTGCCACAGGCAGAGTTTGCATACAACGATTCGGTGAATTGGAGTACAGGTAAAAGTCCATTTCAGATTGTGTATGGCACACAGCCGAGAGGAGTTTCTGAATTGCGGGATTCAGAACGGACTACGACTAGAAGTGCTAGTGCAGAGGAATTCGCTGAGGCGATGAAAGAAATTCACAGCCAAGTGAAGCAGCGATTGATTGATTCAAGCCAGGAATACAAGCGCAGAGCAGATCAGCATCAGAGACAACTTCAGTTTGAAGTTGGTGATCTGGTTCTGGCACATTTGAGGAAAGAAAGGTTCCCAAGGGGAACATACAATAAGCTGAAAATGAAAAAAATCGGGCCATGCAAGGTCCTGAAGAAATTTGGAGAAAATGCTTATGAGATTGAGTTGTCGGATGGCATCGGGATATCTCTGATATTTAATGTTTTGGATTTATACCCATACAAGACTGAAGAAGCAGAGGCTGGAGCTAAGGGACTAGTGATCCAGTGTATGAAACAATTACCAGTAGCAGACAAGCCACAGATGGAATGCATACTGGACAAACGAGCAGGTAAGAAGACCAGGAGAAACGAATACTTTGAGTATCTGGTCAAGTGGAAGAATCATCCGGTGGAAGATGCCAGATGGGAGACTAAAGCAGTGATACAAAATCATGGACAGACCGTGCAGGAGCTCATGGACAGTAGCCCATGAAAATTTTCAAGCTGAGGAGTATGATGCAGGAGCATCGCTCACTCATCAAGTGAACCAACGTGGAGCGAAAGACAGCTGGACAAGCCAACACAAATTTTGAAAACACTTTGGAACTGTTGCACAAAGTCTTTAATGAGGCAATTTAAGATAAAGGTGCACTTGTGTATTGTAATGGACCTTGAGCCTTTAATCTCTCGTCCTTAGGTAGATAGATGACATTTATTTTAGTTAATGCTGGTAGGTAGATTTTAATTCTAGATATGATAGTTTAGAAATCCGAGAGGGAAAAACAGATATAGACACCCTCATTGTACATTGTAACATTATTGAAGCAGGAGAGAAAGAAGAGCAAGCAAAGAATTGTATGAAGAACACCCATGTACAGGCATTTGAGTTAATAGAAAAAAGCTTTGATTCAAATCCATGGTTTGTGTTGTTTCTCTGTGTATTGAAGTTATGCTCATGAATGTTTGCTTCCTGTCATGCATTTTCTTTTATATGTTGTGTATGTGATTTCATGGTTGAATTGAAGTCTGAGAAGATGAGTGAATGAGTTTCAATTGTTTCTCTAATTGAGCCAGAGGATTTCTGCAAGGAGTGCAGTCGAATTGTCCGCAAGGAGTGTGTCGACAGAAGGATTCAATTAGAGATAACCTTTGTTCTCATTTCTTCGAAAGTGCAGTTAGGCACAGTGTCGTGCAAGGAGTGCGCAGGCCAAGGAAAAAGTCTCAGAGTTGCGATTCTGAGCAAAGTATTGAACGACTCTTGTTGCAGGAGCGCGCAGAGTCGAGCGACTTTAACACTTAAACGTTGTTGAATATTTTCCGCAAGGAGTGCGCGCAAAAAGTTATCTGAAGGACTTGAGAAGTCGGGAACAAGCTCAGGAGGAATAGGCCTTTGAATTCCCTGAAGGCTAAGTGCAGGGAAGCTGTCGTTGGAAGTCGGAGGAAAGTGTTGCAAGTTGGTAAGGAGAGTCACGAGACGCGAGGTCACGAGGCAGCAAGTGGCGAAAGGATCAGGAGCGTCCATCTAAGAAGGACAGGTGGAGGAGATCTAAGGATCTCGTGAACTCGGGAGCTCGCAGGGTGAGAGCCCAACCATTGGATATTCTGAGTCACGAGGACGCGAGGCGCAAGGAGGTGGATAGCCGTTGGATCCAGAGCGCGGAAGGACCGTTGGATCCGCACGTGGACTCGTGCATCGGAGCCTCGCGAGAAAGAGCTCGAGAACTTGACCTCGTGAGAAGAAAAGTTGCGAGGGAGAGAAGTCACAAGTTTCGGCACCTCGGACCTCGGGAGTTGACGGGGAATTTATTCAATTCGCGAGTAGCGAAGTCGCGAGGGAGAGAGGTGGTGATAGCGCGGAAGTCCCAAGAGAAGTGACGGGTGTGGACGAGTCAAGTCACACACGCGCCTCGGAGTTTCGGCACCTCAGATATCGAAGATTGGAAAACCAAAGGTTTGATATCGCAAGTAGCGAGGTCGCGAGTAACGAAATCCCTCAGGGGAAAGTCAGCGAGTTGACTGGCCATCAGGTCTCGGGGATCCGAGAACCCAGTGTATAACCTTTGGACTCGTGGGGTCGCGAGTTTCGACCCTCTGAGAAGTTAAGGAGGGGATCGCGTGACGAAGAGAATCTGTGGGTAGGAAGATTCCCGATAGGGAATTAGGAGAACCATTGAGCTCTTCGGGCCGAAGGAAAAAGAAGGTCCTGAGGAAGCAGACATGCCAGTGAGGGTGCGGTTGTGTCATAAATACATCATTTTCCCGGAGAAGGATCCTTGTGTTGATGTTTTATAGCCCCCTTTGACTATTTTATCTTTCTGTGTCATTAAAGGTGTAGTTGGGAAGTATGTCTTTTATATTAAGTTTCCTCTGAGGCAAACCCTAGAATTCAAGGGTAGGTTGAACACCTCAAGAAGAAATCTGTCATCTCAGTCTTTCAACCTTCCCTTAAGAATTTTCCAGTCATCTTCTAGGTCCTTGCTAGTCCCTTCCCAGACTTTAGATTGTGTAGACGTCCAAGGTAGCCAACCTATAGACTCTTTGAGTCAGTTTATTGAACCCTTGATTTTTCATGATCCCTTTCTGAGATGGATTGAGCACTTTTCTAAAGGTGTGAATTGACATGATTTTTTCCCTCCCTCTCACCTCCATGAGATAGACTTTATGATTTCTGATGATACAATACATTCTCTAACTCATGTTATTTTTGTGCTTGACTTATCATTATGATAAAGCACAGATGCAGGTATTATGAGACCTTTTTAGGATGGTTTCACTGGCTATTTGAATACACCTAGAATTCAACATGACAGGTAAGTACATGTAAGTAGGTAGGAATTTTCATTCATTGTATATACCATCTTCATTTCATGCTAGAGTAGTTGTATTTCCATTTGTATATATGTTACTTATTTTCATTTTCTATACCATATATGAGCCAGGGATGATATCACCACCCCAAATGATTACTAATAATTTTTTGTTGAGATCAAGCAGGTCACAGGTCATGCCATAGATGATGAGGTTCTCATGCTCTCTATAGTGAGCACATGTCCCCGAGTTGGAGCCAAATGTTATCCCCTAACCTAGGGATAACTAAGGAGATTATGTCTCGATGCCCACAAGTCCTAGACATGGAGTACCGAGAGCCATATTGACTTGAGCCTGGCCCTGGAGGGCCCATATTTCTTCTTCAACTCCTCCACCTTGTCAGCAACAAAAACCTCCATCCCATCGGCCTGGTCCTTCAACAACAGTGGGTATTTCTCTAGGAGGTAATGAGTCTGGGTATCATGGTATGTGCCACTCTGATTTTCAAAAGATTTGAATATGTGTATTTAATTATTTTTACTTCTGACGTGTGCTTGGACCTTATGCCTTTCCACTTGTCCACACCTGGGGGGAATGACATGATTCCCTAGAAAGTTGGTTCCCATAGGGTTTGAGTTTCCACTGGGTGGGTTCATGAAAGGTCATCGTCCATTCCCATCGTACTTATCACTTTCATCTTTTTTCCTCTCATCCATCCCATACATTGGTTCAGGAATTGGGTTTGCCAAGCTAGCAAAGGGTTGTACCTTACCTTGTGGGAAGAAGGGGCTAAAGGCCCAAAGGGTAAAAGTAGTTGGCAAAAGATAAAAGCCAAACTAACAAAACCTTCAGATGCTTCACCCAGGGATCCCTGAGAAATAAATAAAAGGCTTCTCAACAAGAAACAGAGGGACCCATAAAATAATAAAATCAAGACCTAGTTGGATGATAAGGGGTCTCATCACGAGCCAATCTATTAGGTCCATGGGCATGTAGTGGTATGAAACTACCATTCAGCTGGTCACCATGCTGGGGTAGTGGCTCTTGGTGGCATAGCCAATATAAAGGGGGTTTCATCACGAGCCAATCTTCTCATCTCCGTTAAATACTTGTGGATAACATTGTCACCACTGGTTACCACGCTAGGGAAGTGTCCCCTAACTAGTCTCTTGAAAGAAAAATCAGTAAGACAAAAATATAAAGGGAATTGAATGGGCTTGGAAACATTTGCATCCATGCCAAGGTGCAACTCACCCTCTTCAGAGGCACCCACAGGCAAGCCATACATTCCTCTATCATCACTGCACCCATTGCTCAAACATGCCTCACCACCTCATCCACTTACATGGCCTGGATTTGTCTTCACCTGCAAACATCCCACTTCTAATGAGAATTAGCCCAATAGGACCTCCTGATGTCCTCTCCAAACCTGGCTTGTAGAATAGCATAACACCTTTGAACACTTGTCTGGGAAAGGGGGATTTTATGCACATGTTTATATACCTTGATTATTAGATGTGATTGAGATTGCTATGATCCCTGTGACTTATGAGCCCATGGAGGGCGTACTTGTTGTTTTTGCAGGGCCACACCCGACGGATAGGTACACATGGGGAGATTATTAGGTTAGACCTCCATAGGGATAAAATCCCACTAGATGGATGCTGAGACCCCAACCAGGGGAAAAGATAGGTCAGAGGCTTGCACCAGAGAGAGAGGAGGACGTTCCACCAGAGACAGCCTGGCAGGCCTGGACCTAGGGGGGTCTTGCCCTCCTACTATGATGTTTTCCTTGAAAGACCCATGAAGTCACCTTTGTGACCCTTGACGTCACCATCGTTTGATGGACACTTTGGAGGCACTTATGTGCCAAGTGGCACGTGTGGCTTGATCTAGAGGCCTTGGGAGGCCTAACGTTTTGCTCCTGGAGGCCAACGTTTCACCAGAGAGGCCTAACGTCACCCTAAAGGGGCACGATGTCACCTATTCTTCTTGATTTAGGGTTTAAATTCTCATTTTTATCTAAAAACTGGATATTACATGTAAACTGGCCATGTCGGCCTTTTTGACTTAATTCTGGTCATTGTAGCTGTATAAATATGGGAAAAATGACTCTTATTTTTCATAATATTTCACTCACACTTAAGTGAGGTCTGAAATTTGCGTCCTAATTAGAGTTTATTGGTTGAAATTTGGTGCGCACTTCTTGAAGGAGGCTATTTTTGGTGTACTTTAGAATTTTTCTTGGTGGAAGTCTTCAACTAGGCCTATTGCTAGATGATTCTTGGTAAATGTAAGTAAATTTTTGAAATTCTTATTCATTGAATGGTTATGGCTATATTTATCTTGAATTTTTTCTAATATTATGAAATTTCTATCTTAAAACCCTAGGAGGCTAACGCACATGTTATTGTTCTTGCCTTAATAACTTTCACCTACTAGATTATGCTAGAAAACCGATTTTCTTGAAGCTTTGTGCTAAGGGCCTTGCCATTTCAACACCCTAGCTTATTTTTCTTCATCTAAGTCGTCATCTACTTCATCTTTGAGCTAAAAAGGAGTAAAACCACTAGGGCCTAGGGTTACCTACTTCCTAGAGGCCATTCCCCCCCTAAGGTTTAGTGATTGAAGCCTTGGTTTACCAACACTTCAATCATTAACCTTCTTGTCTCTAGCTCTCTTATTATCATTTTTTTCCTTCAATATTTTCACTACTAAAAGAGACTCAATTTACCCTAAAAGCACTGATCTAAGCCTTACAATTGAGTGATTGATGAAAGCCACCCTCAAAACCTTTACATTAAGCTCTCTAATAACTATTCCTAACCCTAGAATAGACTTACCTACTAACCTACTTGATGTTGTTACTAAAGTAAGCTACAATCATCTATTGTAGCATTAAAAGCACCTAAAAGCAATTATAAAGTTGATTTATACACTGCCTAATTTTCTTCCGACAAATGCTAGTACTTTGGTATTAATAAGTGATTATTTTGGGTCATTTTGAAGCTCTTTCAAGGCATTTATTGTGAAGCAATTATCTCATAACCATCGCTACTATAAAATTATGCTTGCTTCATCATATATCTACTATTTCTTTTATTGATAAAGTCCATGGTTTTATGAAGTACTAACAACAAGTTGTGCTTGCAAAATATATCATTTCTTGTTGCTTTGTTCTGGGCAGGTACATCTAAATACTTCTTTAGTTCATTGGTTAAAACCCTGGAAATTTTTGATCAGTGTGACTCATGAGAGGGGGTACTTGTTGATTAAGGTTGGTTGTCATTGATGTCAATTCTTGAAGAAAGTCCCGTAGCACAAAGGTTTGGGTAATATACCCAATATTGTTTGATGTAAATATGACTCATTATTGTTTTGTGGAGTAAGAGAACCCATCCATATGGTGAAATCCCTCACGGGAAGATGCTTTGTGGAGTAAGAGAACCCATGCTTAATTGTGGAATAATGAGATGAAGGAAAGTGATTTTGTTAGGGAAAATATCTTAGATGGATAGTGCTTGTCATGTCATTTCCGTTGGTATGTGGAATGTCACATAATTCCTCACGGTTAGAGAGTTATGTCCATGAGAAGTTGGAGACCCCAGGTTTGGGTAATGGACCCAAGTTTGTTTGATGGATAAAAATATGAGTTATGATATATTTTCAGATAATAATATTCTATATGGATATTAAATGTCATGCCATTTCTGGTGGTATGTAGAACGTCACATAACTCCTCACGGTTTGAGAGTTATGGCCTTACGAAGTTGGAGGACCCTCATATGTC
>ML780877.1:54696-73293 GCA_009831015.1 Picea engelmannii | reverse complement strand
AGGAAAGTGGGCCAAGTGACCTAGAAGATGTTTTTAAGGAAGCTACTTGGAGAGTATAAATAAGAGGCAAGGCTCTCTCATTTGAATCACACTTGAGCATATTGAATATCTATAGGTGTCTAAGGTAACCAAATGATATCTAAGCCTAAATTATGAGGAAAGTGAAGAAAACAAGGCCGAAATGCAATGAAGGATAAATTCTTTTGAAGGTGCTTTCTAAGGTATGTTATTTACAGGTCATCTCACCATTTTCGCTATAACTTTTTTTCTATAATGATTCAGATCCTGAAATTTCTAAGAAAGTGAGAAAACATATCCAAGTATCTGTGGTAAAAAATTCAGCTTGTGGGTCGTTGTATTTTGGGAGTTACACTCCGTGGAAAATAGGGTTTGTGGCTAGTCCTGAAACTAGTCAAAATCAGGTGTTTCGGGTAAAAACGTCATAACGTCTTCATAACAGATCCAAATTCAGTGAGACCAAATGTGTTGGTTAGGGTATAGTATGTAGTATTCTGTGTAATAGTTTCAGATCAATTCATTAAATATTTTGTGCGGGGCACGCTCTATAAGGTCGCTCTCTAGAATAAGCCAGAATTCAGCAAGGTATGCCATTTTTTCTATAACTCCTTTTTTGAGAGGTTCCAAGTAGTGAAACTTGGAGGAATTTCATAAAACACACTGAAGAACATTGTGTATCAGTTTCATATCTTTATACATTACAGGTTCAAAGTTATGATTACTTCAAGTTAGGGTTGTTGACTAATCCAAAACTAGGCATGTGAGACTAAAGAAAAGTTTGATGAAAATGCTAGTCTCTTGTTTTTATAGTTAAGAAAGGTTTGCAGGAATGTGATCATATACACCAGGTCTATTACAGAGCTACAAATCAGATTTGGTTGATGAAATTGATGAGGGATTTTGGTTGTGGTACATGTTGAGTACATGGTTGAGATAAGTAGTTGATGAGTTAGCATACATACATGAGGTGTATAGTTGATGATGTTGGTACATATTGATGAGTCATAGTTGATGAGTAGTTGACACATGATTGGTACATACTTGGTACATGGTTGGATGCACTTGTTTATGGTACAGGTTGAATATAGGTTGGTGCATGGTTGATGCACTTGTTTATGGTACATGTTGATTACAGGTTGAGGTACATGTTGATGCATGGTTCATATTTATTGGTACAGGTTTACATCAGTATATCTCACAGTGATAGTGTGATAGTGGTTCCATCATTCTACTTCTACTTCAGGGTGGCAGGACGGGGCAAGGACAGGTGGTTGTAGCCACCTTCCGGTTGTAGCCGGAGAACATAGGGGGTTGTAGCCTCCTTCAGGTTGTAGCCAGAGAATTGGGGAGTTGGAGCTTCCCTCAGGTTGTAGCTTAAGAAACTAGGGGGTTGGAGCCTCCTTCCAGTTGGAGCTGGAAAACAAAGGAACTTGGTGCTTCCAATGAATGTAATTCTTCAAGACATATAAGAAAAAAAATTCCGTGGTTTTCTCCCGATTTGGGTTTCCACGTAAAACACTGGTGTACTGTGTATGTGTATGATTGTTCATTTGTTCATTGCTTATTTACTCTACAGTTATTGTATGATAATTCTTCATTGATATAACACTTGGATTATATGGTTAAAAGGGATTAAATTGCTCTATTACTAATTCACCCCCCCTCTCAGTAACCCAACATTACTTTTATAGAAACTTTAACCTTTGTCTTCTCAAACCCCCAAGTCACTGAGGACGTCTCCCCTGGGCCATCAACCCTAAATAGAAAGAGGTATCATGTTGAGGTAATTGTGATAGGATAACCTCTTGTTTTGCCAATTTTCCTTCCTTTAACGTTTTCCTTTGGAATAAGTACAAATTGAGCGATAACAAGTAACATGTCCTCATGCAATTGGGACAATATTTTGAATACATTAAAAAAAATCCCAGATTTTTAGTGACAAATATTCCAGAACATATAACTTGCACTAACATTCACTTTTATTGATTGTCATTCATCACTTAAACTATTGGCATTGCTCGAGTTGCATACATGCCTCATTTATTCATCATTTGTAGGCGATATTATACCTTGGTTATTTAACCTAATGTTTTCTTGATTGACATGTTTTTTATGTTCTGCATCTTCATCTTCCATCTACAAACATAGAAATAAAATGTAATATATATATATATATATATATATATATATATATAAATGATTTTGTAAATTGAAAAACAAACCATAGCAAGGAGTCTTTCATAAACAATACACATTCTTTCGAAGTCATGCTTCATGACTTCTCTCAAAATCTCTTATGTTGGTTGCACTTCATTCTTTGTTTCTTGCATGTTTAATAGACCATGACAAAGCACAATCAATATAATTAACATAAAGGTTTCTTGTTGTTCCATTAATTATAAAACAAGGGAAGTTAAACGACATAGCTACTTACAAATTGTTCAATTAAACCTTGACACTTCAACATATACTCACAACCGATACTTAACCCAGTGTCTGTCAATTCATTGGTTGGCTCCTATTTGTGTGTTAGGACCTATTAGAAGACATCAATGGAAAAGTGTAAATTAATTATTTAAATATAAATATCACAATAAACATGAAATCTTAAGTAAGGCTGAAAATGTAAGTACTCACAAATTTTGTGATCGACCCTTTTATTCCTTACCGTCCTATCTTACGTGTTAAATGGGTTCCATTTTTTTTCTTTTCTACAACAAAATAATTGAAAATTAGTATTTCATGCGATAATTAAATTCAATGTACATAAAAGAATAAATGAATTATTGCATACCTCTAATGCACATTGTTATTGGGATGGCTCCTCCTGCGACATAATTGTGTTCATTTGTCTATTGGAATTTTCATAATCTGCCTGAATAAAGAAAAGCTAGGACTCATCGGATATAAAAATCATGATTTATTTTACAAAATAAGATACTGGTGCATATAGTAAATCAATACACACCAGTGTGTTAACCATATGTATATGCACCGATATATGATAACAATGTCGTTGTGAAATTGAAAGTGTTTTACAAATCGTTGTATTCATGTGGTGCTTTATAAATTAATAAAAGCATCAGTGCCAAAGTAATGTTTATTATGCATTACCGAGCAGTGAAAAAATTTAAAACATAACGATTTCCATATTAAAAACAATCTCATTTCTATTTTAAACTCAATAGTGTTTGTTGGACTTTGTTGTTCTACGCACGGGTTGTAAGACCCAAGGTTCAATTTACCTATGACCAACAAACCCACTAGGCACCGGCCCTTTCAGCATCACCTACTTGTGCAAATGAAGTCTTACCCAAGGTATCTATTGGCACTGACAGAACTAGGCTGTTGCAGTAGTAAGGGAAAGGGAGACATACGGTTGGTTCATTCTTCCTTGTTATATTTATGCTAGCGATTTAGCTCTAGTGAGTATTACTTTCTATGATTCATATTCCTCTGCTTAACATACTCCCGATTATTACAAATATTCTTACAGTCACAGTCATGAATATTTTGCAATGGTTAATCCATAAACTAAGTCTAGTCTACAAAGGATAACAACATAATTCATAAACACACATAAAAAAGTAGATAACAAAAGACATAATGTCATCTCTAAACTCTCTCTTTATTCATCTTTCGTCTTACCAACTGACTATTACATTCACGACTCTTACATAATCTTTCTCATCTTCTCGCAACCTTTTTCTATCTCCCAACCCGTTACATATTTATACCCCAAAATATAGGGCTTAAAACCCTAGTCTATCCCAAAAATAGCCCATACAATGCATCACCAACTCAATTAACTGGTTGTCCTATTGCTTTCTTCTGCCTTTCTCTCTTCATGCATCATTTATGTTGTTCTTGTGTTTCTAGAATGTCATGTTGTCATCCTTCTTTTGCACTTTATTCTCTCGCTCTCTTTCTTTATCCTTATGTCTGTTCGTTGTCTTCCTCCTATGTGCTTTCTTCCTTTTGCACACTTTCCTATGGAATGTGTCTTCGATGCACGCTACTTTCCTTATACTTAGTTTTTTCTTCTAATATTGCATCCCAAAATGCCTGTCCAACAACCCCCCAATACTCACATGTGGCTCATCCCGAGCCACTCAAGCCTGTTGCATGTATTTCCATGCTAAAATAAAGGGTCGAGAGGGAGCCTAAGTGACCTCTACCTCTTTGAACATTGCGGCTTTTTTTTTTTCTATCTCCTCAATGGCCTATAGGGTCAAGTATACGAGTTTGTTCTCTACTTCCACCATGACTTGTTTGACCTTACCTTATATAGTGGCCAATTCTCTAATAATCCTTACTGCTTCTTCTTGCCTTGGTCCTAGTCATTGTTGAAGGATATTCTGTTGATCGCTTAGTCTCTCCACTTCTACATATGCTTGTCGTTGAGCCAAAATGGTTTTCATACGCTCTACTGGTGGTGATTTAGTCACCTTTTCTACTTCCTCGAGCGCCTGAGCTTGTGCGTCCCTAAGCTTTGCCTCTATAGCCTTCATTTTTGGGTCTCCCATGAGCTCTTCTTAGACCTGTGCACTCTCTTTGCAAATATTCGTCTTCAAATTTCTTAATATTGGTAATTGTTGTCATTTTCATCCTCACCTTAACTTTGTGCACCTATGGTGGGGTTCCGAGTTGGCTCCTCAATTGTAAATCCTGTATTTGATCCCTGAAGCCCTTCATGACTTCGCCAATCTTCGCCAATTGTTCCTCCATGGTGGCCTCTATGACCAAGGGAACTTCAGGCAATTCCTTGTATAATTTATGGACAACCGCTTGGGTATTTTTCACCATAGCTTTAACTTCATCCTTATCCTGTAGTGATTTCATGGCCCTTTCCTCAACGCCCTCTTTTTTCTTCAAAAATTCCTCCATTTGCCCTTCAATCTCCTTATTTTGTTGAAATTCCATATGATACCATGTTTACACTTGGGCTCTTTCAGCCCTTATTCTTTCCAAGTCTTGATGTAGTGTGTATCCTTTGTTCCTTATTTCTTGCATCATTTCTGCTTGCAACTCCTGTAATCTATGTATGGGCAATTTTGATATGATGATATTAAGCTAGCCCAATGCCTATATTTGTTCCTATAATTCGCTCACCAGAAACTCTAGTGAATCTACCTTAGTTTGTATGGTTTTATGTGCCCTTGTTAGCTATGTTATGGTCAACTGCACATTGTCCGCTTCTGTCCTTGTTTATGTAGAGGGTCCTTCCCTTGAACTATGTTCTTTCATGATGCATGATGTTTCTAGGAGTTTTTGAAGGATTCCCAGTTGATCCTGGACCTTCTTTTGTTGGTCCTCGTGCTTCTTTACATCTTCCTCCCAGAGTTCCTCTATGGAATCTCGAATCTGGTACCCAATCATATCCATATCATCATTGGTTAAGATATAGAACAAGGTCTTCCACTGTGCCTTATCTTTCTATTGTGCCCCTCCTGTCTGTTCTGGCCCCTTATCTTTCCTTTTGATTCCTTTGTTATGGACTGTAGATTGGCCAGGAAGATTTCTTGCGCTATTCGTATGATCCTGTTCTTCCTCACTTTTTTCTTGGTCTTCGTCCTCTTTCGATGGCCCTTGATTGTTTGTTGGACTCTTCCAATCGTCCTTCTATTCAGTGATTTATAAGTTCACATCTTCTATTGTCAACCGATAAATAGTTGGCAGCCATCGTCGTGCAGGATCCTTTTTGGCTTGCACATACAAATGGGGCACACCAACTCTGAATCGTGCAATATCCTTGTAGGAAACAACTTCTTCCTCTGACATGCACAATGTGGTATCCACTACATTAGTAATGAGATGGAAATAGGTATAAAAAGTGTCGTTGTTGTCATTATGCAGTCTCTTGATTGTTGTGTGCCACAAGTTGGAATACCTAGTAGCCAAAGGGCTGCGACCTGAAGTACACATGAAATGGTAATACACATGCTCTTTCCACCCGACCAACACATTGAATATTAGAAACCATCTGTAGTGAAATTCAATGCCCTTCTCCCAGGCCTCCGTGCAATCCTATAAAAATTGGTTCACTAAAATGTCACCCATTTCATCTAAACACCTTCCCTTCTCCCGGGCCTCCAGGCAATTCTATAAAAATTGGTTAACTAAAATGTCACCCATTTCATCTAAACGCCTTCCTTACATTTTTTTGCTGTTGAAATTATTGTCATTGGAACTTCATATTTGCAACATTTGCAGGCCAAAACCTGTGTCGCAAGCCTGGCATCCTTGTCACTGATGCTCTTGACATCCAAACCCCTTTTCCCTCTGAATGTGTCAATTTTTTCTTTCATGGCTTCAGAGAGGGCTCGCTCTTCCATTTTGTGGAACAATAATTCTTGGTCTTCTCTTTCTTTGCCCAACCCTATGATACACACATTTAGAGAAGTATCAATCGAGACTAGGGGATTGAGCCAAAGTGTCCCCCCATGAACGCAGCTGAGTAATACCTTGAAATGGGAATTAATTTATGTACTTAATTAAGAATGTATAATTTCGAATAAGTTCAATATCCGTGCTTTCTCCAAGTCCAACGCTCATCCCTATGGCTCTACAAAAAATTCTCTTGTGCCTGGGGCGGTCTTCATGCATAAATATTGATCCCTAGCCAACTGAGGGAATTTCTATGAATCGGTGATATCATGGTCCATGAACTTCAGGTTGGAAACCTTCTCGAGCATGTCTTCATCGCTACTGATGTCATCTAGAACTAGTGCTATTGGCAATGGGTACTTTGCATTCTCTAGTATATTGAGTGGTGGTGCATCATCCTTCCTTGGGGGTAAATAGTCTCTGTGAAAAATTTTGGTGGCGTTGAGGTTGAAATTTCGGCTACCTCCTCAACCTCCACGTCTGCTACTAGTCGCTTTGGTTGTTTCTTCTCTACGACAGTCGACCATCCCACTCTCAGTGGTGCCATGCTATCCGTATGATGGACTCTTGGATGAAATCTGTGTGTCTGTGCATGTCACGTTAACTTGGCTCTTGGTAGTTCGGCTCTATTCGCTCCCGCTTGCATGTAACAATGACATAGAGTTTACTTCCCTCTCGTTGTTTTTATGCTTTCATCCTACCTTAACTTCTTTTTCCAATCTGGCATCATAGTTGGTGACTTGGTAACTAAATGTTCCTTTATTTCCAAATCCATCTTATGATTTTCCTTTCATACCGTTGATTGGTTCATGATTTCTGGAAATGTTTCTTATTTAAGAATTATACGACGCGTTTATGACATGTCATGCTTGTTGTCTAACTGTCATTTCCTTTCCTAACTTCTTTTAATGGTCTTGTCATTTCCAACCTGCACATTGGTTCCTTGCAATTTCAGCTGTATACTTCACAGTCGGTCTCGACCGTGTCTAGTCTTTGAAATTGGTACAGTGTTATATTCGTGTATGATGATTAGTCCAGCTGCGCAAGTTCTGATACCTTGGTACTCAAACACTCTTTTTCTTTTTCCTATATCTACTTTTTATTTGTTTTCTTTCCTTTTTCTACTATTTATTTGGATTTTCTTGCTTTTCTTGTTACTATGGTACACTTACTATAATACATGGGTTTTGGCACAACCCATATTACTACGTAGACCATCAACTATCTCTATAGAGTTTTAGATGACTCTCATTCACCATGCCTTCTAGGATTTTTCCATCCAAGGTTTCAAACCGTGCAACACCCATCTCATTTATTTGTTGGATCACGTAGAGTCCCAACCAAAGCATGTGAAACTTCCCATGATGTTGCATATACTTGTTGTCATAGAGTAGTACCAAATTACCAACTTGAAATTTCTTTGTCTTAATGTGTCGATCGTGCCAAGACTTCTCTCTGGATTTTTGAACTTGCTGATGGAATCCTGCAATAAATCGATCCTCCTCAACATGAACTAATTGTGCCAACCACTCCTCTATCATGCCAGTCTCCGAGAGCTTAGTGATTGTTGCAATGCACAATATAGGTAGAATGAAATCCATTGACATCATTTCTTCCTGTCCCTAGACCAACCTAAAAGGTGTCTTCCCTGTCAGCTTCTTACTTGTAGTTCTGTAAACCCATAGTACTGCAGGGATTTGTAGGTCCTAATCATCTCTCCCTACATTGCAGATCTTTGTTAAAGAATTCTCCAAGAACTTATTAAAAGCTTCCACCATTTCATTGGCTTGCAGGTGATATGATGTACTCTTTTGATGATGAATATGAAATTCCTTTGTTAATGTTGCAAATGTTTTGTTCAAAAAGTGTGTGCCTTGATCACTAAGTGATATGCACAGACATCCAAACCTCGTGACTACATTCTCTAATAGAAACCATGCAACGGTCTTTGTAGTACAATCAGTAATTGATGTTGCTTCCACCCACCTGGTCAAGTACTCTATCACAATGATGGTGTATATTTCCCCTGATCTCCTTGCTCGTGGATTGATCGGTCCTACAAAGTCAATGGCCCACTTATCAAATTCTTGCAATGTAGCCTGTGGATTTAACGACATTTCATATCACCTAGAGGGTTTTCCCATTCTTTGGCATACGTCGCATGAATGCCAATATTCCTTTAGATATTTGTGAAGCTTGGGCCACCAAATCCCTGTGCATAAAATATTCTGTGTCGTTGCTTTTCCTGCATAATGTCCTCTAGAAATTCCATCGCGTTCTTCCTCTAGTATAATCATCTTTTCATGTTCGAGTACACAACACCTCAATAATCCATCTGCACCTAACTTATATAAGTTCCCTGCAATCAACTAATAATCTACTGCTTTTACTACCTATTTATTCTTCTGCGCAACTGTCATTTCAGAGGGGGCCAAAATAGTACTTAGAAACTCCACAATGTCTGAGAAGTAATCATCCACCATCCCTACTGCAAATAGTTGCACATCTAGGAAATTATAATCTAAATTACCTTCATCCTCTCTGGTCAATATATGTGAGATATGATATGGTCCTGCATTCATCTTTCTTGGTTTTAATATGACCACAAAGTCATATTCCTGAAATAATAACAACAATATGCATATTCTTTCTCCTAATATGGGCTTGTTGACTAAGTACTTTAATGCATAATGGTTTGTATACATATTGAAGTGGGACCCCAGTAAGTAGTGCCTGAACTTCTGTAGCACATAGACCATTGGCAATCCTTCCCATTCTATAGTGATATAATTCGTTTCGGATATAGACAACTTCCTACTTGCAAACACGATTGGATGATGAATGTCCCCTTCTCCTGGTTGTGAAAGTACTACACCCAACACTATGGATGATGCATATACATGTACATGGAACTCCTTGTTCCACTCCATAAAGATCAAAATTGGTGTGGTTACCAGTTTCTATTTCAAAGTGTCCAACCCCTTCCGGTAGTCCTCATTCCATTGAAACTTGGCTTCCTTCTTCAGAAACATTTCCACGGGTTCGGTAATCTGCACATATCCTTTGATAAATTTCCTGTAATAACCTATATGACCCAACATTTCCCTCAACTATTTGACTGATGTCAGAGATTCCAACTCTAGAATTACTGCAATCTTGGCTGGATCAACCAATAGTCCTTGTTTGCATACTACATGTCCTAGTAGAATTCCAAACGGTGTGCAAAATATACACTTCTTTAAGTTCAACGAAATATGACACTGTCTTCATCGATATAACATGAGACGAAGAACTTCTATATGATCCCTATTGAAATATTGTAAATGCAAAGAATATTCTACTTATTATTGAGTTATTATCTTATAGATCAATCCCCTTTTATGAATTGATCATGCTGGGATTTGTATAATACCAAATCCCCTTTTTTGGATTGGTCAAACCCTAATTATATGATGCTAATTAAGAATTTGTCCCCCAGGCCTAATTAAAGTGGTTTTACCCACTAAGTGAAGAAATCAGCCCTGCTTGATAAAGAGACACCGCCCTAGCACCTCATTAGCTCACTCACTCAAGTCACTCATCTAGTGCACAAGTTTGAAGGAAGTTGTAGTTACTGGAAGAATGAAGAGATAGGTACATTTCTTAGTGTTGGATATTCTCTAGTGTTTGGTTTCTTATCTTGGTATACAAAATCTATATTAAGGAATTTTTTACTGGGTTTTCTCCCCTGTGAGGGTTTCCCAGGATAAATGTTGTGTACCTTGTGATTTTGTATCTTTCAGTGATCCTTCTTATGATATTATTGTCTATTAGATTGAAAATAACTTAATATCAACTCTAAATTTAACATGGTTTCAGAGCTTGACTGAATAGAGAACCTTTCACAGGTTTACCAAAAACATCACTGTTGTCGTACAAGAAAATTAAGGCTTTTTATTGGAAGAGAATTTCAACCTAAAAAATATCTAGGGAAGTGCGCCCTAGCCTAGCGAACTCATTGGCATCTTGAGCACACATTTTCAATGGCCAGAGCCTCTGAAAAGTGAAACTCTAGTTTTCACTCGTACCAGAAAACCAGAAAACCAAGAAAACATAACTAGTACTAGAAGTCCCAGTCCAGAGTTGCACATGCCCAGTTTCAAAGGGTAAAATTTGGTTTTCAAAAAACAAAATGCACCAGGCTACTTGCGTCGGCCAAATGCACCTCTTGGTAAGTTCATATTTAAATTCTGAGCACTTTCAATTTTTGGTCATTTTCCCAACTCCAGGTAAAGATGTCTACAAGCACCAAGCTTGTTGACAAGTTAGAAGGTGTGGATAACTTCCATACCTCGAAGTATAGGATTGAGGTCATTCTTGAAGAGATTGACCTTGCAAGATTCATCAAAGAAAATGTACCAGAACCCGCAGATGCTACATCTAAAGCTAAGTACCAGAAAGATATGGTTAAGGCCAACATAATCATTGCAGACTCTATCAAAGATCACTTGATCCCTCAAGTGGCCTCTAAGAACACTCCAAAAGAGATGTTTGATACCCTAACCAAAATGTATGAAGGGATGAACATTAACTAGAAGATGAACTTGAGAACCCAACTCAAGAATATGAAGATGCAGAAAGGAGAAACAGTTCATGACTATTTCTCTAGGATCTCTCAATTCAAGGAACAAATAGAAGAAATTGGAGATAACCTAGATGAATATGAACTCATAATGACAAATATTAATGGTCTCATAAGACCTTGGGATGCCTTCATCCAAACTATTTGTGCCAGAAAGGAGAAACTACAATTTGGCAGTCTTTGGGAAGAATGTGTCCAAGAAGAAGCAAGAGTAGCTAACCGAGAAGAAATTCTTTTAAGGGATGAATATCAAGCCCTATATGCTCATGATAAAGGAGGAAAGGGAAGGTCTCACCTCCATAAATATTCTCACCCCCCAAGGAGATTCCATAATTTTCAGAAAGTTCAAAGAAGAGAAAAGGATTTCTCCTCTTATCAATGTTACCATTGTGACAAAATGGGACATATTACTAAGAATTGTCCAGCTGGAAGAGAAGAATACAAGAAGAGTAATAAAAAAATATGCCATGCCCATACAATTGAAGATGATGAGCCAACCACAAATATGATTAAATAAAATATTGAAGACTATGTCTTATTCTCTGCCCTCTCAGGATCTGTGTCACTTGGAGAAGACACTTGGCTCATAGATAGTGGTGCTTATAAGAACATGACAGGTCAAAGAGAAATTCTCTCTAACCTTACAGAGAATAAATTTCCCCAGAAAGTTACACTTGGAGATGATTACCAGTACCCTATCAAAGGAGTGGGAGAATCCACTTACACACTTGATTCAGGGACCCCAATGAAGATGAAGGATGTACTATATGTATCGGGTTTGACAAAGAATTTACTTTCTATCTCAGCTTTAGATAATAAAGGCTTAAGAGTTTCATTCATAGATGGTGAAGTCCTTATGTGTCCTAAAGGAAAAACCATAGAAGATGCAATTGTTATTGGAACATAATAAGGTGTCTTGTATAAGTTAAAAGGTCACTCATATGAAGCCTTGACTTACTCCATTGAGAGTCAATATGAACTTTGGCATAGAAGACTAGTTCACATCAACTACAAGGCCTTAACATATGTGAGAAAGCTAGTTACAAGTATACCATAATTCAAGGTTGATCATGAAGGTGTGTGAAAGGGATGTGCGCATGGAAAGAACATAAAGAATCCTTTCCTGAAGAGCGATAATAAAGCAGGAGTCTTGGAGCTCATCCACTCAGATGTATGTGGCCCAATTATATCAACATATCTTAGTGGGTATGTATACTATGTGTCGTTTATTGATGACTATTCTCGCAAGAATTGGGTTTACTTCTTGAAATAAAAAGATGAAGTGTTTGGAAAATTCAAGGAATTCAAAGCCTTGATAGAGAATCTCTCTGAAAGAAAAATCAAGAATATGCCAGCTTGAAGAAGTATATGAAGAAGATTCTGTAGCTCCCAGAGTTGCAGAACCAGTGAGGGAAGTCATAGTTTCCCCTGATGATGATATTCAAGAATATCATGATATGATATAATCTCAAGAACCTCCCCAGATGATGATCTCACACAAGAGAAAGCTAGCTTGGGCAAGGGAATTTACTCAATATGGAGATAAGTATGGTGCCCCAGAAGGAACCATGAGACATGTTAAGAAACCTAAGCCAATCTCTATTTATATGGATTTGATGTGTGATCGCATAGAAAATGAGTCTATTTTCTTTGAATAAACCATTCATAATAAAGAATGGGAAGATTCCATGACAGAAGAATACCAATCCATTATAAATAATGATGTATGGAAATAGTTCCCAGATCGAAGAACAAAGATGTGGTATCTTCCAAATGGTTATCAAAGATAAAACATGTTGTTGATGGAAGTATTGAAAAAAATAAAGCAAGGTTTGTAGCTCATGTATTTTCTCAAAAGGAAGGCATTGATTATGAAGAAACGTTTGCTCCTGTAGCCATATACACTTCTATCGGAACCATCATAGCCCTTGCAACTAAGATGAAGTGGAAGTTACACCAAATGGATGTGAAAACAACCTTCTTAAATGGTGTCATTGAATAAGAAGTGTATATAGAACAACCTCGAGGGTTTGAATTCGAAGATAGAAAGACTCATGTCTGCAAGTTGAAGAAGGCTCTGTACGGATTGAAGCAAGCTCCTAGATTTTGGTATGGAAGAATTGATAGTTTCCTAACGAGCTTGGGCTTTACCAAGAGTAAAGTTGCTTCTAACCCTTACTTCAAGGTTATGAATGTTGAGCTAGTTATATTGTTGTTGTATGTGGATGACTTATTCTTAACTGGAGAAGAAAATCAGATCACTGATTGTAAGAAGAAGCTCGCAACAAAATTTGAGATGAAATACCTACACCTGATGCACTATTTATTAGTTCTTGAGGTTTGGCAGAGTCCAAAGAAGATATTCCTTAATGAGGGGAAGTATGCGGTTGAAATACTGAAGAGGTTTGATATGTTGGAGTGTAAATCCATGACCGCACCCATGGAAACAAAGTTGAAGCTCCTATTGATACTTCATCAGAATTAGTTGATGCTACACTGTACAGACAGATAATTAGATCGTTGATGTATCTGATGAATACCAGACCATATATATGTTTTGTTGTGAACACCTCGAGTTAGTATCTGGTAGATACCATACATGTTCACCTTGTTACTGCAAAGCATGTGATAAGATACCTTAAGGGTACGTTGGACTTTGGTCTCTTTTATAATGGAGATCATGACTTCAGATTGATTGGTTATACTAATTCAGATTGGGCTGGAAGTGTTTCTGACAGAAAGATAACTTCAGGATGTTGTTTCAGTCTAGGTTCATCCATGACTTCATGGAAGAGTAGGAATGAATCTAGTATTTCTCTTAGCATGATAGAAGTGGAATACATTGTTGCATGTTCCTCAAGTTGTGAAGACATATGGATTCGAAAGTTGTTGACGGGTCTATTTGATCTAGAGATGGGAGAAACCGTGATTCTATGTGATAACCAGAGTTGCATAAAAATGACAGAGAACCATGTGTTCCATGATAATTTGAAGCACATAGAAGTCCATTATCACTACATTCGTGATATGGTGCAGAGGGGAGCTATAAAGCTCCAATATGTTGGCACAAATGAGCAAGTTGCAGATGTGTTGACCAAGCCTTTGTCTCGTGTGAAGTTTGAATACTTTCGATACAAGCTTGGTATAGTGTGAAAGGACCTCCCTCGAAAGAGGGAGTGATGTTGATGATACTATGGTATCCCAACCAACAATGTGTAGCTCAGTTAGGATTTTATATCCTAGGGGACTAATCAATCCTAGACAGATCCTGAAGGTCCGGTAAGGATGGTCTATCAGAGTCCATGTGCATGTATATGCTAGGTGTGGTCAACAGTGGTTGCTCCGTTAGGATTTTTATAATCCTAGGGAATATTTATGATTCCTGGGCAAATCCTGAAGGTCCGGTAAGGACAGTATATCAGAGTACCACGTGGTAGCTTAGTTAGGATTTTATATCCTAGGGAATCTTATGATTCTTGGGCAGATCCCTAAGGACTGTTAAAGTACCACAAAATTTTGTTGATACACCTGCCTCATTATGTTGCCCTATGATGATGATGTTGTTGTTGCTCCAACCTCGTCCTGTGATGATGTTGTTTCTCCAGCCTCGTGTTGTGATGCTGTTGTTTCTCCAGCCTCGTGTTATGATGATGTTTCTCCAACCTCGTGTTGTTCATGATGATGTTTTTGATGTTGTTGTTATAGATTTTATGCTAACTGGTGTTGATGTTTCTTCCAGCTCCATGTTGTGAACGATGATGATGATGTTATTCCAGCTCCATGTTGTGAATGATGATGATGATGATACTCCGTCTCCATGTTGTGAATGATGGTGTTATTGATGATGAGAAAAACTTCCGATGATTTATAGATATGCGATTTAGTGTTCAAGATTCTATTGATGTTGTTTCCCTCTCCCTCTCCTGATGATGTTGTAGACTACACTTCTTGTTAAGGGGGAGTGTTGAAATATTGTAACTGCAAAGAATATTCTACTTATTATTGAGTTATTATCTTATATATCAATCCCCTTTTGTGGATTTATCATATCAAGCTTTGTATAATACCAAATCCCCTTTTTTGGATTGGTCAAACCCTAATTATATGATTCTAATTAAGAAAATGGCCCCCGAGCCTAATTAAAGTGGTTTTAGCCACTAAGTGAAGAAGTCAGCCTTGCTTGATGAAGAGAAACCACCCTAGAACCTGCTAGCTAGTATAAATAAGAGTGGAAGGCGCCTCATTAGCTCACTCACTCAAGTCACACATCTAGTGTGCAATTTTGAAGGAAGCTACAGTTGTTGGAAGAAGGAAGAGAGAGGCACATTGCTCAGTGTTGGATATTCTCTAATGTTTGGTTTATTATCTTGGCATTGTATTGGAAATATATATTAAGGAAGTTTTTTTTGGGTTTTCTCCCCCATGAGGGTTTCCCAGGATAAATGTTGTGTACCTTGTGATTGTGTGTCTTTCAGTGATCCTACTTATGCTATTATGTCTAGTAAATTGAAAAGAACTTAATAAAAGGTCTAAATTTAACAATCCCGTAGTAAAATAAACATTGTCCAATCATCCAAGTAAACTTCCAGGAATTTATGGATGAACTCCTTGAATAATTCCACTACCACTCTATAAAACACTGGATGAGAATTCTTCAATCCAAATGGCATAACCGTATACTGATAACTACCCCACTTTGTTGCAGAATTGGTTTTGTGTCTATCCTCCTGTGAAATTATTATCTGATGGTACCTAGAGAATCCAATGGTAAATGAATAAGTTTCTTGACCTCCTACGTTCTCTAGTACTTCATCCGTGAATGGTGTTGGGAATGGATCATGTAAGCATGCATCATTCAATTTCCTTAGATCCACGCATATCCTAATTCCTCTTGTCTTCTTGTCATGCACCACCATTGGGATAATCTACTTGGATTCTTCTACTGGTTTAATGATTCCTACATCTAGCATCCTGTCAATTTCAACCTTGACCTTCTCCTTATACCTCAGGTTTAACCTGTAAGGTCTCTGTCGTATTGGCTTAGCTCCAGGTTTCAGTGGGATCTTCATCTTGCCTAAGTGTCCTGCTATCCCCTTCATATCTAAAAATTTTGTTGGGAATAAATCTTGGTATTCCCACAACAAGTCTGCAACCTTATTAATTGTCTCATCCTTCCAATAATCCCCTATATGTGCAAACTTAGGATTCTCTGTTTTCCCAATGTTGACCTTATTCGTCTTTATAGGTCGTGTGTATGTGGTGGATGCAAGCTCTGACCCTTCTACTGCACATTCTCCTTCTGTCTCGGGTATTTGTACATTCCTGGGATACTCTTCCCATACTCTTCCTCCGTTACGTTATAACATTCCAATAGCTTTTGGGAAGTCATCTTAGCTTTATGTGCACTACATATGGGTGTTACTTCCATCGTCTCTACCTGCGAGAAGATAATTGTGTGAATTGTCTATAGTGTTGCATATATAGATGGAGATTCATGTTCAAATGCGAACATAATTTTGAATCTCCAGACTGATTCTTCCCATCTTGTTGTCTCCCTGCACATCTCCAATTCTAAATACAAATTCTTCGGGATTGTGTCCAACGTGTGTATGAATCTGTGCGTCCACTCTATTTCCAATACCAAGTGCCATAGAGCCCTACATTTTTCCATGTGACCCATCAGGTCGCTCTCTCCTGTGTATTTCTGTGCAATTTCTTCTTCCTCGGTGCCAAAGCATATATCCATTAATCTACTGCACTGTGACCAATATTTCATTCCCTTTCTGTGTGCATCCCACCATCTAGCTAGAGTTTCCTTTAAGACAACATCCAGTGCCAACAACCTCTTTTGTTCAGGTACCTGTAACTCAAAATATTTTATTAACATTCCAATCTCATTCAGTCCATTGTACCTGGGTGGGTCACATACCTCCATTCCAATCTAGCGCAAGGATCAATTTATACATGCACATCATCTAGTTGACACTTCATGCATCCTCTACTACCAATTATCTAAACCAAATTTTGAATATGATGCACATGAAATGATACTTTTCAGGTCGACATAATCCCTCATATGCGTAGTCAGATTGTATAATTTGTCAATAACATCCCCTCTTGTTGTCTCTGTGTATCACTTTCCTTCTGATGGGTCCAAATGTGTATTAAATTTCAGATCCCCAACCTCAAATATCATATCCCTCCTTTTCAATTTAATAATTTCTTGGTTCTCGAAGGCCCATTCCAGTCCCATCAATGTTGGATATGGTTGACTATCATCTAATATCTCAATAACTTCAAAGTATTCCATGCTATGCACCCCATCTATTTTCACAGGTACTCCTGTCAGTCACCCAATTGGGACTATATTATGTTGATTCGCGAGCCTTAACTGAACAAGGGACCATACTATCTCGGGTTCACCCATCATCTCCCATGTATGCTTAGGTAGAACATTCACATTAGACCCTAAGTCAAAGATAACATTATTCACATCATACTCTCCAATTTGCGCATTGAACCTGAATTCTTCATTGGTTCTTTTCTTGCGCAGTACTTGGTTTACCATTTTTTGCATGACACAGGTTTCTCTTCCTTTTGTGCATTGATCAATCGTGTCATATAATGTACTTAGAAAAATCCTATATCTCATTAGTTATACACAACTCCTTAATAATTTTGTTAGTGTACTTACCTGTGCCATTGGCTTCTCCGGAACAACTTGATCTTCTATCCGAGGCAACGCTGATGTTGATGCCCCCCCATGCGGTCCACGTATATATTTTCTATCCCTTTGATATGTCTCTTTCTCATGTTTTGGATCGAATGGTGGTAGAGGCACTGATGACTTCCTTACCCACTACTCAGGATGCTTTCCTTGATTTGTCCTATCAGTACTTGTTCTAGCTCCTTCGTGTGTAATAACTGCTACTGTTGGTCCTTCATTGCATCTTTCAACTAATATCATCTCCACATTTTGATTCAGATTCTGGTTTGGGTTTCCTATGGCCTACCACTTCACCACTAGTTGGGGAAAATATTTTGTTGAGTGATCTAATGATCTGTGATATATGCACATTGTACACGGATTCTGGAAATCGCAAGTCAAGTGTCCAGGTTGATTACAGTTATAACAAATAATCGATCCTCATCCTCATCTACCAAAAGTCCCTCTACCTTGGTCTCTACCAAAGTTTCCCTTGTTCCTCTGATTGAAACATCTATGATTTTTATACTATGCACCACCCCCCTCTGCGATGACATTCTCTTCTTGGATCCTATACATATCCGATGTGCGCTCCCTTAGTAAGTCGAACGTGTGACAATCCTTCTCTTCATGCCCTACCGACTTGCAAAAATTGCAAAACAAGTTCTCTGGTGCACTCTCATACTTTTTTAGTAATGGTTGAAACTCAATCGGGTGATGGCCCATTTATAACATATCTCGTAGTATCCCCCTTTGGTAGTGGATTCAATTCTCCAACTACCAAATATTGCGCGAAGGTTGTGCATTTTTCCTTTTGATGGCCCTCTGTATTGCACTTGGTGCACCATACTTGTTCTCGTTTCTC
>ML780877.1:38988-54646 GCA_009831015.1 Picea engelmannii | reverse complement strand
ACTTGGATTCTTCTACTGGTTTAATGATTCATGCATCTAGCATCCTATCAATTTCAACCTTGACCTTCTCCTTATACCTCAGGTTTAACCTGTAAGGTCTCTGTCGTATTGGCTTAGCTCCAGGTTTCAGTGGGATCTTCATCTTGCCTAAGTGTCCTGCTATCCCCTTCATATCTGAAAATTTTGTTGGGAATAAATCTTGGTATTCCCACAACAAGTCTGCAACCTTATTAATTGTCTCATCCTTCCAATAATCCCCTATATGTGCAAACTTAGGATTCTCTGTTTTCCCAATGTTGACCTTATTCATCTTTATAGGTCGTGTGTATGTGGTGGATGCAAGCTTCGACCCTTCTACTGCACATTCTCCTTCTGTCTCAGGTATTTGTACATTCCTGGGATACTCTTCCTGTACTCTTCCTCCGTTACGTTATAACATTCCAATAGCTTTTGGGAAGTCATCTTAGCTTTATGTGCACTACATATGGGTATTACTTCCATCGTCTCTACCTGCGAGAAGATAATTGTGTGAATTGTCTATAGTGTTGCATATATAGATGGAGATTCATGTTCAAATGTGAACGTAATTTTGAATCTCTGGACTGATTCTTCCCATCTTGTTGTCTCCCTGCACATCTCCAATTCTAAATACAAATTCTTCGGGATTGTGTCCAATGTGTGTATGAATCTGTGTGTCCACTCTATTTCCAATACCAAGTGCCATAGAGCCCTACATTTTTCCATGTGACCCGTCAGGTCACTCTCTCCTGTGTATTTCTGTGCAATTTCTTCTTCCTTGGTGCCAAAGCGTATCTGCATTAATCTACTGCACTGTGACCAATATTTCATTCCCTTTCTGTGTGCATCCCACCATCTAGCTGGAGTTTCCTTTAAGACGACATCCAGTGCCAACAACCTCTTTTGTTTGGGTACATGTAACTCAAAATATTTTATTAACATTCCAATCTCAGTCAGTCCATTGTACCTGGGTGGGTCACATACCTCCATTCCAATCTAGCGCAAGGATCAATTTATACATTCACATCGTCTAGTTGACACTTCATGCATCCTCTACTACCAATTCTCTAAACCAAATTTTGAATATGATGCACATGAAATGATACTTTTCAGGTCGACATAATCCTCCATATGCGTAGTTAGATTGTATAATTTGTCAATCACATCCCCTCTTGCTATCTCTGTGTATCACTTTCCTTCTGATGGGTCCAAATGTGTATTAAATTTCAGATCCCCAACCTCGGATATCATCTCCCTCCTTTTCAAGTTAATAATTTCTTGGTTCTCGAAGGCCCATTCCAGTCCCATCAATGTTGGATATGGTTGACTATCATCTAATATCTCAATAACTTCAAAGTATTCCATGCTATGCACTCCATCTATTTTCACAGGTACTCCTATCAGTCACCCAATTGGGACTATATTATGCTGATTCACGAGCCTTAACTGAACAAGGGACCATACTATCTCGGGTTCACCCATCATCTCCCATGTATGATTAGGTAGAACATTCACATCAGACCCTAAGTCCAATATAACATTATTCACATCATACTCTCCAATCTGTGCATTGAACCTGAATTCTTCATTGGTTCTTTTCCTGCGCAGTACCTGGTTTACCATTTTTTGCATGACACAGGTTTCTCTTCCTTTTGTGCATTGATCAATCGTGTCATATAATGTACTTAGAAAAATCCTATCTCTCATTAGTTATACACAACTCCTTAATAATTTCATTAGTGTACTTACCTGTGCCATTGGCTTCTCCGGAACAACTTGATCTTCTATCCGAGGCAACACTGATGTTGATGCCACCCCATGTGGCCCACATATATCTTTTCTAGCTCTTTGATATGTCTCTTTATCATGTTTTGGATAGAATGGTGGTAGAGGCACTGATGACTTCCTTACCCACTACTCAGGATGCTTTCCTTGATTCGTCCTATCAGTACTTGTTCTAGCTCCTTCATGTGTAATAACTGCTACTGTTGGTCCTTCATTGTATCTTTCAACTAATATCATCTCCACATTTTGATTCAGATTTTGGTTTGGGTTTCCTATGGCCTACCACTTCGCCACTAGTTGGGGAAAATATTTTGTTGAGTGATCTAATGATCTGTGATATATGCACACTGTACACGGATTCTAGAAATCGCAAGCCAAGTGTCCAGGTTGATTATAGTTATAACAGATAATCGGTCCTCGTCCTCATCTACCAAAAGTCCCTCTACCTTGGTCTCTACCAAATTTTCCCTTGTTCCTATGATTGAAACATCTCTGATTGTTATATTATGCACCACCCCCCTCTGCGACGACATTCTCTTCTTGGATCCTGTACATATCCAATGTGCGCTCCCTTAGTAAGTCGAACGTGCAACAATCCTTCTCTTCATGCCCTACCAACTTGCAAAAATTGCAAAACAAGTTCTCTGGTGCACTCTCATACTTTTTTAGTAATGGTTGAAACTCAATCGGGTGATGGACCATTTATAACATATCTCGTAGTATCCCCCTTTGGTAGTGGATTCAATTCTCCAACTACCAAATATTGCGCGAAGGTTGTGCATTTTTCCTTTTGATGGCCCTCTGTATTGCACTTGGTGCACCATACTTGTTCTCGTTTCTCCATCCTGTATTGAAACCATGGGTAAACATCTATCGTAAACATGGATGGGGGTAGAAGGAACCTGGGTATTGGTGGGTGATACCTACAACCTCAAATTAGATGAAGTTGTCATATTGTTGTCAACCAAATAACAAAATGGGTTCAACCAGTTGATTTATTTAGGGAATGGGTATAAGTATCACACCTACCAAAGTGATTCTTTTCTTTTTTTGATGGAATTGACATAGAAACCTAGCATTACATTGTTCCCTTCGTGAGCTCGGTCAGTTGAATCGTCGTTGTAGCTGAATCTGTTTCTGAACTTGTGTCATTCCTCCAATGTTTCCTGTTGGTAATGCCTCTAGTTTCATTGCAATTTCTAGAGCCTTTGGCTGCAACGTAACCTTCTGTTGAATTAGGGGCCTACAAATGTGAGGTAGAAGTCATGAAATAAACCACTCTTGATGTTGTTGATATGGGATTTGGAAAGTAAATCTCCCCATCACATCCTTAAATCATTGATCGAAATCCCATACAGACTCTGTTTGTACTTGTTTGATATCTTTCAGTTTGGTGATGTACTATGACTTAGACTTTGGATTTTTGAACTCCTTAAGTAGTGATTTCTTTATCTCTACCAAATTCCTAGCCTGTCCTATAGGTGTAATACTCTGTAACTTCATATACCATACTAGGGCACGAACTCTAAATTTTGTCTCTAACTATGCAATCTTCGCAGCTTCGTCCTATATGTTCTTAGTGGCCCAAATTGTTTCATAGACAAACAAGTGTTGTTCTGGATCCTCTGACCCCAATCCCTTGAATTCAAGAATTTTAAGAGTATTATCTACTCTTGCCATGTTGGTTTGTGTAGTCCATCCTCTTGGTGATGTTGGTGGACTCTGATTCTGATTTTTACTCTACGCACTAATACCACTATTCTGAGTCTTCAAATGTTATCTCTAATTGTGGTGACGCACATGAGGTTGTGGATTCAACACATGATCCTATTTTAGTAGGACTTACTGACTCTTCTATTATTGGACTGGGCTAACAATCCTCTTCTTCTCCTCCTATATATGGTATCTCCACGATTCGGACTAGTGCACAAGGTTCTCTTTCCTCTGTCTCACTGCACAAATCTTCTCTCCCATCCCCAATATTTTTCCTCTGTACCCCCTTCCTCCGTGAAACTCTCAAAACTCATACTCTTCCTCTAGTGTACTTCCTTCTTGCATCCTCAACCCCTTCCTTCCTTTTTAATTTCTCTCTTCATTCTCTTAGATGATCCCCCCCTGCCATACTTCGGCTCCCCCTAAGTGCACAAATCCATTTTATCTGTCAGACTTCATTATCATCACGTGTTTTTCACATAACAACATTTTTATCCAGATATTTAACGATTTCAAAAACCTCTTGCGTGGACTTTGAAAAAATATCTTTCCACAACACTGTATGATTGAATGCAATCTACCGCAAATTCTGTAACATAACCCCCTAGTATACTATCCAACCAAAAATCAACTACTCGAGTAGTTGAGTTACTTACCAAATTCAACCGTCTTACCAATTAAGGAGTCCAATTCTTCGATGATGCTACACTTGTTTTTTCTACTAACCTCTCTAGCCACTCGGTCAGAAATTTTGGAAATTCGTGAAAGAAATTTTCATGCAGATCCGTGAGCACATACCTTTGCATCCATTTCTTCTCATTCATCTGAGGGTTCATGTTCTCTTGTTGTGAAAATTCTTATTATTTTCATTCTAACCAGTCTGTTATCTCCTTCTTATTTGGCCTCCAAAACATTCCCTTAATTACAATTTCCCAGTCTTGACAACAGAACCATTTGTTGGACTTTGTTGTTTTGCGCACAGGTTGTAAAACCCAAGGTTCAGTTTACCTATGACCAACAAACCCACTAGACACTGGCCCTTTCAACATCACCTTCTTGCGCAGATGAATTCTCACCCAAGGTATCTATTGGGACTGCAAGAACCAAGCTTCTATAGTAGTAAGGGAAAGGAAGATAGACGACTGGCTCATTATTCCCTGTTATATTTATGCGGAAGATTCAACTCTAGTGAGTATTACTTTCTATGATTCATATTCCTCTGCTTAACATACTCCCGATTATTACAGAGATTCTTACAGTCATAGTCATGAACATTGTGCAATAATTGATCCATAAACTAAGTCTAGTCTACAAAGGATAAAAACATAATTCATAAGCACACATAGACAAGTAGATAACACAAGACACAATATCATCTCTAAACTCTCTCTTTATTCATATTTCATATTACCAACTGACTATTACATTCACGACTCTTGCATAATGTTCCTCATCTTCTCTCAACCTCCTTCTATCTCCCAACCCGTTACATATTTATACCCCAAAATCTAGGGCTTAAAACCCTAGTCTATCCCAAAAATATCCCATTTACAATGCATGTCCAGCTCAGTTAATTGTTTGTCCGATTTCTTTCTTCTTCCTTTCTCTCTTCATGCAACTTTTATTTTGTTCTTCTATTTCTGGAATATTGTGTTTTCATCCTTCTTTCACACGTTATTCTCTCGCTCTCTTGTTTTATTCTTCTATATGTGTGTTGTCTTCCTCCCGCACGCTTTCTTCCTTCTATGCACTTTCTTCCTTCTGTGCACTTTCATGTGGAATCTGTCTTATCCATGCACTACTTTCCTTCCTATGTGCACTTTCCTTATACTTAGGTTTTTCTCCTAATATTGCATCCAAAACTGCCTGTCCAACAATGTTGTTTATATGAATATGCACACTAGTGCTCTATCTTTGTACAATGTGCATTGCTAACCACATAGGTGTTTTTAATAAAATATTATTTCTAATTTAAATTCATCGGTGTTGTTGACACGAACATCTGCACCAATGCTCTATCATTGTACAATGTGCACCGCAAACCGTATAGGAGTTTAAAAAAAATGACAACAACAAGGATATTTGGGATCCAATGCAATGAGTGGTTCCATTGCAACAGATACCAAACACCCCATATATAAGTAAAGAAACACTACAAAAATATATTCCTTAAAAAAATTATCATTGTGAAATATAGAGAGGGAAAGCAAGAAAAACAACAAGGAAATTATAAGCTTCCAATACTTAAGGTAACTATGAAACCCTTTTATTTTTGGGAATGCACTGGAAATTGCTTGAATCAAATAGGGGATAGATTAAGATGATCAATAGAGTGAAATTATATACTTAAAATATCTCCCCTGGATATTTGTATTTGACCTACAGTGATCCCTTTTGAATTTGGCTCTTCAAAAAAATCCACCCACTCCGAAGTCTTTGGTGCTAAATCTCTCTTGAACAAATCTCCCCTCTAAATTTTGGCAAAATAATGAAAAAATGAATAGGGTTTTCATTTATAAACACATACATTTAGAAAAACTAAAATTCTCATTCATTTTTTCGTTGTATATTTCGGTGCATTGATGATAAACATGCACGTTGTTTTTTTATTTCGTAACTTACTTATCTGGTGCACTATAAAGTACATAGAGCATCGGTGCGGTGCTACATAAAAACATACTGACACATTCTTCATTGTATATTTTGGCGCATTTATGATAAATGTGTGCACTATTTTTTTGTAACTTGCTTCATGAGTGCGCTATACAATTTGTATACCACCAATGCGATGCTTAAGTACTAACACACCGAAAAACTATTTAATTTACAAAATGCAAATGTAAACATCCACATTTAAATTTTGTGAAAGTTTTTGTTTGCGGAGGCAATAACATAGGTCACCCTTTGGTGCCTCTCATAAATTACCACACCGGGTCATTGTGAGTATCCAAACATATCGGGACGTCCTTATATAATTAGATGCACTGTTAACTTTTAAAAGTTATTCAAAATTATCTTTGAAGTTAGATTGTTCTATGCTTCCCAAGATGATGGTTTTGGCTCAAGTGTAGGAAAAACGGAGTTATAATATCAAATGGCCAATTCTTCAAATTCCATCTCATTCCATATCATTGCAAGTATTTCAAGTTCTTCCCTACTAATTGCGGCAAGTCTAGATTTTATTTATAATTTTTTATCTCATTGAATTTATGTTATGTATGCATGTGTAGTTAATTGTTCATTGAATTTTTCATGATCATGATTCAAGATTGAGTTTGGATGCACACAATATTCCAATAGTCCCGAAATTCTGCAAGCTCTTATCAGGAGAAAGATATTGCAAGCATATGTTTGATGAAAATGGGCAGTTCTTTACCCTACCAATTATAACATGTCCTCTTCCAACAACCAGCCTAGGCAAATGATATTACACTGTGAATTGGATCTCTTTTATGCAGACAACCCTTGGGGCATAAGAAAAATATGATTGAGTAATTGTATTTTTGGATTTTCAATGGAACTAATGTAAATGTATTTCTTAATTCAACATTTGTTTTATAAAGTGGTTGGTTGCATGTTTATTATTGGGAAGAACTTGAAAGTGTTTATTGTTTGGTATAATGTTTGAACATACTAAATGAATTGTGTTATTATATTATATGTCTACCAACTATTGTTTCACCCCACTACAATTTCAAGTCACAAACTTGATATTAAACAAGCACAACTCAAAGAGGAAGAATATTGAGCATGGTTGATTCAACCACCTATTCAATTCCCACTACATCCTAAGTCACAAATTCAAAACCTATACAATAACACTAGTTATTCACATGTTGGCGATGAAGGAAATGATACAGAGGTTGGTATGGATGATTTATTACAGGATACCCAAGCCATGGAGCGAATGGCATTACATGCATTCCAACAAAATTAACTAGGGGAATGTTGTTACTATACAACTTGAAAAAAATGTATGGTATGTCGAACACGTATTTCTCGACACTTTTGATGTAACTAACCATTAATTCCCCTAATTTTTAAAGGAATATTTTCACACAATTAAGGAATAAAATGGTTGATTTCACGCATGCTTAATGAAAGTGTACATTTCCATTTCCCACTAATTGGGGGTTACTCAAAGATAAGGTACTTCCAAGAGATAATTCATTTCCCGATAACTACGCGGAGGCAAAGAAAATGTTGAAAATGTTGGTTGTTGAATACATATCATACCACACATGTTTGAATGATTGTAAACGAATACACAAACGAATACACAAACAAAAATGCATGTCTAGAATGTGGGCATCACAGGTACCAAAAATAAAAAAAACAAGGGTAAGGCACACGGTCCTCCTCATAAGATCTTGAGGCACATTCCTATAATTCGAAGGATTCAAAGGATATTTTGTTGCAAAAAATTAGCTATGTTGCAGGGATGACATGCCTCACATAGAAGTGAAACAAGAGTTATGAAAATCCCAACAAATGTAATAGCCATGAATCATATAGAGGATACATGGCCTGATAAATTCAAGGATGAAGTACAAAGCCTACGATCGAGCATAGCCATGGATGGAGTTAACCCCTATTCCCTCCAAAACACCAACTATTTTGTTTGGATTGTGGTAGTGTTCAATAAAAATACCCCCCCATAGTTATCTGTGAAAAATGAACATCTTATGTTGGCTCTTATAGTGTTGAGTATGAGACAAGTGAAGAGAATGGGAGTCTACCTCCAACCATTGATTGATGAATTTAAGCAATTATGGGAAGAGATACATGTATATGATGTATCAAGACCCATCCTAATGGATAAGTATTTTACATTGTATGGAATATGTGCGTACACCACACACGATTATCTAGGACTAGGAGTTTTCTCTAGTAAGCATGTTGATTGATTTGTTTATATTTGTAATCTTATTTGGCATACTTGATTTGGTGCAACTATATTCAATTTTGACACTAAATTTCTCTATATACAATAACATTGCAGTTCTTGTAACAAAAGGTTATCATGGATGTAAATGTTGTGGACCTTTTGTAAAGGATAGGTAGTCCAACCACCTATGAAATCCAGTGTATGATTTCTCGAGGGTATTCCTCCAAGAAGACCTCCCTTATAGAATAGTTGCATCTTCTTTCAATGGTAAACTAGAGAGAACTTGAAGACTTGAAATAATGGCACCAACAAGTTGGATTAGGGAATATGACACAAAGAAGGAGAAGGAAATGGTATAATTGTTTGATTCAAATGAGGAGACTTTGTTCGATGATCCTGAATTATTTGACACCCATGTTGAGAAATTCCCATTGGGATGAAAGGGAAATTTGTATTTTATGAGCTTCCATATAGGGATCATCTTAAGATTGGCCACTTTCTAGATCCCATGCATATATTCAAAAGTATTTCATATTCTTTATGAAGGCACATATCATTGAATAAAAGTGACACATTGGTTGTTAGGAGTGATCTTATTGCTTCAAATACTAAAAAGAGGCATTGGCCAAAAACATGAGGTAGATGAGAGGTTGGTCCTTCTTGGTCTTTTAAAGAAGGCGATGTCCCATGGATTTTGAAGAAAGATGATATTTGTATGGAAAAGGATGTTATATTGGGTGTGAAGGCATATTCTTTATATGGGTCGACTCTACCATGTTGCTTCACTATAGAAGGGAATTTGTCAAGGTTGAAATCACATGACAATATGAACCTTCCAAGGGTATGTATGTTGACTACGTGATTCTTCTTTTATAGTTTCAGTAAAAATATGCTAGGCACTCACTTTTTTATGGAAATTAACGATGTGTGTGTGTATTTTGTAGTGACATTATCATTTTCTCATGTATGGTTGTGTGAACCATAACTTTGTTGGCGGGCGAAATTGACCGACAGTCAACTAGAAGAACAAGTCCAGTCTGGGGTTGTCTAAGTAACCCAAGCCGTATGGTGTAACTTGTTCTGACGGGTTTAATGGCTCCGTTAGCCAATCTAAAGTCCTAAAAAAAAGGAGAAAGGGATAAATAACTAATGCTAAAAACCATAATATATATACATACTCTAATATAACTATTGTAAATGTATTTAAGCAGAAAAAAAAAAACATAAAAATCCCACTTATGAACAACATTTACAGGTTGCAAGTTTTACTGAAAACCTACGAAATCAATGTAAGAATAATTTCTTTTGAGAAGTAGATAAAGAAAGCACATTTGCATATTTTTTTTTCTTCTTTCTATAAATCTAACAAAACTTGAGTTAACTAAACTATGAAACACAAATGTACAAATAGTCAAAAGATGATCTAAACTTTATGGTTTCACTAATACATAAATAATGGAAATTAGAAACACAAAGAAGCTAACCTGATGTTAGTTCGTTGAATGTGTCCATGCCTCTATATGAATCAAGAGCATACAACTACCACGCCTACGAGATAAATTTGCAATAGACTTATACTGAAACTATTCTGAATAAATTCATAGAATGTATTGGTAACCAAAGTTTAATAACAGAATAGGGAACACAAATTAATTTTGTGATCTTATGATCTCAAATGATTACATTCAGATAAACCTGAGTGTAACACATTCATTTCATTGTTCAATTAAACATCAAAGAGAAATCCTAATATTCAAATTGAAAATATGATCATAGTGTCAATATCTGGAACAACAAATCATGAACGATATTTAAAGAAAGAATATCCTGAAACATAACATATCGTTGAGTCTAAAGCTACAAGACATATCAATATACCAAGATTAAATAAAACAAAACATTAATGAAACACCATTTACAAAAGGACTAAAGCCAAAATGTTGTACGCTGTTCCATTAAGTCTTGAAAAATCATTCGTCCATCTTTGGTTCCAGGCCAAGATGCCATTCATTTACAAAATGCAGGGTATTTAAAAAGTCTTTTTGAAATCTCATCTTCCTATCTTTTAGGATAGGATCAGATCCATGAGATCACAACATTACAAAAATGGAGGGCCTACAACTACTCATAATCAAATTGTATCTTCAAAATTAATAAAAGTTTTTTTTCTTATTTACAAAACAAACAGAAAAGAGATACTTGATTATCTAAATCGAACATGTTCCACCTCATAAAATCAACATCAAGATATATCATGTCCTGAAAATGAAATAGGAACAAGTTAGATAATTTATTAACAACTAATTACTAATTTTCAATTTAAAAGAGACTTGAATTCAAACTAATTTAAAAAAAAAGATAAGCTATGGGTTTCTGTAGCTAGTCTAAAATAGTAAAAATACAAACAAAAAATTAAAATATAACTATTTTATTTTTCCAACCGAATCAAATAAAAAAAGAATAAAAAAATACTTTTACCATTTCATAGATTAGAGAAAAGAAGCATCTGAATTTATGGAGGTGTAAAAATTAGTTTTTAGCAAACACATTACCCGCCTGTTCAATTTGTTTGCCAAATTAAAACCAAATTACCCTATTCCTCATGCTGGCAGTTTTTTTATTCACAATTGATTTCTTAATGAACGCTGATTTGACTCATTAATACATCTAAGACTTCTTCCAATGATTTTCTGGACATGAAATCAGACCGTGGATTTCTCCCAATGGGTTTCGAACTGCAGCAGAGAGTATATCTGTGATAGCATAGTCTTTTTGTGGATGAACACACAATTTTTGAACAATAGGGTTAGACATGTAAGAGTTAGAGTTTTTATTGAGATGGAGAGGCAATTCTACTGCAGTCTCATAAACAGAAGAAGGGAATATATAACTTGGAACCCAACAAAACCAATAACAGGCTTGGATCTTTGAGAAAAATAAACAAAAATGCTTACCTCGGCCGCAAAGAAATTATGATATTTTTCCCTCCAAATAATGAGATGTATCTCTGAAACTATATCGTTTCTGAAGAATCTGCCCGCAATGAAGGTAAATGACCTCATTTACGGAATGGATTTTAAAGGGTTTTGGCTAATTCGTAACGGTTTGCTTAGAAATGCTCCCGCAAAAACGTGTCTCTGACATGCAATTACAGGGTTTTAAAAACATATAACTAAGAGTCATTCGGTTGGATTTTCCTCACAGGTGCCATAATGCAATAGGGGTGACTCAAAACAGTTCTAGGTTTGGATGGTAGGAGTAGGAGAAACAAATATGAGCGAATAAAATGGAAAGAAACCAAGCAAAACCCTTGCGTAATCATGGTATAAACATCAAGGTTTCGGTCATGAAGTTTGGGCGCTCCTGGTAATGAAAACCTTGCGGACAAGGCATGACAAAAACCCTCAACTCTTAATGAAAACTCCTTAATTCACTCTGCCAGCAAATGATCAAGTACATGATATGATACTTGTGTATTAACTCCCATGTCTATTAGCACGATCATTGAATTGACAAGGGTTTTTAAAATATATCAAAACAAAACTCCTAATAATTTAAATACAAATGATCGAACCATTACACAAACCAAAAATATGCTCAAATCGAAATTATCAAACCATTGAAATGATAATCGTATTCATCACAAGAAAAATGTGTCTAACCACCATTCTATAAGATTTATATTTTGATTTCATATGATGGTTTGTTGAACGATAAACCTAAGGCAAAGATCATGAAAATGAAAATCCAACTTCTATGTTTAATTCATGCTTTCAGTCATGAATTAAACATAGAAGAATCAAAAATCAAAAAGTAGAAAATAATGAAATAGTCTTTAGCCCAATTAGTCAGAATAAACTTGTAAAAGTGTTTATAGACATGATGATGGCAACCATAGAAATGAACTGCCTTTCGAACATGTTTATACAAATCAAAACATGTGTGGCTGCCAACAAGCTTCCCCCAGGACCTGCGACATGCCATATCAAAATTATCCACATTTTTATATTGGATCACATCAAAGGATATTCATATTACTATCATTCCACAATGGAATCGAGAGATAACTAAGATTGTTTGTATGTTTGAGAAGGAACTGGCCATGAGTTTTATGGAATTGCAATTCTATCTTTTAATTCATCTACCTGATGAGGTTGACTTAGTTGGGGTTCTCTCATGTCGTTGGATGTTCCTCTTAGAGAGGTACATGAAAAAATTTAAGGGGTTTGTTCGAGAAATGGAAAAACTAGAGGACTCTATGGCAGAGGGTTACATATTATATGAGTCATTCTATTATTCCAATGAGTACACCAAGTAAATTGATGACACACCAAGGGTAGTGGTTTGGGATGACCAAAAGAAAGAGGACAAGAGGGAAGGGGAGCCACTCGAAATAAATGGAAAAAGGAACATGATAAGGAGTAATTCACTTATATTTTGTCAAATTTGTACTGAGCAATTGTTTACGTTGAAGTTGGTAATATATATTTTATATAATGCTATTCATTTTTAATTCTTGTATACATCAACAAATTTAGAAACTGATGCCATCCATAAATTGTTTCTTTACAACGTGGAGGAAACACGACCATGTGTCACATTGTATGAAGAGAAAACAAGGAAATGGGACAGTGACAGGAAATCATTCAGATGGTTAAATGGTAAAACAATTCCTTATCCTGATCATTTAAAAGAAAATATGAGAAAAATGTGTCCCAATAATTGGGTGGATGACCAAATACAATAGAAATATGTGGTGTCCGGTCATAACCCATATGGAGAAGAGATGGATGCACTAAATGTTGGAAATATTGTTTTCTTTGATGTCAAATATAAGGGGCGACTACAGATGTTAGGGACCTAAACCCTCACGTAGATAGAATAATATATTTTCCATGTAATAAAGGCCCACATTAGTTAATAAGGTCTAAATATATTTTCCATGTAATAAAGGATAACATTAGTTAGTAAGGCCTATTTAATAATTGTGAACAAGTCAATGTAAGAAGACCTAATAGAAGCTTCTGCTTCTAGAAAGATCTCCCTCTAAAATTTTCTTTAGAAGATAGAATTAGTATAAATTAGAGTAGGAGGCATAAGAAAGCTTGTCTTCAGAATTGTTGTAATAGAGCTCTGCTCTCTTATAGGTTTCCGCCTCAAAGAGGCAAGTGGACATTTCTTTCTTTGAATAAAGGTAGTATTTCTGGTATTATTCTTCTCAATATTTCGATGTTCCATTGATATATGTTGAATATTCTTGTTTTTGCATATTATATTACATTTGGTGTTTTACAAGTGGTATTAGAGCACTTTCCTTGGCATGAACTGTGGGTAATTTTTTTTCCAGGGTAAAGACGTTTATTGTTAGCGTCTTTAAATCAAAAAGATCTATCTTTCAGTGGGTAAAATTGTGGTGGGGAAGACTACACACAGGTGATACAAACAGATTCACAAGGTTTCCTAGAAACCAAAAGTTTCTCCCTTGTTGGAAACCTATGTAACCCCTGTTGGTACCCCTTGAGTAGTACCGAATCAAATAGAATCTATACACGACCATCACTCCCACGTATCGACAGGTATATAGGGAGTCCCCTAGGTCTCCTGAAACCAACCCTACATCGATCGATTGGTCGCCTGATTGCTATACTGCCACTAAGAACAATACTTGGGAATATACTCTCTAGTACCTGGGCAATCAAGTAGTATGGCTAAGGGCATGATCGAGCCTCCTTAGTTGGTTCCCTAATATTTTGGGCTGAGTAATATTGTTCGACCCCACATGTATATCAGAGAGATATAACATAGGGAAAACCGTTCTCCATAGGCACCATGCAAACCCTAACTAGGGGGGAACATCCCGACAAGGAACATAAAGGATATTTTGGCTGTGCAACCTTGCCTCCTACATTCTAGTTGTGAAATTCCTACAATTTTTTTTTGTTAAGAATTTGGGCATTTCGACACTATAGTATTATTTAGGTTGGAGTATAACTCCTGCCCAGACCCTTATTTGAAACCCATCTCATTAGATTCCCTTTTTTTCCTGATCACTGTGATACCTATAATTTTTAACCCTTTTTTTAACCCCATGGACCCATACCCTTCTCGACACATTTATTTCCCACTTATCCCATTAGTTTTCTCTCATTTCCCTGATCGTAGTGGTATATATCACTTATCTTTTTTTTTGTCCGTGGACCCACTCCTATTTCCCTCATGGCTCCCACCCACCAAGAAGAAACCAATCAAAAACTGAATACTGACCTTACTTCCCTTCAGGCCCAAATGAATAAGGACATTTCTACCATTCATGCCAAAATGGACTACATCCAGGAACAACTAGGTAGCCAAATTGTTGAAGTCAATTCCTCTCTCCAACAATTCATGAACAAATTCCAGGGTCCTTCCTTTTCCAACCCACCTCTCTATACTAAAGATGTTGACTCCAACTAAACTTTGAACTCTCATTCCAATTCCCTACCTCATGACCCCTATCTTCCCAGAGTTGAGGTGAAAAAATTTGATGGCTAAAATCCAACAACCTAGGTCACTTAAATGGAACATTGTTTCTCTCTACATGGCATTACTGATGAGTTGACAAGGATTTTTTGCGAAATTCTCTATTTGGATCTAGAACAATGGAAATGGTATCAATGGTGTAGAAATTCATGTCAAGGGTATCTTGCTTGGTCATGGTTTTTTGTCGATTTGTACGAACACTTTAACATAGACACCCACCATTTAGGACGTTTGACCATGTTGAAATAGTTTGTACCAGTGGAAAATTCTATTGCTTCCTTTGAGCACTTGGATTTTCAAATGGAGGGAATGAAATATGCTTTTTTTAGGGAATGTTTTATCAATGGCCTCAAGGATGAAATCCGAGCTCAGGTCATAATGGCTCACCCCCAAACTTGGTTGGAAGCAACTAAACATGCAAAGGAGGCACAATAGGTCATCCTGGCCCAGAGAATAAAAACCACTTTTGTCCCCCACCTTAAAACCACCACCCTTTCCCCTCAAACCACTCCTCTCAACGTAAAAAAATTAACCCGGGTAGAAATGGATAAACACCAACTCAAGGGTATCTGTTTGCACTCTTTTCGTCGCTGTGTGGGCAAAAAGTGAGTGCTTACATGCCTAGTTGGGCTCTGCTAGTCATGACAGCTGTATGGTAAAAGGTTAGAAAGAAAACAACTAAACTATTAACAAGAATTAAACAAAAACTAAATGAAAATATGAGCATAGAAATAA
>ML780877.1:18885-35111 GCA_009831015.1 Picea engelmannii | reverse complement strand
CTTTGACCAGCCTCCCCACGCAGATTGAGCTCGGATTTGATGTCAAATCGACTTGGGAGCCGATCCATTAGTGGTTGGGAGGCCGACCAGCTTCATAAATGCGTCGTTTGGCAGGCACGCGGGTTTTGTACCCCACAGCCGCGTATATGCGCTCCAGATACGAAGATGTTGCGCGCGCGCGCGCGCCCAGTGGGTGCATAGCGCTTTTTAATTTTTTGGCCATTTTGCATAGTTTTGACCCTTTTGTTGTGCCGTGGAGTTAATCCTTGTGCCATGAACGACTGTTTTTCTGTGTTGACGATGCGGAGTTCTTGTCGCCCTGTGCGGACGAAATTTCAGTGATAACAGTATCTATTATAATTGTGACGACAAATACTTTCCATGGCACAAGTATAAAGAACATAAACTTTTTATGGACATTTTGGAAGATTGTTTTGATGAATATGTTGAGGTCTCTTCTGAAGCCGAGATACCCCAAACAAATAATCGTTTTCCACCCTCTAATCCCTAGGAATTTGAACCACTGATTTTGTTGAGTGTTTTCACTAGTTTTTCTGCTCCCTAAACCCTTAAATTGATTGGTTACATTAAGCACGAGAAATTGATCATCCTAGTTGATAGTGGAAAAACTCTTAATTTCATTCATCACTTCCTTGCTCAAGAGGTCAATTGCTATATCTATGCTATCAAAAAATTTCAAATCATGATTGCCGATGGTGGTTCCATGAAATGTGGGGGGTATTGTGAAAATGTACACCTACAAATTGGTTAGTATAACCTAAAATCTCACATATTTTTTTATTGACATGGGTGGTTGTGAAATTGTTCTTGATGTTGTGTGGTTACACACTCTTAGCCCCATAACCATGGATTTTAAGGATTTACCATGCAATTCCAATAGGAAGGACAATGAAATAAATTCTGAGGAATTATAACATGGTCCCTGGATATCATAAGTTCCCACCGCATGGAAATTTACTCAAAAAAGTTCATTCTAGCATCATTTCCCAACTCCATTCCATTCAAGTAGTTGAGACACCCTCGATACACCCTAACCATCAAGCTATCCTTTCCTGCCATCCCACTATTTTCCAAACTCCCCAGGTCCTTCCCCCTCCTATAGAGACCATGACCATTCCATTCCTTTAATCCTGGACAATCTTCCTCCCAATGTTATCCTTTATTGTCATCCCTTTGATAAAAAAAATGAAATTGAGAAAACTGTCCAAGAATTGTTAGAAGCATGTGTTATCCATCCTAGTACCAGCCCCTATTCTTCCCATGTTGTCATGGTCCTCAAGAAGGAAGGCACTTGGAACATGTGTCTTGATTTTCGTGCCCTTAATAAACTTACCATCAAGGACAAATTTATCATTCTCGTCATAGATGACCTTCTAGATTAACTCAATGGGGATAAATAATTTACCAAACTTGACCTCTGTTTGGGATACCACCAAATACGTATGAAAGAGGAAGACATCCCCAAGATTACATTTCACACTCATGAGGGCCATTATGAGTTCTTGGTCATGCCCTTTGGTCTCTATAATTCCCCCTCCACTTTTCAAAGTCTCGTGAATTATTTATTTTGTCCTTTCCTCTTTCACTTTGTGTTAGTTTTATTTGATGATATTCTAATTTGTAATAAATCATGGCCAACCCATCTTTCCCATGTAGATCTATATCTCCATCTCCTCTCCAAGCACCAATTGTTTCTCAAACAATCTAAATGTTCTTTTGGTTCCTATGAAGTTGAGCAACTAGGTCATATTGTTGGCAAGGATGGTGTAAGGGTGGATCCCAAGAAAATTGAAGCTATGTATAATTGGCCTCGCCTTAAAACTCTTAAAAATTTTTGTGGTTTCCTGGGTTTAACAGGCTATTATCACAAGTTTGTTTAGAATTATGGAAAAAATGTGGCTCCTCTCACAAATCTCCTTAAAAATAATGCTTTCAGTTGGACTCCAATATTTTACCAATCCTTCCAAGCCTTGAAAGACATTATGTGCACTAATCATGTACTGAACCTACCTGACTTCACCAAGACCTTTGTTATGGAATGTGATGCATCAAGGAGAGGAATTGGGGAAGTCCTCATGCAAGATGGACGACCTTTGGCTTTCACCAACAAAAAGTTGTCAAAATGACATTTGGGCCAGTCGAATTATGAAAAGGAAATGTTGGCTATTTTGCATGCAGTGGATATTCAGTTCCCTTATCTCTTGAGAAAACACTTCCAAATTAAAACGAATCATCAAAGCCTCAATTACTTCCTGGAACAATGAATTTCATCCCTGGAGAAACAAAAATGGGTGACCAAGCTGTTTGGATATTATTATGAGATTGTTTATAAGAAGGACAAAGAATATGTGGTGGTTAATGCTCTTTCTAGGAAATATGAAGATGAAGGGTCCCTCCTTTCCCTTTCATTCATTTTCATCGACTGGCTTCGGGTTGTTCGACATGAATGGTTGCAAGACCCCAAAATTTCCATCCTAATCCAAAAACTTCAATAGGATCCCCAAGTTGTTCCAGGGTACTCTTGGCACAATGATGAGTTTCTATATAAAGGTCACTTGTATTTAATAAAATAGTCGACACTTAAATCCAAGGTGCTATCCAAGTTTCATGCTTCACCTAAAATAGGTCATTCAAGTTTTACCAAAACTTATGGATGGGTCAAACGGTCTTTCTTCCGGGACAGTATGAAACATGAAATTCACACCTTTTGGTTGATTTTGATACTTGTAAATGCAATAAGGGAGAGAATATCAAACCTCCTAGTACACTCCAACCACTTCCACTTCCACCTACAATTTGGATGGATATTTCTATGGATTTAATTGTTGGCTTTACCCAAATCAGGCAACAAGTCAGTTATCATGGTGGTAGTGGATTGTATTTGCAGATATGCTCATTTATGTGCTCTTCAACACTCATTCACAACATACTTAGTGGATCAAATTTGTATCGATAATATCTTCAAACTCCATGGAATGCCTCATTCTATTTTTTATGACCTTGATCCCACTTTTACCAGCAATTACTAGCAATAATTTTTCAGGCTCCAAGGAACTCAATTTCATCTTAGCACATCCTTTCATACCCAGACTGATTACCAAATGAAAGTGGTCAACAAGTGTTTGGAAACATATTTGAGGTGATTTGCATCTAACAAACAACATCAGTGGGTTCAGTGGTTACCTATATCTGAATGGTGGTACAACACCTCTTAACATACTACCACTCACATGCCTTATTTTGGAGAAGTCTAAAGATAGAAGCCACCATCAGTTCTCAAACACATACCGGGTGTCTCCAAGGTTCAAGAGGTTGACCCCAATCTTACAGTTTACATGACCATTCTCTGTACTCTCAAAGAAAATTTGGTAATGGCTCAAAACCGCATGAAGAAACAGGAAAATTGGGGTCAGTCTGAATGTCAATTTATTGAAGGGGATCATGTGTTTGTCTGTCTCCAATAGTACAAACAAACTTCACTCAAATCCCATCAATGTCAGAAAATTGTACCAAAATTTAATGGCCCTTAACTATTCTCAAATGTGTGGGGCTAGTGGCCTATCAGTTAGCTTTTCCTAGTGAATTGACTACCATTCTACAGTATTTTTCTCATCTTAACCCTTGAGGACAAGGCTCCTTTTCAAGGGGAAGGGAATATTAGGGACCTAACCCCTCACGTAAATAGAATAATATATTTTCCATGTGATAAAGGGTCATGTTAGTTAATAAGGCCTAAATATATTTTCCATGTAATAAACGCCGAGATTAGTTATTAAGGTCTATTTAATAATTGTGAATAAATCAATTTAAAAAGACCTAATAGAAGCTTCTTCTTCTAGAAAGATCTTCCTCTAGAATGTTCTTTACAAGATAGAATTAGTATAAACAAAAGTAGGATTCATGGAAAATCTTGCAATTAACTAGAAACACATTCTTGCTTAAATAAAAAATCTTATTCTATAACTAACAAAAGAAGCACACACTCACTTTGATGGAATCAAACCCTTGATGCAATTAATTATAACACACTCCTGCATAACTAGAATTGAAACAATTTATGAAATTGAGTAGAAACCCATGCATGCGAAATTGGAAGAAAGCACTTGATGAAATTAATTAAAACACACTCATGCAAAATTAGAATAAAACACTTGTTGCAATGAATCAAAAACCCACTCATACTGAATTGGATTGAGAACACACCAATAATAAATCAAACTGTAACAATTATGCTTAAAACAATTCAATCGCATCAATCATCTGCACCAGGATTTAACTAAGGAAAATGACAAGACAATCTACTTTACACTAATATATTAATGATACAAGAAAACAACCTTCATAAAGAGGATGGCCCTTCCTCCTTGGAAGGGGCGGAAAAACTACAGAAACTGCAACTTTAACCACTCATAAATTGATACCACAAACTTTCCAATTCTCTATTATTCAATCAAAAGGTGCAGATACAATTGTTGTTACTCATTACTTAGTCGACTATTCTCCATTTTCCCAAAAACCAACCTAACCTGGGAGCAAATATGCTCTTCCTTTTAAACTTTTCTTCCTCTTCTAATCTTGGAAAAATTAAAATTATGAACAACCTTGAGAATATTTCGATTCTCAAGTTGTTCGATGTCATCTTAATTAGGAGAATACAAGAGGATACAAAATATTGCATGTAACTGATTACAACTTTCATAATGAATTTTATGGACATAGTGAGCTAAACTGTCCTATTTATCTGGGAGGATGACCTGTGTTTATAACATACAATAGTCATGAATTAATATAAACCACATAATCAAGGTGAATCAATCCTTGTCATGCGGGCCCACAGATCAATGGTCTAGTCATAATCATGCGGTGATCATATGGAAGTAACAACATTTTGAAGTAGCGGTGTCTGCACATCAAATCTTGGAGTAGGAACACCTCGGAGTAACAACACATTGAAGTAGTAGCGCCTTGGATTAGAAACACCTCAGAGTAGAAACACCTTGGAGTAGCAACACATCGAATTAGCAACACCTCATAGTAGCAACGCCTAAGAGTAGTAGCACCTTGGAGTAGAAACTGATTATTCTGCAAGATTCTTTAGTAATTAATCAATAGTTATCCAACACAGACATCATCTTTCCCTAAATGCAGTAAAATCTTAAAGAATCAACACATCAAATGGAATTAACATACCAGTTTCAAAAAGGTAACTCTTGAACCATGATAGCTATGGAAAAGGTGTGAAGAAGAAAGAAAAGGTACAAGATAAGTAACAAAATGATGGCAAAAAGGGTGTCATTCCCATGACTCAACATATCCCTCCAACAAAAGAAAATGCATGTCCTCATGCATCCCATCAGTCTGATTCCACAACTTCATGTTGTATATGAAGTGTAGTAAGGTTGTATGCTTTAAAAATATCCTCCATAACACCACTGTAGCCATTAATCATCAAAACATCCATCCAATATTCCTCATGATGATGCACTTGATATTGTTGCTGGTATTGTCTTGTAGGGAGCCAAATAAGAGAGAATCTATATCCGAGGTCGAGCCACATGGATCCACACTTTTTCATACACTCCATATACTTATTCTCCCTCTGTAAAGCATGGCTGAAGTTTGGGTACCAACATGGATCTTGTATTCTCAATTTCTCATTATAGGTTTCCCACCTAAGGAGACTGCCATCCAGGGCACTACATTTGGGGCATATATCCAATATAGGTAACCAAAGATCAATCAAAGTAGAATCTCGTTCATCTACACTCAGGAACTGATTGTGTCCCTTGATTATGCTGGCGGCAGGGGTAGGTTCCCCCTAACCCATAACAATTTATCGTCTTGAGTTTCCCTGATGGCCTCATGGGCTACATTCCATTTTTCTTCATTGTTGAAAAATGAAGTGAAATCCATCAACTGAATATCTCCAACATAACGACATAAGTTAAATTTCCTCTCCCCAAACAAAACATATTCATGCAAATAAAGTTCGCATAACATGTGTTGGTTCGCAAGATTTCTCTTGAAGAAAGTCTTCAAGAAGGAAATGGTGGTATCGAAACTGCAAGTAATATATTCTTTTATGGCTATCAACTGAAACAAGAGGAATTTATCCTACATAAACAATGGATAGGTAGGGGACGGGCTTATGCACTTTACCAGCTCTTGTGCTAGGTCACAGACTTTCATGTTTGTATCTTGCAGGGTTTTGACTTGATCTTCTAGTCCCTTCAACTTCTGCCTCATTCTCCTCATCTTTTCCTTTATTTGTTCCTGGAATGCTAACTCTTCTACCCATCTTTCTCTTAAATTTTGAATAGCCTTTATATGTTCCTACGTGGAAATCACCCCTTCTTGGACTGATGTGGCCAACTGCTTCCACTTGTGAACTTATAAAATCAAAATATCAACATTGGAGGCTATCATTTTACTATTTTCCTCCTCAAGCTGGGCGTCCTCATTTATAGGCATTCTTGGCTCTTGTGTAACAACAACCTCTGTGATAGGATTGTTTATATTCCCTTGAAAAGGCTCAATTCTTTGCCCAATTCTCTGTTGTTCTTTTTCTTCCTGAGTTACAACACCCCCATTGGTGATGAGGCAAAGCTCTTTCATTATTGTGTCCAGGGCTGTTGGTTCTGATGTGATAGTAATGTCTTGGATGGATTCCTCTTGATCATTTTGGGTGGATTAAACATCCCCTTTGTCTTCCTCAATACATTATGTTTAGGTGTCAACTGAATTAAAATTAGATGGTGGCACATCACTCGATCTGCACCCTGCTTAACTAAAGATTTATCCACAGGCTGGAAACAGTTGTGTCCTACACTTTTCTGTCCCTGATGTCATGGATTCAAAGTCACCTGATTTTTCTAATATTTGAGTGATTTTAGCTAGGGTTCCCAAACCTAGAGAAGTTCACCCTCGTAAAATTTTCCTTTTAAGACCCTGAGTTGTTTCTCAAGTCTATAGTTTTCTTTCTTTAATTGATTTACTTGCTCACACAGGGATAGATTTTTACCTTGCTTAGAGCTGGTACTTCTTTCCTTTGTATTTGTTTTCCTCTCAGCAGGTTCTTGTGGGCACTCAACATCAGTCCTTAATTGAGATAGTTTTGTTGCTGAAGAAGACCTAGTTCTTCTTGCCTTTGTCTATTGTAGGGATGATTTTAAGGATGGAAATTTATTTTAAAATCTAGAAACCTTGGCGAATCTTACTAATCCTTCATATGCCAACTATAAAATGTTTGGCGATATTTTTATAAAAAATTTCAAATTTCTAAGGATTTTATATACTTTGTATAAAATTTTGGCGATTTTTAAGGTAAAATAATTTTATCCTATAGAATTTGGGCAAATCATTTTTAGAATAGCGAATCTTTTTTTGGGAAAAGCCATGGAAAATTAGCCCATGAGCAAAATTTAGCCCCTAAAATCATCCTTGAGGTCCCCTTGTTTACAGTAGTTCATTCTTCAACAGGTTCTTGTGGGCACCCAGTGCTGGTCGATGGTTGGGTTGGTGCTACTGCTGAAGAAGACCTAATTTTCCTTGGCTTTAATTTTTCCTTTTTATAGTATTTTGTTCTCTAGAAGGTTCTTGTGGGCACTCAGTGATAATCAGTGGATCAAATGATTTGGTTGGTGTTGCTGCTGAAGGAGACCTAGTTCTTCTCCTAGGGGTTTCTTCATTAGTCACTCAGGGTGATTTCCTTTTCCTTTTTTCTGTTGAGGGTTCTCTTCTATAACTAGATAAGGTTTGTATTCTTCAACAAGAGAGTTTTCTTCTATGATATCAACTTCATTACTAGATGACGTTTATGAAACATTCTCTCAGTGGAGGGATTATCTTGAATTTCAACCCCATCAACCTCTTCTTCCTCGCCAGGGTGCTCTTGGTTGATTTACGTGTCTCCTGTACTTAGTTATTTTTCTGTATCACCACCTTCATTCTCTGTGACGGATTCTTTGTATTCTTGTTCTATTTGTGCCCCTGTAAATTCCTCTTCTCACATGGTCATGTCATCATAAATACACTCTAGCTCCCCTTATTCATGATTCTTGGACTTGCCATCCTTAGGGTTGTTTTTTCTATCAACAAATTCAAGCTTAGGATTAGATTTTTATGTTTCTAATTCCTCCTCCTCCATCACTTTATTTGTATCCTCTCTTCTTTCTACTTCCAAACCATGTGTTTCCGTATGACCAATAAGTTCATGCCATGTAGCGTTCCTCTGCCTTAATGCATGGGTAACCAAAAATTTAATCAACCCATGATTTGTAATGCATGTTTGTGGGTGTTTGGAATGACGAACAAAGCATGTCATAGATTTCAGAGACTCTAGCAGAAAGTATGGGATATTAAGATGTTGACCATGATGGAGGTGGGAAATTAGCATAAAATGGTAGTTATAAACAACTGTAAATAGACCTTCACATGTAATGTATCATTGGATAAAATATTCTACATATTTCCAAGGAAAAGGGAGAGAGGTGCTATCGATGCCCTTACCCTTGTTTCTAACATGTTCTTCGCCTCTCAAAAAATCTGTCTTGGCTGCCAGGATGAACACCTTCTTGTTGAACCAAATTACCCCAATCCTTGGTAGCCCTATTGCTTTTGCAATTATTTCCTCTGTGACATCAATGTGCAATCCCCAAACTGATGAATTTGCTCCATATAAGTTCTAGGTGAACTCCAGGGCAACATATTTGTCAAATCTGTGTATTCTCTCAAAGAAAGTCACACACCCCACATTTAAAAAAATCGTATAAGCCTTCAGGTATCCATGCAATAATACGACCGATTCAAGCTCATGATGAACAATCAAGCCCCCCATTGTAGATAGTTGGTTAATGTAGAGTGGATTTCGACAGGGTGAGTTGAAGTTTTGGACATGCAATTGAACGTTGTGAGTAGATTTCCAAATTAGGGAAATCAGAGATATGACGATTTACACTGGATTTGGTAATGATGGGGTATAATGGGAGTTTTATGTCATTTATGGAAGGTCGATGTGGAATCATGCGGATCATAATGATGTGTTCCCCCAACTAAAGGTGGAATTCATCATCGATTGACGTGGTAGGGTTCGATGGTACAAGTGGAATGACAAGTTGAACTTTAAAATCATGCAAGCAAGTAGGAAAAAGATGTACCTATGGGGGAAATTACCGTACATCCCGAGACAACAATTGAGTGTAAATAATGGTCGCTTGTGGAGAATGATGTGTTATCTATTGTGAGCATTTTTTTCGAGGTACAAATATAGCATCATCATATGCGAGTTCTGGTGTAAGGTCTGAGAGCTGCAATAGAATGTCACATCATCGAGCTAATGTGGAAATAAATGGAAAAGTAGTGATAATGAAGTTGAGTCATGGCAACGAAACAAGTGTCAACAGATAGTAATTATGGTGCGTGGAGAAGTAATTCAGGAGTTTGCAGCAAGTTGTAGTAGGACAATTGTAGTCACAAGATGAGTTGCAATAGGCTGTGTCCAGGTGCGACGAGTGGTAGTGGGTGGTCGTGAGTTGGAGCGAATTGTAGCAAGGTGGATGTTCATCGCAGGATGAGTTGCAGCGATTTGTCGCAAGGTGGAAGTTCATCACAAGACGAGTTGCAGCGAGTTGCAACAAGTTGCAACAAGAGGAAAAAATACGGATTTTCATCGTAGGATGAGTTGCAACACAATGCAATGAATTGCAGGAAGAGGCAATGAGTTACAGCAAGGCGGATGAAGCAAATTGCAGCAAAATAGGTGGATTGAAATGAACTGCACTCAATTTCCTTGAACTGATATCACCAGGTTTCTACAATAGGATCTCACAAAAAATACTTGGTACATTAGAGGATATATATATATATAATTTTTTTGGTGGTGATGAAAAATGGGGTTCAACTCCAATGATTTTTAACCTTGGATCTGAGCTAACATGAGAAACAAATGATTCTTTAGAAAGTAGTTGATGATATAATCAAAGTCAGTGGTCATTGAAAAGTAAAGAGATTTGTGAGCCATCTATGGTTATGATTCTGACAATCCCATTATCAAAAATGATATCCACTTCATAAGGACCTAACCATATAATGCACATCTTGCCCTTGAAGTATTTAAACCTAGAATCATATAACAATGCCCAATCTCCCTTTCGAAATTTATTCTTATTAATACTTTTATCATGCCACTTGGCGCATTGTTGTTGGACTAAGTCAGTATGATGTATGGTAGCCAAGCACATTTCATCTCATTCATTGAGCTAATCTAAACGGTGTTTCTGAGCTGTATTTAGATCCAAATTTACTTCTACATTTGTTCTTAATGTTTTGATCTCGAATTCAATGGGAATGATGAGAATATTACCATAAACAAGTTCAAATGGAGAAAATCATGTGGTGTTTCTCCATGTTGTTCTGTAAGCCCAGAGGGCTTCTGATAATCATTCATCCCAATCACGACGATGACTAGCCACAGTTTTTCATGAGTGTTCCTTCAATGAATTTATTTGTGCTTTCCACTTGACCATTAGCTTGTGGATGGTAGGGTGAGGTAACCCCGTGGATAATATTGTACTGTTTAGTAAGTTCTACAATCAGCTGGGAAGTAAAATGAGGTCCTCCATCTATTACTATCTCTTTTGGCATTCCAAAGCAAACAAACATGTTTTCAAACAAAAAATCCACAACATATTTTTCTATGGATTTGGTGAGTTCATTGGCCTCTACCCATTTGGTGGAATAGTCTGTGCATACCAATATGTAGGATTTATGACGATATGGGCGATTGATAGGTCCCATGAATTCGAGAGACCACTTCTCAAAGGGTTCAATCACCAATTGGGTTTTTAGTGGAATTTAGTCTATTCGAGTGGGTTGGCTCATTCATTGGAAGACATCACATGCTTTTACATACTTTTTGGTCTCCTGGAATAGGGTAGGCCAATAATAACCCATGCAGAGTGCTTTATGCCCTGTTCTTTTGTCATCAAAATGTCCACCACAAGGCTCTTCGTGGTAGGCCTTTGATATTCCATGAATATCATATTCTCTAATACATCATAGAATCTCAAGATCAGGACCTGTGTAAAAGAGATAGCCATCTACCCAAGAAAATAAGGTGCTTTTCTGAATAACTTTTTGTTGCTCTCTAGGAGAAAGGTGGTGTGGGAATTTTCCTAGAACAAGATAATTAGAAATATATGCATACCATGGTGATTGATTAGATATTGTGAATAGGTGTTCATCAGGAAAAGATTCATCAATAGGGGTAGCATCATTGTTATTGGTAAGTCTAAAGAGGAAATCTACTACGACGTTTTCTCTTTCAGGTTTATCCAAAATAGTGATGTCAAATTATTGCAGTAATAATAACCACCTAGTAACTCGAGAATTTGTAACATATTTTTTCCTCAAATATTTAATGGTTGAATGATCTGTATGGAAAAATACCCAATAACCTCTGATATAGTGCCAGAATTTTTTGATATCATGTATAACAACAAGGATTTCATTTTCTGTGACCGTATAGTTCAACTCTGTAGGTGTCAAGTTCTTGTTGGTATAATAAATGGCATATGGGTTTTTTTCTTCCCATTGTCTGAGTAAAACATCGATGGTCGTGTCTGAGGCATTCAAAGAGATGTGGAATGGAAAATTCCAATCAAGGCCTCACAATATAGGTGCTTCAGCTAAGCATTTTTTCAAATTTGTAAGAGCAGTTTGGAATTTACCAGTCCATACAAATTTTGTATCCTTTGAAATAAATGCAAATAAGGGAGATTTTATCCTTGAATAATTTTCAATAAATCAACAATAGTAGCCGGTTTTTCCTAGCAAGCTACGCACCTCTTTTTTTTATTTCAGAGTAGGGATCCTTAAAATTACCTCAATTTGTGCTAGGTCCACCTATATACCTGCAGAAGAGATATAATTCTCAAGTACAAATCCTTCATCCATCATCAGATGAAATTTTTTAGTTCTTAAGGCAACGTGAGTTTGTATGCAACTTTTTAGTACTTTTTCAAGTTTTTCCAAAGCCATGTCGAAAGTATCACCATATGGTGTGAAATTGTCCATGTAATTCTCAAGAGAGTCATTAACCAAATCTGAAAAGATCCCTAATATGGCTCGTTGAAAGGTAGCAGGTGCATTACAAAGGCCAAACGAGATGACCAGGTAAGCAAATGTGCCCCACATACATGTAAATGTAGTTTTGTCCCGATCTTTAGGGGAAATCATGATTTGGTTGTATCCGCTGAAACCGTCAAGAAATGAAAAAAAAATCTTGTCGGCCAGGGCATCAAGGACCTGGTCAATAAAAGGTAACGAAAAATGGTCTTTCTATGTGGCTTTATTCAGTTCTCGACAATCAACACAAATCCTCCTTTTGTCATTTTTATTAGGCACAATGACCAGTGGGGAAACCAACTGACTACTTGAGATTGGGTAGATAAAAATAACTTTCAACAATTTTTAGAGTTCTTCCTTTACGATCTCATTTAGGTCTGGGTTCATTCTACAATGAGTTTGGAGAATAGGCTAGCAATATTCTTTTATGTATATATGATGAGTACACAGATCAGGGTGAATACCCTTCATATCTGTGTAATCCCATGTGAAGGATTCCTTATGTTCTCACAACAGTTGAATCAGTCATTTTGTCTACATGGGAGATAAGTTTGGATTGATATTTAAGTTTTTATGGGCTCAATCTCTATTGGGATGCTTTTGTGGCTCAATACGAAAGGTATTGATTCTAAGGGAGGATTGTCATCAAGGGTTTGTTGGTCAAGTTCTCTCATTATAGCATCTAAAAGATGGGTTGTTGGTTGGATGATTGATGGGGGGGAGGGGTATTGATAAAACTACTAATATTATCATCCTCCGTTTCATACTTGAAACAAAGGGCCTTACCAAGAATGAGAATTGGTTGTATGCCACTTTCCTCTTGTTCAAATTCATCCCACAAAGGGCTCTCAAGATCTTCACTCAGTTTGGTGGAGGGATAAATAGTAAGGATATTTGGATTTTTTTGTCAAAAAATGTCATAGCCCTTGACCTACAATTGATAAATGTGTCTTCATGGCCAAACAAGGTCTTCTTAGGATCATGGGGTGTCCTCCTAGATGGGTTTTTGGTCGCAACACTAAAAATTTTGTTAGATATTCCCAAGAGTCCACAGATAAAAAAATATCTTCCAGAACCCCTTCTGGTCAAATTTTGGATCGATCATCCAAATCTAGCATGGTGGGGGTAGGTCTTATATTGTTAAGTCCCAACAGTTCTGATGTTTCCTTAGTTATGTTATTTATTGTAGCACCCAGATCAATAAGAGTATTTGGAATAGTCATTCGATCAATCTGGATGGTTACTGTGGGGTTCTTGGGGTCATCATATTTGATAGGTGTGGTTTCCCCCAACATCAGTTCTAATAATTTTCCCAACACTTGAACTGTGGGGGGGTCCCTAGATTTCCTACCAAGCTTTTGATGCACAATTTCCTCACTATTTTTGTGTAAACCATGACATATTTGATAGCTTGCAGCAACAGAATTTTAACACACAAGTTTTTCATTTCTCCAAGAAAGTCGAACTCAAGTTGGGGAATGCACCTAGGCACAAATAACCTTTCCAGGGATGGGGAAGTTTCAACATAATTAGTAGTCTGAGTTTTAACTTGATTCCCAAGAGTTGCAATAGAGGTAGAAATATCATTATGAGTTTTGGCTTGTCTTTCTGGAGTTTATGCGTGTTCATGGTGTTCTTGGGATTGTTTGCAAGGTGGGGCTATTTCACTCTGTAAATTTGTTTTGTCATGTTCTGTAATTATAGGTGAGGGTTGTTGATTTATTATTCTCCCTGATCTAAGTTATACTTCATTGCATTCAACATGGGTGATACAAGATGTGGGGAAAATGGACGTTTTGTCTTGTTGGATAGATTTATTATTCGGGTTCAAGTTAGAATGAACAAGTAGTTGGGGTCATAGTGGAGGGTTAATTGGTAGTACATTGGGTGGTAGGGGTAATTTTTGTTGTTTTATAGGAAAAGGATGTTGTTGTATAAATGACTAAGACTGGACTAGGAATTTCTCCCCTTGAAAAGGATAATTTCTCCTTCCTTGAGACCATGGAATTGTTTGATTCAAATATGGTATCCAAGGTGTGGGATACTGCATTTGTGGTGGGTTGGGAAATTTCCATGGGGTTGAGGGGTATTGGATTTGTTGTGGGATTTGAGTATTTTATACATGATTCCAATTATTGAATGGCAAAGATGGGTATTGAGGAATACTTGGTAGATGATATTGCCATGGGTTCTTGGAGATGAAATATGATTGCATTGTCTCTTCATTCAAACCCTTAAATACTTCTTTCAATATTGGCAATGATGGACAAAGTTTTTTCAGGTTGTCCATTTCGCAGATACCACATACTTCCACGCTTTCAAGTGGGCATTCCCTACGAGAATTTTTGTCCTTACATTTAGGAAAAAATACTGCCAATGCCTTCTCTGCCTCAACTTGTTTTTTCTTTACCTGCAAAACATCCAACCATGTGGTTAAAGAGCTAAGGATATGGGTCTTAAAATTCTCAAATAAATTATCGATTTCTTCTCTTGTCACTCCACCATTGGCGGATTTTTGTATTCTTGTAGTAGTATCTTGTGCTTGGGATTTGTTTCTTGATGACCCTCTTGAACTCCTTAGGCATAAATCAATAATGTCCTTAAGTTGTTCCTTTGATACATCATCGTTCCCTATTAGGTTCAACATATCCAAATAGTCATCCCTCATTCCTCGAATTAGAATTCTTTTTAAAATGTCCTTATCCAAATCATTATGGTTAGATATATGTAAATTATATTCGAGGCATTCCACATAATCCTCCAGGCTCTCTTCGTCCTTCTGAGACATTTTGAAAAGCTCCTCCCTCTGGTCTCTTTTTCTGCAATAGTCCTAATATTTTTTCAAAAAGGTTTGTTTCATATTATCCCAGGAAGTGATAGATTCAACACCAAGGCCCATGAAACATCTTAACATTGACCCATTTGGGGTAGATGGAAATATTTTTAGTTTCTGAGCATTTGAAATATAATCATAGGTTCGACACATAATGTCGAATTCGAACAGGAAGGTGTCTAGGTCTTCGCTTATCTGACTGTGAAATTTTGGAAGTGCAGATAGAGGTACATTCTTCATTGGTTCCAGTCCTAGAATGTTCACAATAGGGAAATCAAAGTTAAAAAATGTGTCATTTCCATTTGTATTTTCCATGTGTCTTTGTTGTAAGGTATGAATCTTTTTCCAATCAGGTCTAGGGATGTTTTCTATTTTTGGGATATTCTTCGACGATCGTTCGGGGTTCCCAAAAACACTCCCTGATCCAAAATAGGGTAATCAGTGGGGTTAAGAATGGGTCGATTGTTTTTTTACCTGTTATTAGGTTGATTGATTTCCAACCTTGAAACTGAATGTTCCTAATTTTCGTTGTTGAAATATTCTAGACCTTCTGTCAATTCTTAATATTCAGCCTCTACTACTTCCATTGATGACTCTCCCAAAATAGAGGACTAAGAATCCACCCTTCTTCACGGTTTAGGTTTTTGATGTCCTCCCCCCGAATATGATGACTCTACTTTGTTTATTAAGTCTTGAATATATGTCACCCGTCCTTGATATGGATTTCTCTTTCCACTAGGGTACCTTCCTCTTCCTATGTTTTTTAGGGCCGACTGATATTCTCCTATTTTATTCATGTATCCTATATCCTATAATTCATCAAGATAGTGTCAGGTGTTATTCTTGCACCCTTAATAACCTCCCCAACAATGGCACCAAAAATGTTGGTGTGTTTAATTGTCTAATTAAATCATCCAATGCATTCAATTGTCAACTCGGGGTAAGTCTTGTATTGCAAGGTCATTATGCAATGTATATGAGGACAAATAACTCTCCTAACACTTTCTGATGAATGAAATTATACTAATCCTAACTCACACATTTTCGGCACAATCACTATCAACTAAAATTGCAATCAAGAAAGATGCTTAAAAACAACCCATAAGGCCCGCAGGGGTGTAGACCGATTGGCAAGTGCCGTGTAAATGGAAGGAACTATGTAAAATGAGGTCTCAAGGTCGATTCTCACCCCGATTTACTCAGAGGGCGTGCTTGCGGGCTGTGCGTTTCTCCCTAGGGTTTATAAGGC
>ML780877.1:0-18835 GCA_009831015.1 Picea engelmannii | reverse complement strand
GATTAAGATATTATGTACTTGTTAATTGTCCAATCCTTACTTCTAAAATCAAATGGAAACTTAATAAAAATCACAAATCACGTTGTTGGGAAATAAAGAACACATATGTCGATAAATCCAATCCTCTTTTGTAATTGAGCAATCCTCTTGCAATTAACTAGAGACACATTCTTGTTGAAATAAAAAATATTCCTCTATAACTAACAAAAGAAGCACACACTCGCTTTGATGGAATAAAACCCTTGTTGCAATTAATCAGAACACACTCTTGCAGAACTAGAATTGAAACAATTTATGAAATTGAGTAGAAACCCACGCATGTGGAATTGGAAGAAAGCACTTGTTGAAATTACTTAAAACACACTCGTGCAGAATTATAATAAAAAAATTGTTGCAATGAATCAAAAACCCACTCATACTGAATTGGATTGAGAACACACCATTAATAAATCAAACTATAACAACTATTATTAAAACAATTCAATCGCATCGATCATCTACACCAAGATTTAACTAAGGAAAATGACAATACAACCTATTTTACGATAATCTATTAATGATACAAGAACAACAACCATGCTAAAAAGGAGGGCCCTTCCTCCTTAGAAGGGGCAGGAAAACTACAGAAACTGCAACTTTAACCACTCATAAATTGATACCAAAAACTTTATTATTCAATCAAAAGGTTCATATACAATCACTTTTACTCATTACTCAACCGACTATTCTCTGTTTTCCCAAAAACTAGCCTAACTTGGGAGCAAATATGCTCTTCCTTTTAAACTTTTCTTAGTCTTCTAATCTTGGAAAAATTACAATTATGAACATCCTTGAGAATATTTTTATTCTCGAGATGTTCCATGTCATCTTAATTAGGAGAATACAAGAGGATACAAACTATTTCATGTAATTGATTACAACTTTCATAATGACTTTTATGGACATAGCCGACTAAACTGTCCTATTTATCTGGGTAGATGACCTGTGTTTATAACATACAATAGTTATGACTTAAGATAAGCCACATCATCAAGGTGAAACAATCCTTGTCATGTGGGCCCACAGATCAATGGTCTAGTCAGCATCATGCAATGATACTCTAGCAGTAACAACATTATGATGAAGTGATATTTGTGCATCAAATCTTGGAGTAACAACACCTCATAGTAGAAGCACCTTGGAGTAGCAGCGTCTTGGAGTAGAAACACCTTGGAGTAGAAACACCTTTGAGTAGCAACACCTTGGAGTAGTAGCACCTTGGATTAGTATCACCTTAGAGTAACAACGCCTTGGAGTAGCAACACCTTGGAGTAGCAGTTGATTATTCTTCAAGATTCTTTAGCAATTAATCAATAGTTACCCAACACAAACATCATCCTTCCCTAAATGAAGGAAAATATTAAAGAATCAACGCATCAAATGGAATTAGCATACCAGTGTCAAAAAGGTAACTCTTGGACCATGATAGCTATGGAAAAGGTGTGACTAAGAAAAAAACAGTATGAGATAAGTAACAAAATGATGGAAAAAATGGTGTCGTTCCCATGACTCAACAATTTTTCTTATCAATATTTTGTTGTTCCATTGATATATTTTGAATATTTTTGTTTCTGCATATTATATTACAACTGGTAATTTACAACAGATGTCCAAGTTAAAGATTGCAAGATGGAGATTGTTGGAAATATTGTTTTTGGTGCTCAATTAGGATACCCTATATTTGAATGCATTTTTACTCTGAATGCCTAGCTCAAATAGGATCATAGGATATATGGTTGAAAATATTATTCATGGAGATTTCCAATGGTATTTGGAACTCCCTCTAACTCCATAGGAATGAAGAAATATGAAATATTTTGTCAGGTCAGCCCAGTCATAAATTACAAGTCGACCCAACCAGTTTTACAAGTCAGCCCCATAAGCTAACATAGAAACACTATAACTAAATGATAAATGTGTACATTTGAAGTGTATCGAAGTAATAATATCAAGCACAAGTGCGCATAATAGAGATGAGGTGCACACGAGTAGATGAGGAGTATTCTTAGGGTCTAAATGTGTGAAAGAGGAGTTTTCTTGAAGTTTTAAGGGTGTGCTATGAAGGACTAAGGTATACGATGTTGCAAAGTGTTTTTTTTTGAGGTTTTGATGTTGAAATATGGAATTATATCATGGGAATTATTCTATGAGGTTCACTAGGGCATGAAGGCTAAATCTGACTAGGGTTTGAAACTATGTCTAGTGTATGAAGCAAGGAGAGGCTCTAGAGAATGAAAGTTAAGGGTATGATGATACTATGAAATGAATGAAGTATGAAGAATGAAGGTGAAGTCATAATTACTCTATGTATGAATATCTTAGGTTACTACCTATACAGGTCTTACTGAGTTGGTGCTTAGCTAAAGAGATTGATGTCTCTAGTAGGTTGGTGCCTACACTTTATCTTGTTGAGTTGGTTCTCATTTGAAGAGATTGGTGTCTCTAGTAGTTTGGTTCCTACACAATATCTTGTCGAATTGGTGTTCATATGAAGAGATTGGTGTCTCTAGTAGGTTGGTTCCTACAATATTTTATAAAGATAATTTTTGTGGTTTTATCCCACAAGGGTTCCCAAATTAAACTCTGTGTAATGTGATTTGAGTTTACATGCAATTAATGTCTTAAAGTTAATGAATTATTGATGAATTCTCATTTAAATAAAAAAAAAATCTTATAATGATTCACTACCCCCCACCTCTCAGTATAAGCATAAGTTCAACAATGGGTATCAAAGGAGGTTCATTTCGAAATAGTCTAACCACTGGAAGGAAATCTTGGGAGAACACATGGCTAGTCAAGAAGAATTCTTGTTCATGGCCATGGATAAAAATTCTAATGATATAGAAAATGAATACAATCATAAATAAAAATTGGATTAATAAGAAGAATACATTGATGGGGAAGTGAATCTTGAAGCATAAATCATTAGTGCCTTATAAGAATTTGATAGACTCGAGGGAAAGAATACAAAGCAGAAAGAGAAATTGCAGAAATATGTAAAGAAGGATCATGATCTTGATGAAAGATAAAAAAAATAGTTATCATCTTAAAGACTCAACTAGAAGAGGCAAAAAGGATAGAGGAAGTGGTGAGAATCCAACTAAAAGAAAAGGAAGAAAATTGCGAGAAGGTAGAGGTTGAAATTGTTTTCTTAAGAAAGGAACTAGAGAAAACAACTAATCAATTAAGTAGAAGCTTGAATTTTGGAAAGAGTACTAAAATATTAGATAATATTCTTAGTTACCAAAGGTCACCATTCATCAATGCATGTCTTGGCTATGATGAAAGACAATAGACCCTCCAGGGAGAAGAAAGCACTAAATTCACAAAGCCAACAGAAAAGGAAAATGAAGAAAATCCTAAAATCTATGCTAATATTCTCAAAGGATCCATCAACAATGAAAGCAACAACATGAAAGGAAATGGTGACCAACAAAAAATTGATTCTTCTCACAAGAAAAACAAGAATGATCTCAGAAGAGTTGTTCCACCAAGAAGGCCTTTCACAACCAGGTACCAAAATCTATTTCGTAGCTATAGTTTTTCTTGCAATAGTTTTGGTCATAAAGAACTAGATTGTATAGCTTATGCAAGAAGTGATCATGTGAGAGATAGAAATAGAGGTTATTATAAGACCTCAAAGAATGATTATGTGAGCAACAAAACAAAAATTTCTCATGGGCTTGTTGATAGAAACTATAATTTATTTTCTCCCCTACTTTATTGCAATACTTAATGTTATAAGTGCACTAAATATGATCACATAACACGTGACTATAGAAGTAACATAATAAATTCTCGTAAAAAAAATAGGGAAGAAGATGTTCTTACCAAGCATAGAGAATAATACAAAAAGGTGTGGAAAATGAAGCAAGAAGAACCAAAGAAGGAAGAATGTGGACTTGCAAAGTATGCTCAAGACAAAGGAAGTCAATGGTACATTGATAGTGGATATTCAAAACACATGACAATGAATCATTTTTTTTTTTTATCTTGAAGGAAGAAAAAGGAGGCAGTGTTACCTTTGGGGATAATGCTTATGCAAGGATAGTTGGAAAATGTACAATTAGTATTGATAATGGAAATACTAAAACACACAATGTTTTGTATGTTGAAGGGTTAAAACATGATCTTTTAAGTGTCAGTAAAATGTGTGATCGAGATTACAACCTCACATTTCATTCTAAAGGATGTGAGATAAGGAAAGCATGTTCTTGAATATTAGTGGCAAATGAAAAGAGAACCATGAGAAATTCATACATTCTCGACGAAGTCAAAGGAGAAAATGTTGTATGGGATGAGTAAACGAAAGTTGGTTATGGCATAGAAGGATGGGTCATCTAAAATTTGACAATCTAGTAAAACTCAACAAGACACAAGAAGTAAGAGATATGTGAAGGATCTCAAAACCTACTGATACTATTTGCAAGCCATGTTAGCATGGGATGCAAATGAGTGTTAGTGTCAAAACAAAAGAGTACTCAACATCAAAGCTATTGGAACTTGTACACACAGACCTCTGCGGGCCAACAAGAACACAAACTTTAAAATGTGAGAGTTATTTTATGTTTCTTATTCATGATTACACAAGAATGCCATGGGTTACATTTATTAAAGAAAAATCTGAAGCATTTGAGAATTTTAAATATTTTAAATCCTTAGTTGAAAATGAGATTGATTTAAAAATCAAGTGCTTAATATTAGACAAAGGAGGCGAGTTCACCTCTTATGAATTTGATTAATTTTGTGAATCAAGAGACATTTTTTGGCAGTAAGGACTCCATAACAAAATGGAGGTATATAAATGAAGAACATAACTATACAAGAAATGGCTAGAACAATGTTGAATGAATCCCAACTACCAAACACCTTTTGGAGAGAAGTAGTCAACACAACATTCTACATTTTGAATAGAGCACAAATTAGAGTGAACAACAACAAGACACCTTATGAATTATGGAAAGTTATACCAACTACAATCAAATACTTCAAATTATTTAGGAGCAAGTGTTGTATCAAGATAAATGAAGATAAGTTAGGAAAGTTTGATTCCAGAAAGATGTAGGTATCTTTTTTGGCTATGCATTTGGAAGCAAGGCCTACAAATGCTACAACAAAATATTGTGCAAGGTAGTATATAGTATTGATGTAAGAGTGGATGAAGAAATACCTCAAAAGGAAAAGTCGCAAACAAATGAAGATCAAGAGGAGACAATCTACAAAGAACAAGAAGAGGAATAAGAAAATAAAGAACAAGAAGAAATAGAATGCCAATATCCAAAGACACCATCTGGATTTGTTCAAAAGAATCATCTAGAAAATCATATTATTGTTGATAGAGATATAAGAGTTCAAACTAGAAGAAGATTGAACTTTTATTTTCTATCTAAAATAGATCCCAAGAACTTTGCACAAGCTAGTGAAGATATAAGCATTGCGTTAATGCTATGAAAGAAGAAATAAATCGGATTGAGAAGAATGAGACATGGGAACTTGTGCCCAGACCAAAAAACAAGAATGTGATTCGCACCAAATGGGTCTTCATAAACAAATTGGATGAAGATGGGAAAATAGTAAGAAATAAAGAAATATTGGTTTGTAAAGGGTATGCTCAAGTTGAGGGTATCGACTTTGAAAAAAACTTTGCTCCAATTGCAAGATTAGAAGCAATCATAATGTTTTTTTGCATTTGTGTGTTTCAAGAAATTCAAAGTCTATCAAATGGATGTCAAGTCAGACTTTCTAAATGGAAATTTAGAAGAAGGTGTATATATTTAACATCCAGAAGGATTTCAATTGTTAGAAAAAAAATATCGTGTATGCAGACTAAAGAAAACACTTTATGGACTAAAGAAAGATCCTAGAGATTGGTATTCAAGACTTGACAATTACCTACAACAACAAGGTTTCAAAAGAGGAGTTGCATACAACAATATTTACATTAAAACAGACAATGAAAATATGTTAATCATTGCAGTTTATGTGGATGACATCATATTTGGAAGTAATGATTATAGAATGAGAAAAAAAAATTATAAAGAAATGCAAAAATAATTTGAGATGTCCATGCTTTGAGAATTGTCATTCTTTCTAGGGTTGTGGATTTCTTAATCCAGCAAAGGAATATTCATTTCTCGAACCAAATATATCAAGGAAATTTTAAAGAAATTCAAAATGGAATATTGTGCACCTGTCATTACACCCATGATCAAAAGATGTAAGTTGAGAAAAGATGATGAATCTCCAGAAGCAAATCAAATATTGCACGGGCCAATGATTGGTAGCCTAATATATGTGACAACATCAAGGCCAAACATCATGCGAGAAGTAGGATTGGTTTTAAGATTTCAATATGCACCAAAGGAGACACATGTGCAAGCAGTAAAAAGAATATTCAAATATCCGAAGGGCACATTGGACTTTGGATTGTGGTATTCAAGAAGTAAGAACTTCACTCTAACAACATATACAGGTGCTTATTGGGCAAGAAGTATTGATAACAAGAAAATTAGTAGTGGATGAGCATTATTTATAGGCAATTGTCTAGTATCATGGTTGAACAATAAGAAAACTTCAATCTCTCTATCCACAATATAAGCCGAATATATTGCAGTTGCAACATGTTTCACACAAGTTCTATGGGTGAAGCACACATTGAAGGATATCAAGGTAGAATATGATAAACCAATATCAATCATCTACAACACAAGTGCAATCAAAATTTCAAAGAATCATGTTATGCACTGAAAGACAAATCATATTCCCATCAAGTACCACTTCATAAGAGAACGGGTAGTCGAGAAAAGTGTCAAGATGGAATACATTGCCACCAAAGAATGGGTTGTAGATATTTTTACCAAACCTCGTCCCAGAGACACATTTGAATATCTTAGACAGAATCTAGGAGTGATATCCATCCCATCTCGTTAGTAAAGGGAAGCAAAAAATCAGGGGGAGAATCCCTTTTACATTGATTTCAAAGGGGGATAAGTTTCAAACAAAGGAAGAATTGCAGATACAAGGAGACTTGCAGACAAAAGGAGTATTGCAGAATTGACTAAGAGTTTCCATCAATGAAAAAGAATGAGATTATTGGAAATATTGTTTTCATTGATGTCAAAGATAAGGGGAGACTACAGATTTCCAATGATCCATGTGGATATCGTTTTCCACCCACCAATTCCAATTGGATCAAAACAATTTTCTGGAAACTTACTATTTTTAGCAGTTTCTTTGGTCCTAAACTTCTAGGGCCCTTTTGAGGGCCTAAACGACTCTTTTTCGTGATCGGGAACCTAAATGATATACAAAGGCTCTAATTGAGCCCCAAAAATTAAGCTCATATCTGATACCTTTTCGACGATCTATCATGCACCCCAAACAAAGATCGTATGCCAAAGTTACACCCCCGAGAAGTTGATACACCAAACTACCGAAAATGGGGTCCACAAAACTATTGGATTTTCATCTTCCAGGGTTAGGGTTTTGGATTTTATTTATGTTAAAAAGGCCTTTGGAGCCTCATTGTAATAATCATATTCTTGTGAATGAGTCTAACCATCACATCTCTTCTCAGAGATAAGCTGCCACCATTCTAGCAAGTCTTTCACCTTGTAATTTTATGGTTTTGTACATTTCACTCATTAATAGAAATTGTGTATTATTGTATCTATGTTTTTATGGTTATAAATATGATATATCTCTATTATATTATTGTATATATAATATATCTCTTTAAATTTATTTATTATATCTCCGCTCTCATTTCGTTCCAAAAATAATCTGGATCATCCAAGATAAATATTGCAAGATGGAGATTAATGGAAATATTATTTTTGGATTTTTGATGCTCAGTTTGGATACCCTATCTTTGAAGATATTTTACTCTGAAGAACTATCTCAAATGGGATCATAGGATATATGGTTTAAAATATTATTCTGAGACCTTTCCAATGGTATATGGCACTCCCTCTAACTCCTTAGGAATGAGGAGATATGAAATATCTTGTTAAGTCAGCCCAACCAGAAAGTACAGGTCGGCCCAGCTAGTTTTACAAGTCAGCCCCATAAGTGAATGAAGAAACATTATAAGTACAGGGTAGATGTGCATATTTGAAGTGTTTCCAAGAAAGAATAGAAAGTACAAGTGCACAAAAGAGATCTGAGGTGTGCAAGAGGAGATGGGTAGTATTCTTGGGGTCTAAATGTGTGCAAGAGAAGTTTTCTTGGAGTTTTAAGGATCCACTATGAAGGACTAAGGTTGATGATGTTGCAAAGTGCATTGTTTTTAGTTTATGATGTTGCATTATAGAATTATATTCTACGAATGATGCTATGAGGTTTGTTAGGGCATGAAGGCTAAATATGAATAAGGTTTGAAGCTATTTCTGGGGTATGAAGCAAGTAGATACGTTGGAGCATGAAAGTTAAGGGTATGGTGATATTATTAAATGCATGAATTATGAAGCATGTAGGTGAAGTCAGAAGTAATCTATGTATGAATATATTAGATTGTTACTTATACATGTCTTATCGAGTTGGTTCTTAGCTAAGGAGATTGGTGTCTCTAGTAGGTTGGTGCCTACGCATTATCTTATTGAGTTGATTCTCAACTAAATAGATTGGTGTCTCTATTAGGTTGGTTCCTACACAATATCTTATTTATTTGGTTCTCATATGAAGAGATTGGTGTCTCTAGTAGGTTGGTGCCTACAAGATTTTACAAAGATAAGTTTTGTGGTTTTATCCCACAAGGGTTTCCAAATTAAACTTTATGTACTGTGATTTGGGCTTACATGGATTTACCATATTAAAGTTAATGAATGATTGATGAATTCACATTTAAAGTAAAAGGTATATTATATTTATCTACCCCCCTCTCATTATAATTGTAAGTTCAACACTAAACATAGGGATCAAGTGGAGCAACTATGTAATAACCTCTTTGAGTATCCCATTCATATTATAATATTTTGCATTTGAATTGTAACATGTATTTATTTATTTATTATTAATGTTCATGTTATTAGAAATATGGCATCGTCATGTGTTCACAGTTTTACCAGTGCATTGTTTCCCATCTATATGGGCATATGGACATCATTTTCACACTAAGGATGTCGATGATGGACACATCACACAATATTATGGAGTGAAGGACGAGTTCAACCAATATAGTTGTGTTTGCCACTGTGATCAAAACCTAATAGAGGGAAAGTTAGGTTACAATGGAAAGATACAAGAGATAATGCAAGTGGACTTCTCATATTTTCAATGTGTTATTTTTAGTTTCAAGTGGTGGGATACCTTCGAATGGAGAAATGAAAAGGAAGACAATGATAGTGGGATAATATGTATTACCTCTAAACAAATGTGGGTTGAAACTAAGGAGCCTTATGTTTTCCCAAAACATTGCAACCAAGTGTTTTTTTACCCATGTGTTGGATGGAGATTGGTGGTTCGTATTGAGACATGATTCGATATAAACACATCTTGTTGAGAATAACAATGTTATAATTCTAAGCAAGGAAGATAATGATGGTGATGGTAATGAAGAGTGATATGCAAATTCTTTGTTTTGACATTTATATTGTGGATGTGTCATTTTATTATGGGTATCTATCATTGGCCAATTATGGTGTTTTTTCTTCATTTTCTAATGTTGGATATGAAAAATTAACAATCATTTACAATCACCATTTTGAAAATACATTAATAGTACAACCATAAAATGCAGTTTTGATATGTTTTTATTGTCATATGTATTGTTTATTATAGCTTATGTTGTATTGTATTAACGTATGTTTATTTTAACCTTTGAATTACTAAGCATTAATTGAGAGTAGTAAAGATTTATTTTAAAGTATATTTTATTTTTAAAAATGATGATTTAAAAAATCAAACCTCAAATTTTTTATTGTTTGAAAATTTCAAAATTCAAATAAATATATACCTACTTTGATGAAACTTTTAAGGACAATTCCAACAAAATAATTGCTTGCAACATATATGAGTTCTCACAGTGTTGGCATTACCAACTTTGATGGCATTCCCAACATTAACTAGTGCAACTACCATGGCCTTCACCTATTCCACTTCATCATTTAGTTTTCTAAACATATAAATAAATTATTTTTATTAATTTATTTGATTTTATTTTGTTTTCTATTTTTTGTTTAGCTCTTAAATTAGGGTTTATAGATAGCTGACTTGGTTAAATTGTAAAAATTGCCCTACATCTAAACTATTAATTGACTAAAGATCAACAAGATTTCATTTGACGATTAGTATTGATGATGAATCCTGATTCGGATTCGAAACGTTGATGACAAAAATGACACCAACTGTGGATTATTGAAAAATACCTTCGAAACTCCTCACCACAGAAATTTGAAAACATTAATATAAACTTATATTAATCAATATTTTTACATTCTCCTTGAAATAAGTGTTAATATAGGAAGGAAATGGAAATTCTAAAAGAGTATTTTTCTAGAGCCCAGACACAATTAAGGAAAATTTTAAGGATCCATAATTGTTTAAAAGTATAGAAACATTTCTCAATTTTACTAATTCTTAAAATACTAATTGTAAAATGAAATTGTTGCCATGGAAGACAAAGATTGAAATTCATTATTATTAATGATTTTGTTTTCATATTTAATCATTTAAATTTAATTAAATAAATTTAATTAATTATAATTTTTAAATAATAAAAATTACTAAGTATAACTATTATAAATTTAATGAACAATTATTATAACTTTATCATTGAAATAGATGAAAAAATAACATTTCATAGGAATAATTATTCAAATTATTTTTTTCATTCATTAATCAAATCCAATATTTGCATAGATTTTAATACAAAATCAAGAAAATACAATACTTAGGACACTTTTTAAATAGAAGATTCAACTAATACTTACATACCTTTTTAATAGAATATTCATAAAGTTAGCAATAGATTAAAAAAGTGTGAAACTATTTCATAGAAATTTCATAGATGAAAATTTAATATTATTCTTTACATTTAATATTTAAATTTAATTAAATAAATTTAATATTTAAATTTAATTAAATAAATTTAATATACTATAATAATTGAATAATATAAATTAATAAGAAATTTGGAAAATTAAAATATAATAGTTGTGATTTTAGTAAACAATTATATTATAACTTTGTCTTGTAATATTTGAATGATAAAAATTTAAAAAATTAGCATTTTTTATTTCATCATCATCATCATCATTATTATTATTATTATTATTACAATATATGAAAAAGACATAATTATTCAAATCACAATGGTTTCCCTCATCATATTTATGTATTTTTATCGTTAAATGTGTTTCATCAACATATTGTATCTTGTTGGACAACAAACAATTCACCTTGAATAAGAGTTAAACATTATAGGGCATTAATGGTTATAAGTTTTTTCAATCACAATCCAAATTAAGCCTTTTCATAAAATTAAAGTTAAATATTATATGATAACTGTAAATTTAAATGAGTGATACATCTTAAATTTAATTTAAAAACAGAGAAATAATCAATAATGTTAATCGTTAGCATACTCATAATACATTTTATAAATCAAATAACAACAACCTCAACATGATATAAAAAAGCATAATATACATGAGAAATATGCATATCAATATAATGTCAAATATACATGTCATCAAAATCTATAAGCATGTCATATATACATGTCAAGTCAAATATAAAACAATCAATATACATGTCAAATAGTACCACTACTAGCTAGGTCCACAACCAGAGCCAGAGGCATCAATTCCTCTGCTACCAGAGGTAGAGGTCGGTGTTCCTATGTCAAAAGTCAATGGTATACTCTCATATGTCTCTCCATCAGGATCAAGTTGTGCAAAACTAGATGTGAACATAGTGTCCACGACATCAATAGCTTGTGACACAGGTGGAGGAGGAGGACGAGGATCGATGGATGGTGACACAAGTGGAGGAGGAGGATCAATGGATGGTGACACATGTGGAGGAGAAGTAGGAGGATCGATGGATGGTGAAACATGTGGAGGAGAAGCAAGAGGATGGCGACACAAGTGGTGGTGGAGGAGGAGAAGGAAGATCCGTGGATGGTGACACATGTGGAGGAGAAAATGAAGGAGGAGGAGGAGGAGGAGGACCAAGTAATGCAGCGGACGTGAGTTGGTATGTTAATGAGCTAGATGGAGTGGAATGATGAGAAACATATGTCAACCTCTCAATGAGGTCGAGGGAACTGATACGTTGACACATCCGTGATATCTTGTAATGAGGTAGGTTCACCCATATCGTAGACAGATCTGGTAATGTAATATATCTCAAATCGGTACTACTATGATTCAAGTGGATATTGGTGGCCACCCACATATTCCAACTGGCTCCTTTTGACAGTTTTAGTTCAGCACATTCTTTTGTAATTCTTTGTAATTATGGGTTCTACACTTTCGGGGATGTTTGAATCCCTACACAACTGCAAGGTGGATATTGGCGGCCTCCCACCTAATCCAACTGGCTTATTTTCAAATTTTTCATGTCAGTACATCTTTATGTACTTCTAGGGCCGTTTTGGGGACCTAAATAATTTTTTTTTGTCTTTCCATAGTCAAATTGTAGGCAACATCAAAGTTTGACGACATAATGTGTATTTCTCAAAAATACCTTTCCAACGGGCAATCACATGCCTAAAACATAGGTTTTATGCAAACTTTACGACTCCAAGAAGTTGAGGTACCAACTTATCCATCAGGGCCCACATAACTTTTGTTGTTTCATCTCCTAGAGTTAGGTTTTTGGATGTCTAGGATTTTGGAATTCATGAGTAATGTCAAAAAAGGCCTCTGGAGCCTCATTGTAATCATTCTGCTCAAATGGATGAATGTAGCAGCCACGTCTCTTCTCAGAGATAGCTACCACCATTCGAGCAAGTTGTTTTCAATTCTGCAGTTTTACAGTTTCAACCTATTTTGTTTATTCAATAGAAGTTATTGTTCAATGGATATCTGTTATTGTTCACCGGATATTTTTTATTGTTTATTGGATATCTGTTATTGTTCTTTGTATATTTGTGTTATTTTATTCATTATGTTATTCATTTCGTTCCGCTCATAAATCTAGATCAGTGGCATCAGAGTGGTCTTCTCTTCATTTTTTTTTCTTCGTGCATGTCCCTGACAAGATCTAGGGACAAGAAGTTGGGACTTGAACCAATCGATCCTTTGCAATATCGATCGCACCGAGCCCGAAAAAAACCCATGGGGGACAAAATTAAATATGATGGAGTAGGAGATCATTTAAAATGTTGCTCGAGGAAGCCCTTGTGAGACAAAGGAACAGAATGATGGAAAAATTTTCACATATCCTTCGACATTTTCTCACAGGAGACGAATCTTCATCAAGCGGCCATGAAACCCCCTTCAAGGTACAAGTAAATATTTACATTCCATTATTTGAAGGACTGATAGATGTGAATGTTGTAGATAAATGGTTGAATCTGTTCGAAGGGTATTTTTTGGTCCACAATGTTTCATGTAGGGAAAATATTACTTTTTCACTCCTCAAGGTCGCCCCCCATGTTAAGGACTGGTGGGATACTTACTTTGAGAAAAGGGCCATAAAGGAATCTACAATACTTGTGATCGCCCCCACATAGTATTCTTTCAGGGATGCCATTAAAGAATAGTACTACCATGTTGGAATCTACAAGGACCAATACACAAGATGGACCACCCTGCGTCAGGAAAGGGACCAGAAAATACCAGATTTCACCAGTATTTTCCATACACTTGGCACTAAATTGGGTATCAAAGACTCTAAACGACATCTGGTGCTCAAATACCCTGGTTGTCTACATTGATACATTCAAATAGAAATGGAGTTTATGGACATCGCATCATTGGGTACAGCTTACATATATGTTGTCAAGATCGAGCAGAAATTTAAGCATAAGAGGTGAGAGTTTGGATATGCAAAATCCTCACTACCGAAGAAAGGAAAAGGTGGCCCCAACACACAAAAAAATGGACAGAGAAAAGATCTCCACTCTCAGGACAACCGATCCAAGACACAACACAAGAAGGGTAATGATAAGTCAAAGAAGGACACGAGAAAGTGGTGTGAATACCATAAAATCCCTTGGCACAAAACCGAAGAATGTCACTCCAAGAAGTCATTGGTGGCCAAGATGAAATATTCCAAGTCAGAGGAAGATTCTAACTCTGAATCAAATCCATAAGGAGGGTAGTAGATTATTGATGCCAAACCTAGTGCCACTGTTTCTACCATCAAATTCCAACCAAGTGAACCAGAAGAACCAGAGGAAGGGGAGTGCCTCTTTCACTCACAGATTTGGGTAAAGGGGGGTCCTCTTCATTCCATTATCGATAGAATAAGTTATAATAACATGATCTCAGCAGAGATCATCAAGCGGTTGGACCTACCGATGACACTGCATCCATATCCCTACACCATCGGCTGGCTTTTCCAAGAAAGAGATCTTCACATCAGCCAACATTGTTGTCTTCCCTACGACATCAAGCCCTTCAAAGATGAGGTATTGTGTGATATTTCTCCCCTTGAAGTTTGTGATGTTCTTTTAGGACAACCATATTTATGGAAACGACATGTTGTGTATGATTCTAAACCCCGCAATGTTATTATTACTTTGGGTAGACAATTGTACTAGATACCATAGGTAGCACCACCTACCATTATTTCTTTAATATCTGCTAAGAAATGCAGTAAGGTCATTTCACATACCAATAAGTTTTTATTCTTTGTGATCTGTGCTCACAGTAAGAAGAAGTTCATCGCCACATTTGTAACCTCTACATAGAGCCTCTCCTTGCAGTAGAAGCAAGTGGACGGAATCGTGGAAGAGTACAGATACATATTCTCCTCACCCATCGAGGTATCAATGCACTGCCAAGCCAAGCATCCAATTGATCTAACTCCTAGTGAACCTCTGCCTAATGGACCATTTTATCATCGCTCGTTGATGGAAAATGATGAAATCAAGTATCATATCCAAAAGATTCTTCAAAAGGGGCACATGAGACCCAACTCCTCCCCTTGTAGAATCCCGATTGTATTGGTGTAGAATAAATACAGGACCTGGCGGCTCTGCATTGATTACAAAGAATTAAACAAAATCACAGTCATGAACCAATACCTAATTCTATGAATTGATGAACTTATTGACCAACTCAAGGGGGGAAAATACTTTATCAATATTGACCTAAACTCTAGCTACCACTAGGTTCCCATTGAACCGAGCGATGTATGGAAGACAACTTTCAAATCTAAATAAGGTCTCTTTGAATGGTTGGTCATTCCCTTTGACCTAACAAATGCACCAACAACTTTCATGAGGTTGATGGATTATGTATTGAGACCCTTCACCAACTCTTTTGTGGTGGTATATCTGGATGACATCCTCATCTTCATCAGAACTTGGGAGGAGCACATGCAACATATTCAACAGGTTTTGAGCACTCTACAGCAACACAAGATATATGCCAACTTGGAAAAATTATCCTTTGGCATGAATAGGGTCCAACACTTGGGCTACATTGTTGATGAACATGGGGTACATGTGGAACCAGCTAAGATCCAATTCATCCATGACTGGCCAACCCTGACCACACTAACCGAGCTTTGGAGCTTCTTGGGAATTTCCAACTTCTACTGATTTTTTGTGTTGGGATTCTCCCATATTGCATGGGCCCTCAGCCAAGTGACCAAGGGAAGTGGAAAGGAAAAGTTCACATGGAGGAAGGCACGAAAACGATCATTTGATGATCTGAAGCATCGCTTGTGTTCAGATCCAGTACTCTCCTTACACGATCTACAACAACCATTTGAGATTGATACTGATGCATCTGACTATGTTGTAGGCACATTTCTCACTCAGCATGGTCATCTGGTAGCATACCATAGTGATACACTCTTAGATATTGTTTGGAAATACCCCACCTATGACAAGGAAATGTATTCCATTGTACAAGCCTGTCGTCAATGGAAACATTACATTATGGGAAAAGATACAATCATCCACACTGATCACAAGCCTCTATAGTTCATACAAACACAGGAGAAGTTGCAGAATGACCGCCATCAAAAGTGGTACACATACCTAAAACAATTTCATCTCAACATCAAGTATAAGACAGGGAGCACAAATCATGTCACTGACTGCCTTAGTCAACCACCCGTGGTTATACTCACCAACAAGCTCCATTCCTGTGGGCATGAGGCATCTGATTGGCCCCAAATTTATCAACAAGATCCTGACTTCGCCACCACCTATCAGCTCTTGGGTACAGGTGTGAATGTCACTGATTTTCACATTCAGGATGGACTGTTATTCCATCTAGGCCACCTATGTGTTCTTGCAAGAGAGCATGCAAAGACGATTTGGGAGGCTCAATACAGTCAAATGGCATTACATTTTGGCGTGGATAAAATTGTGGTCGTTCTACAAAAATATTTTTATTGGCTAAAACTTCGACACGACAACAACAAGTATATGAGATCTTGCATTTCATGTTCCATTTCCAAGTCATCCATCAAGAAGAAAGTCTTGTACACCCCTCTTCATACTCCCGAGAAGCCTTGGTAATCCATCTCGATGGATTACATGTATGGCCTTCCATCCACAAAGCAAGGAAATGATTGTGTATTTGTGGTGGTTGATTGATTTTCAAAGATGGCCATTCTTGTAGCCTGCAAGAAGAGAATCACAGGGACAAATAATCCCAATATATTCTTCGAATGAGTATGGGTTCATCTTGGGATACCATAGACCATCATCTCTGATTGGGATAGAAGGTTCCTCAACACATTTTGGTCGAGTCTCTGGTCACTGTTGGACACCAAGCTCACTAAATCCATTCTCTTCCACCCTGAAACTGATGGCCAGACATAGGTCCTCAATGGGATGATTGTGCACCTCCTACACATGTATAACTCTAAGCATCCATGTACATGGGATGAGAGTCTTCCCTATGTTCAACACAACTACACCAGGTCTCTCCATAGCTCCACTGGCCATATCCCATTTCAAGTGGGACTGGGATTCTAACCCTTGGGTCCCATTGATGTTGCACTACCTCTTGCAACCACACATGAAAAATCTTCGCGTGTTCATTCTAAGGCCGATAAAGCCACCAGATTCATTGAGAAGATTAAACACACCTGCCAACGGGTCCATGTTATTTTGCAGAAAGCCAATGCTAAGTACAAGCAACACCATGATCAACATCCGGTACCATACAAATTTCAAGTGGGAGATAAGGTCTGGCTACATTTGTATAAATAACGCCTTATAGGGCCCCATCGAAAGATCTGTCCACTTCTCTATGGGTCTTACACTATCACCAAGGTTGTGGGAGACAATGATTTTGAGCTCAACACTTCCCCCTTCATTGTCTTGCAACCAGTGTTCAATGTGGACCTCCTCCAACCATATTTTCCACCATTATTGGACACCCCAAAGATCAAAAAATAGTTGACACCAACAAAGATCAACCATGACTGCATGGAACATGCATCCACTGATCATATAGTGGAGACACGGGTCAAGGGAACTCACCAGCAGAGGATCCAGATTTATCGGGTTGTCAAGGCAGGGCAGCTCCTGCACTAAGGAAAATGGCTCACCCAGGGCCAAATTCAGCAAAAATTACCTCACCTAATGGGGGAAATCAATGCAACATAGACCATTTCTTCCTAAGGGGGCAGGACTGATCCAGGTGGATATTGGTGGCCACTCACCTATTCCAACTGGCTCCTTTTGACAATTTTAGTTCAACACGTTCTTTTGTAATTCTTTGTAATTATGGGCTCTACTCTTTCTGGGCTATCTAAATCCATACATAGTTTCTAGGTGGAGATTGGTGGGTGCCCACCTAATCCAACTGGCTTATTTTGGAAATTTTCATGTCAGTACATCTTTTTGTACTTCCAGGGTTGTTTTGGGGCCCTAAAAATGTTATTTTTGCTTGCCATAGTCAAACTGTTGACAGAGTCAGATTTTGACGAACTAATGTGTAGTTCTTGAAAATACCTTTCCAATGAGATATCATGTTCCTAAAACAGAGGTCGTATGGAAAATTTACGACCCCAAGAAGTTGAGGTACCAACTTACCCATCGGGGCCCACATAACTTTTGTTGTTTCATCTCCTATGGTTAGGTTTTTGGATGTCTAGGGTTTTGGAATTCATGAGTAATGTTAAAAAATTCCTTTGGAGCCTCATTGTAATAATTATGCTTATACAGATGCATGTATCATCCATGTCTCTTCTCAGAGATAGCTACCACCATTCGAGCAAGTTGTTTTCAGTTCTGCAGTTTTACAGTTTCAGCATGTTTTATTTATTCAATAGAATTTATTGTTCTCTAGATATATGTTATTTTTCTTTGTATATTTGTGTTATTGTATTTATTCTATTATCCATTTCCTTCCACTCATAAATCCATATCATACTACCACTCCATGCCTAACCATCAAACCACATAGGTAATCTGCTACCTCTATCCAGAATCTTTGATTTGACCTGCGTGGCATGCTAGGTCTATGTACTATAGTCTAATACATTTCCTCCTCCATATCCTCATTCCCAACATATGTGCCAATATTTTCAAAACAATATATAATAATAATCATATAATTAAAACAAAATATTACAATAAATTACATGTGCACTAAATAAGATAGAAAAATATGCAACTAGATTTATCAAAACAAAACAATAATATTACTTCTCTCAT
>ML780876.1:1302486-1314977 GCA_009831015.1 Picea engelmannii | reverse complement strand
TATATATATATGCATATCAGAGTTTGAACAAAGTAGAGATTTTTGGTAACATGCCCGGCCCTGAGATGGCTAGGTATGTTATAGTTTTTTATTATGGTTTCATAATATACATATCTCTTCATATTTATTTTTCAATTCTTCCCTTGAATCGTCCTTTTCCCACTTTGCTTTGCTACTCTTTTCTTTCTTTAAGTTATTAACCTCCTTAATGGATGATTCATTAAAGGATTGTATCTTGGTGAACTCATTGTTTTTCTTTGTAATATATTTTCTTAGATCTTCATTATCCTTTTGAAATTTGGAGAAATTTTCTTTTTATTCCTTTAATTCAACTTGAATTTCATGCATCTCCTCCATTTTTTATATCCTTGATCCATTTATTTGAGAATTTTTTTTCAAATTTTTCTCATGTGGCGTAGAGTCTAGTATCTTCATCAAAGCTATTCCACCACTTAGAAGCTCCCCCCCCAAAACCAAAATATTCCCCCAAAGGACTCAAATCAGTTTTCTTTATCATCCTCAACCATTCCCTGGGATTGATTTCAACTTTATCTTCCTTTCCACTAAAGTGGGGTATTGCCATTGATTTTTAATTGAGGTCTAACCCCAACCCTCAAATTACAACCTCATTATATTAATGTTAGTGATCTAAAATAGTTATAATCATTGTTATAATATACTATGCTTTTTTTCACTTTCCAATGGCTTTTGAATCATCTGAATTGGATATTCCAATCAAAAGTTATGATAGTTTTAAGTGAACATACCTTTGAAACCCTGATTTGGAGTCTGTCTTTCTAACCAACTGTAACATCCAGTTCCACTGAGCACATTTATACTTATTTATTCTTTGAGGACACTTGTGAGAAAGTGATCCGATTATGATATATTATGATTATGTTTTGATTATGAGTTACATTGTGATGTCATTGTGATCATATGTTAATTTTTAGATGTATGTATATTGACAAGTATTATTGATAAGTTTTCCTGAGTGTGCAGGATACATGATAGGTTGAGGATGTTGATGGCATCAAAAGGCTCCCTTGGACTCTGGATTGAGTCAAGGAGTGGACTTGTATTTGGTTTGGGTTTTTAGTATTGATTTACATGTATATATGATGATTTTAGTATAGATATTATGCAAATGGAATATCGACATTTACCTTGTCAGTGGATGTAGGCTTGGCGATGCTTGCTAATCCGACTCACATAAGGAGTAAAGGGGTCATGCACAGAAACCAGATAGTTGAGGGAGAGGTGGGGCAACACCCATGTCATAGTCTACTAGAAATCTCATCATGGCCTGAACTATAGGTTAACGATTACCTAGTTTGAGAGGTCCATGATGTTGTGAGGGAAGACTGAGATAGTCGCTCATGAATAATTCTAAGGGGCACACAATAAGGTGGAATCCTGATTTCTTAGAAGCCTTTAGTCTCTCACAAGGTCAACCAAGTAGAGTGTTGACTCCAAGTGTTAGACAAACTTCCAAAACTAGTCAAAGGCGAGTGACACCCTTGGAGCATGAAAGTGAGTCTTGAAGGGCACATTGCGTCATCAAACAATGAGTCAATAAAAATCTAGGAGGATTAGAAAAAAAAAATACTTAGACTTTGTTAAAAAGAGTATGCAAATGATTATTAAATTAAAAACAAGAAAATAACAAAGAGTCTAATTTTAAAGATGTTTGTTTAAGTAAACCATAAAAGGGAATAAAAGAATTAGACTAGAAATTTAAGTGAATGAAGAAATAAGAATAAACTTGGGTAATTGCACATGTGTGCATGAAAATAATAAAAATGAATTATAAATAAAAAGAAAATAAAATATGAGAGAATAGGTGGTCCACATAGAGTAGCATCTTGAGTCAATCTACCACTAATCCTAACTAAAAGAAGACTCCTAATTCAACTAAAACTAAAATCTAGTTAGGGGAAACAAAATAAACGAGGGATTGAGGAACTAAGAGGAAAAATAAGAACACATTGGGGAATGTGAGGGAAAATGGCTTTTAAATAAAATAAAAAAGATAAATTACTTGTGCAACTTGGGGAGAGTGTGACACATGTAGTGAGTGAATAATCCTTTAATTAATTTATTAAAAATTAATTATTTGTGCATGAGGACATGTGTCATTGGGAAATTTTCTATAAAATAATTAGAGAGAAAGGGAAAGGGACCTCACTTTTGTTAGTACTGTTATGCTGCCAAAATTTTGACTAAGTTTTTCTTGTGAGAGTTGGGATTCCAAGACTTATAGAGAGTGGAAGCTCTTCCTTGAAAGGCAAGTTTTGGTGCTATCGTTTTCTAGTTTCTTGTGTGTGGCCTCTTTGCAGTTCGGGGGGCTAAGGGGAAAGAAGAATACCCCTAGCATTAGCTGGGAGGTACCGATAAAGTCTGTGATTTTATAAGCAAGGCAAAAGAAAAAGGTACTAGGAAAGATTCCAATCAAGTTTCAACAAAAACCAATTACATTTTGATTATAATACATATAATTATTTATGTGTTAAGTTATTGAAATTATTCAATTAAATTTTGTAATGACTTACACTTGATCGATCGAGGAATTTATTAAAATATGTAATACCTGTATGTGGAATGATATTGAATAAATTAATTTGTATGGTGAAATATTGAATATGTGCACTCGATATATAATTGTATAAAGCGTTTTTTTTTTTTTTTAATTATAATGTATCACAACCGAAAATTGAGAAATAGGTTATAGATAACCTTCGCGCAATTTCCAGAATTACTCAATTCAATATTTCTTGATTACAACATTCTGTTGCTTGTTATTCTATCGTGCTTTAATTGTTAAAAAAAACCATATGATTTTCAACATGGATTGAATGACTAATTTCAAATCCATATTCAGTCAAGCAATACATATCTATATTTCGTGTAGAAAGAAGAAAACCTAGTCATAAGAAGAAAAATAATTGCTCCTATAACTAATCATAGTTGCGATGAAATTAATAGTACTTCAAGTAGGATGGTTACCACAACTAAGTTTCCTTCATTTAATTTGCTTCAGATCTCATTCCAGATTTAATTGTGGTTAAGTTAATATAATTAATCTTACTACACATATTTTACTGTCTACTAATGATGCCTTCGACTTTTGAGTAGATTCCGACGTTCCTATCCACTAGGAAGTTGTCTTTTTGATTTTTCTCTGATATATCATTTCTTTCTCGGTGGGATATTATTAATGTATTAGGCTTACTTATTGTACAAAAATATGTATAGATAAATTCTTAAACAAATGAGTTCTTGAAACCTTAGAGTGTAATCTTTTCTAATCATTGGGTGATGATTTTTGAACTAATTATGCAGATTAACATGCCCTTCATAATCACCGTCTACGAGTTTAACCGGAGTTGGAACCTTAATTTGCTCGAAGTATCTGTATTGTATCGATTGGAAAAGAATTGAACGATCTGGCTTATTAAATCATATCGCATAATAGTTCTCGGTACTTATTAATGAAAAAAAGTCCCTTATTAGAAGGAATTATTATTATTTCATAAGATAATATGATTAATTTATTATTAATCGATACTTGGAAATTATGGCAAACTTTCCATTAAGGGTTATGCAATACAATATGATTTAATTATGAATGATTAGGTCCCGTACAAGTACGAAGATGATATAGAATTGTAATATAATTACTATATATTACATTACAACGATATAGTTGTAATAATATGAGTTTGATATTCATGGAATATGATTATACGAGTACCTAAGGAACACTTAAGAACGGATTCCTATTGACACTTTTGATATTAATGAGTACTTTAAGACTCTAAATGTGTTGAGGATAATGATAGTAAATCAAGAACTTGTTGTTTATTCCTTACGAGTTAACTTTCTCTAAGAATATTAATATCTTACCTTAGGATTCTTAAAATGACTTGTCCCTAATGAATTAAATTGACTTAGGAAACGAAGGGATTTATTGAGATAATTCTTAGTTTTATAAATTAATATTTCTCTACGGACTAATTAAATAAGTGCATTATACAACCCTTAGAATGGTGACATACTAAATGTTTACACGAGTTTTGTGTTGTGACAGGGTTTTATGTAATTAAATGAGTTATGCGTAAGACAACCAATGACGTCTAATTTTTATTTTTACAATATATATATATATATATATATATATATATATATATATATATATATATATTCACTTGTTTAAACGTCTTTATGACCTACTTGTTAATCATTTTTCTTGATGTATGTTACACCAAGTTTCTTTTTGATGTATTTCTGAAATTTCATTTCTTATAAGTCTGAAATTTAGCTTATAGTACTCTAATATATATTCTCTGCAATGTCAAAGGTTTAAAAAAAAATTGAAGTTTCAAGTGAAAGTTATGATAACTTTTTTAAACCTTGCTAACTTTTGTCTTTTTTTGGAGAGCAAACTTGTACAGAATGACACATGTCCAATATTTGATAACTAATTTTGAAATTCGTACCATAAATACTACAGTCTGTCCTTTTTAAAATGCAACTATTCTTATGGAATTTGGATCCTCGCTGAATAATGTATGACTGTTTTACCCGGAACACTTGTTTGAGACTAGTTATAGGACTAGTCAAACACCCTATCTTCCACAGGGTATATCTCCAAAAGTATAACTGCCTAAAACTTGAAATTTGTACCACAAGTACCTCAACTGGTCTTCTAAATAACCTCCAAGTTTCACTATCTGAAGTGGGCCCAGAAAAAGTTATAGTGAAAATGCCAAGATGACTTGCTTGAGGAAAAAAAACCCTAGGATCGATGCTTTGATACCAAATGTAATATACCAAATGATTAAAATATCATAACAGAATAGAAGCACACACTATGTACACCAATGTGAGTGTGGAGCTAAACTCCAAGATAGATAATTTATACAATAACTCCTTAAATAATAGGAGAACCTTCTTCAAATATTCACATACATTCATACAACACAATTCACATGTCACCAATAATGAATACATGATCTCTATATATACCTATTGTTGGCACACAGTGGGAAGAGCCAGGGTTCAACGTGAATTTACCAACAAAGCCCTCAGATACAAGCCCTTTTGGAATCACCCTCAAGAAGGTGAAGTCTCACTGGAGGTATCTATGGGAATTGCATGAACCAGATTTTCACAATGATGAATGGATGGGAGGTAGTCTTTATAACCATTCTACCTAGAATTTGTTCAGGATTCATTATATCATGTACACAGAAACATAATACCATGTAACATATTAATATTAACATAACATATATCATATGTGCGCAATAAACAAAACATCAAAGACATTATAACACATAAACACCATGATTAACATGGTTCACCCAAGATGGGATACATCCATAACAACCGAATTCTTATTATATTATTCATAATATCCATTACAAAATATGTGCATTGCGCTCATACATTATGTATTAGACATACAAAATGCCCTTGTCATTCTCTTATTCACCTATTCACTATCTATCTCCATATCCCTTTCTCTCTCTCTCTCTCTCTCTCTCTCTCTCTCTCTCTCTTGTCATACTTTTCACACAAACTTTATCCCAAAACCATTACATATTTATACAATTATAATGGGGCTTAGCCCATATCGATGGAACCAAAATTCCTAATGACTTCCAATGGTCCTCCTTCTTTTTTGTGCGTTAATCCCTACATGCTAAAGTGTGCCAATTGTTTTTCCTTCTTTTGCACGTGCTGATGTCGCTTTGTTCATGCGGTTTGATCCTGCGTAGTTCCCAAACCTGGTCTCCAAAATATTGTCCCAATAGGCCCACAACAATCTCTCGTGTCTTGTCTTGAGCCACTCAGTCCTTCCACTACACTTCTTGGAATGTCACAACGAACTTCTGAAAATTTTCCTTCACGGTTGCGACCTTCTCCTTTGCCTATGCTTCTTGCGGTAAAATCCTCTCTGTTGTCTGCATGGTAATGGGAGTCTTCAGTTTCTCTACGTTGTCTTGCACTGATTTATTTACTATGCCTTGTGCAGTTGCAAGTTCTTCTATCACCCAAAATTCTTCCTCCCACGTAATCTTAATCTGCTGATACCTACAGAATCCATCAGTAAATGGGTAAACTTCCTGTCCTCCTACATTCTTCAAAACTTCATCTATAAACAGGGTAGGAAATAGGTCATGTAAGTACCCATCATTCAATTTCCGCATATCCATTCAAATTGTGATTCCACTCATTTTCTTGTCATGGATCACCATCAAACCGATCATTCTAACTTTGTGACAGGTTCAATAATCTCATCTTACAACATCCTATCTATTTCTACTTTCGATTTCTTATTATATACTGGGTTCAATCAGTACAACCTCCACTTCACTAGCTTGACATCCATCTTCAAAGGGATCATCATCTCCCGTAGCTCCCCAACAACTCCTTTCATTTATGAAAATGTAGTTGGGAAAATGTAACACCCTGGGTTTTGAGCCCCCATATTAAATAATGTATTGTTACATTGCCGAGAGGCCGGAGTGCCCAAACAATTATTAAAAGGCCAGTGTGCCTAAGAAATGTAATGTTTGATCATTATTAATAATAAATACCTCGCTCTCTACTAGGCGGACAAGGACTAGAGTTATAGAGGGCTATGATTTCACAAGAGAGGGGGCTTGAGGGGCTAAGTGTTTATTTCATATTTTAATTACCCATTTTATTCAATAGGGGGAACATCAGTTATGTAAGATTCTTGGGGGAAGACCAAGAGGTTCTTGGTCTCCACGAATTACAAAAATATGTCCCTGGTTTGGTTAAGGGGTTCTCCCGTTGGCTAATTCTCTCATTCGTTTTGGTCCTTCACTCACTCTCATTCCCGTCCCCATTCTGGTATTGTTGTTGGTCGCCTCACGCGCTCATTAATCTGAATTGTTCACTGTTCACTCTCTCTCATGGAATCTGCACTCCATTCATTTTCTTCACTCACTCATTTTCCTCATGCATGTCTTTTCTCGAGAAAGGAATACGAACTGTTGAAGTGCAGCCATGGAATTATTGGTTGTAGAGAGTGCTGGTGTAATCCAGCCATGATTTGAGGCCTGCATGTCTGAGATGCTTGGATGGTGTCAAGGTTTTCTCATATCTACGAGTCTTGAGAGTCCCAATATGGAGATTTTGGACCAGCTTCATTGGAGCCCTGGAAGGAGGACTGCCTGAGGGACTACGTGGTAGAGAAGGGTGGGGGTCCATTTTCTTGGGTGGTGCAGGATGGGTAGAAGAGAGTTGGGTACTTGGATTGCTGTGAGTGCTGGAGAAGACTGTGAGAGATTGAGTGTTGACTGGTTTGGGAAGCCAAGTAACACTCTAGAACCGTCCTTGTGGATTCATAGCCCTGGATTGGGGGTGACATTGTTGTTGAGAATTGGAACAACAACTTCTATGGTTGGGTGGAACGTCCTTGGTCTACATCCAGTGGGTGGTTCTCTTCTACAAAAGATAAGTGCTCTTTGTTATGGTATTAATTAACTTTGTATGAATTATTCCGATGTCTATGTAATTATCATTGAATTCAAAATATATTTATATATTTAGAATAAGCATGCTTCTTATGTATTATTATGCATGTCGTATGCTTCACTATTTATGTTCTTAGAATAAATCTTGATCAATGCATGAGAACCATTCATGCATTCCCTGTTGGGAAAAACAAGAGCAGGGATCAAATTAGTCTAGAGAAGGGACTTGCAACTAACATGCCTGACCTGTGGCTGGTTGGGTGTGTTACAGTTTGGTATCAGAGCTCCAGGTTGAGACATTGGGTCGAAATGGGACAGATATTTTAGACAAGATCTCATGGATGAGATCGAATTAGGACCTGGAGGTCTTGAAGCTCAAGAGGAAGGGCACCGAAGATATCATGCAGAAGATCAAAGATCCTTGGTAAGGGGTTGAAATATTGTGGTCGTCCCTTTCAAATTTAGGAGCGATCACCACAATAGGAACAAGTTAGTTTTGGACCGTTCTGTTCAGGAGAGGCCAGATCCCTTGCATCCGTTGGATCTATATAAGGTGCAGATTCATTAACCACCAGATTCCTTCAGACTTCGTGGATTCGACACATGACAAGTCTTTATGAAAAGGGAGGTAAAAGCCTCAAAGCTCCGAAGTCCCAGAGTGAATCTACGCCGTCGATCACTAAGAGGATGGATCTAGGTTGTTGGATCAAGAATAGATTAGGAGGTGAAGTAGAGTGGAGGAGATCAGACTCCAATTGTCTGATCTGCATACTAGCGATTGTGAGTCGTATATCTCACGACAATTCAAAGGTTCAACACTCTAAGAGACGTGAGTCCTTAAGCTGTTGGGAATAAATCTCCTAAAGTCCCGAACTCTGGAGTAAATCTGGACTGTTCACATTTAGGGACACGTGTCAGAATAATAGTAAGGGTTTGTAATTCGGTGTTCACAAGTCCATGGGTGTGGTGGTGTTCAACAACGAAAAAACTCTGAAGTTTCGAAGTCCAGATCTCATCTAGATCATTCTATTAATAAGGACACATGTATCCAGATCAACCATGCAGGGTTGCAATAGTTCGGGGATTCGACGTTCGGGAGAAACATGGTGATGAGTCAAGAAATCCGTTGAATTCCTGTAACACACCCACTACCATAATCAAATTTTCGTTGATTTCTGCAGAATCAGAGCCCCCGAAATATCTACAGAGGCCTAGCGTAAGCTAGCTCTTTCTCTCTCTCTACTCCCATGTGATCGTGGGTCATGATCACAGGTCAAATAATCACGACGCCTCTTTGTATTTCATGCCTCAGTGCTACAGGGATGTCGAATCGTTCGACTCTACAACTGTCGAACCCAGGCAGGGTTAGTGATTGGCCAATAGGGACGAATCCCTACAGGGTTAGCAAATGGCCATTAAGAATGACCCTGTCGCGCGGTTGAGTGGAGTACAGGTGGCGAGAGGGGAAACACGACACGGTGGGTGATGTGACAAGAGACGGGTCCCACTTCACACACCACACCATTCTGGACCCCCCCCCATTAAAGGCAGAATGGCAAGGGGGGTCCGGAATTCGCCTGAATGTCGTTGATCAAGGCGAATAAATCCTGACCATTCCAGAGTTGCGCGTTCGATTCTGGACCCCCCCCTCACCGCTAAAGGCAGAATGGAAAGGGGGCTCCGGAATGAAGCCTCAGCCGTAGATCTGGGCAGGTGGACTTTGGCCGTCTAGATCTGCTCACCACTTTCCCTAAGGCGTATTCGCGCCCCAACTTAAAGTTGAAATCACTTCCTCACATCTGAGGGTCATTATAGACCCTGAGATCCTCCGAAAGAATCTCATCCGTTCATCGGGACTTAACCACATGCTAACATCTCGATATTTATAAGTCTGGATTTCGGGGTTTGAGAGCACGGGGGAACATGCCCTTCGGTATCCCGAGTGTCGAAACGCCGAAGTGCCAAACAAGCCTAAATAAGTGATTAGCCCCTTGGGTTATGCCTTGGTCAATATGACCTCTTCCCACATGACCACACTCTCTCTTTCGTTGGGATTTATCAAGGCAAGATCCCGACCTCTTGTCAATGGAACTCCCGAATCCCCGATCCCCGATTTCTCAAAAAGGGTAATCTCTCGACACGTGGCCTCCCGAAATTGGTCGGTCTACGACTGCTTCGGGGTTTCCACCATGGAACATCCCGATCTCTCATCACCAGAACTCCCTAGTTCCCGATTTCCGATTTCCCGAAATGGGAAATCTCACGACACGTGGCCTCCTTTAATCGAACGACCCGAATCTACTTCGAGGTTTCTACCATGGAATGCCCCGATCTTTCATCACTAGAACTCCCGAGTTCCCAATTCCTGATTTCCCGAAATGGGAAATCTCCCGACACGTGGCCTCCTTTAATCGGACGATCCAGATCTATTTTGGGGCTTTCTCCCCTATTCATTAGGGGTTTAACCCTTGGGTATCTCCTGACAGATCCAACGACTGTCGATTTTTCCAGCCGAGATTTGACGGCTCAGACAAGTTCCTAACTTGTGCATTCTCCCACGACTTCCTGGACGTGGAAAAATCAATGGTCCAGATGTTCTCATGGACCTTGGGGATCTACGATCCCGATTTCTTCGCTACCCACGAAGATACATAAAGACAAAGTGGTAAGGCATTTAACCCCCTACTTTCTCCTACCAATATAATGATCATGGGTGACCACAGATTTCCCGACGGGATCTCGTCCGTCGATCAACGCCTATTCAGGGTTAAGGTGCTTAACACTCCAGTTTCTTCTTCCGATCTGATGGTCGTGAGTGACCACTGATCTCTCGATGGGATCTCATCCATCAATTCGATACTTATCAGGGGTTTCTTAAGGCCTTGCGCCTTCACGCCCTTTTTCTAGGTTCTTGATGGACTTTTCGAGAAGGGTATCTCTATGGGGAGGTTTACCCAGGGTACTATCTAAGGCAGATAAGGGTATCTCTCCCCCGAGAACCAGGCGTGAAGTCTGAATTAGATCAATATTCATATAAATAATGATTTATGGGAACATAAGCCATACGTAGTCTTTCCATATAAACATACAACTACCAGTACTGATCAAGACATCATACATACATTCTTATAATGAAATCATTCTCAATTTCACAGCTTATGATCATAAATGTCAGCATACATATATTTCAAGATGCCAAAGGAAAAACACTTAGCAGAAAGTAACACTAGGGGTTATGCAACTGCTGAGAGGGGTGCTCGTTTCCACCCAACCGTAGGCTCAGCGACTCCCAACAGATTTACCACTAGCCACCCCCGAGCTGAGACCACAATGCTGTGAGACTGTGTTTCTGTTTGCCAGTGACCAGGAGCGAAGGTTACTCTCCTTCCTCTCTACTATCACCTACTATGCATATCGCCAGAGCTCTCTTTCTCTCCTCACGTCTGCCCCCAATTGCTTCTCCCCCATGCCTTATCCATTTGCGAGGTTGCGTGTGGTGCGATTTCCCTCGTGCTGGTCAGGCCTGACGGCTCTACGGATGGGCGGTTCACCTCCCCATCCCTCATTAATTCCTGAGGAGCCATCTACCTACCAGCCTGCGAGACATTTAATTCGGGGCCAACGAGCCACTTTTAGTTCTCCGGGCCAGTGGAGTCCAAATACGGTATTGATTTTAGGTGGAAGTTAACCCCACCTTTCCAGGTGCCTTCCACCACCTTTCTGCAGCCATCGTGGTCTCTTTTTCAGCATATCCCCTCTCAGCAGTCCTGTAATATAAATTCATAATATTATTCACATTTATCGACCTTTTCCACAAGGTCCATTCACATCACATATTCACATTTCTGAGTTTGCCACAGTTCTTGGCTAGTCTAGTTATTTTTACAAACTGGGGGAAATAGGGTGTTACAATTCCCTCCCCCTTAAAGGAACATCATCCTCGATGTTCTATCTATCAACATGTCATGCAAGTTCAGATGAAAACAAAATCGGATATGCATGTTTCATGGCATCCTCCAATTCCCATGTATCCTCATCTGGGCCAAAATGTTTCCACTGCACCTTGACCTGTGCAATGGTTCGGTGCCAGAGCGAGGTTTCCTTTCTGTCCAATATGCATTGGGGTTCTGGTAGAAATTCTCCCTTCGGTTCCACCTAGATCACAAACCAGTCAATTATATGATTAACATCATGTACATATTTCTTCAGTAATGAAACATGGAAAACATTATGTGCTTTTATTTTGGGAGGAAGTGCTAGCTGATAGGCTACTGTTCCCACTCTATCTAGAACCTCAAAGGGTCCACAATACCAGGGTGCCAACTTGGCACAAGCTCCCATTTTCAGGGAACTCCTTCTGGGATTAATTCTGAGATATACATGGTCTCCCATTTTGAACTCTCTTGGAGTTCTCTTTTGGTCGGCATAACTTTTCTGTTGGTTCTGAGCGACCTTCAGATTTTGTTTTATCTGAGTCACTTGTTGTTCCATTTCTTTCAACATATTGGGTCCAAAAGAAATCTTGTTTACAGGGTTACTCCAATTGACTGGAGTATTACACGACCTACCATAGAGGACCTCGAAGGGACTCATCTTTAAGGATTCTTGGTAGCCGTTGTTGTAGGCAAATTCTACCAATGGCAGGTAGTCTTCCCATTTTCTGGGTTGATGCATTACATGCATCCTTAACATATCCTCTAATATTTGATTCACTCTTTCTATCTGCCCATCGGTTTGAGGGTGATAGGTGGTGCTAAACAACAATTTGGTCTCTAAACCAACCATCAGTGATTTCCAAAAATTGGAAGTAAATTTTGTGTCTCTGTCAGACACCATTTCTTTCGGCATACCGTGCAGTCTGAACACCTCTTTCATGAATACCTAGGCGATATCTATCGCCTTGCAGGTTGATTTGACGGGGATGAAATGAGCAGACTTGCTCAGTTTATCCACCACTACCATAATGGCGTCATTCTGTTT
>ML780876.1:1269054-1300943 GCA_009831015.1 Picea engelmannii | reverse complement strand
TGATCCCAGGGGTAATATGTTAAGGGTTTCTTGGGTGGGGAATTCACCCAACATTAATTGGCAGGCTGGTATGACCTCTGCTACCCTTCTTTTGGTGCCAGTGGCTAACTGTACCAACCATGGCTTGGTTTGTTTTTGTGGCTATAGTTTACACTTATCAACAAATCTAGGGGCTATATAACTCAAATTTGAACCAGGGTCAATCAAAACAGACACCAGATGGTTGAAAATCATACCTTCTATTTCCACCACTGAAGCTTGGTGGTCAGCTTGGTTATTATCCCAGGCTACATAAATCTATGACACACTCCCTGCCACATCATTGAATGTGGTAGCTTCCCAAATGTTATAAAATTTCTGACTGTTCTATTGTCGGTGTGGAAAGTCTCTCAGGAGATGCTCTTCTCCGCAACCCCAACATTTCAAAGGTTCTCTCTTTGGGTTATCAGTCTTTACTGGTATAGGTCCAGAAGTTTTATTTCCGTCCGATGAGGGAAAGTTCTGCTGGAGTACACTCCGGGCTGGAAATTTCATTCTGGGGTTCTTCTTGTAGTTCTTAAATCCTGAGGATTTGATCCCCTTTTTCTGAAATCTTGAACCACTCTTCTGTTTCCAGTCTCCACGAGACTTTGTCCGATGTCCATATTGTTCATGACAATATGTTGCCTTTCGAATAGTGTCTTCTAAGGTCTTTGGCTCATCAAATTCAATTCTGTTTTGGTATTCCTTGGGTAGCCCACTGATGAAGCATTTCACCTTCGCCTTCTCTGCTTTGATGTAGGGTACATATCTCAATAAGTCGAGGAATTTGCTGACATATTCCTCTATAGTGAGTTGCCCCAGTTTGATTTCATAAAACTCTTTAGCCTTCTCGTTGAAATATTTTTACGAAAAATACTTCTTCCAAAAGTATTTCTCAAACTATTTCCAAGATAGGTCCTCCTCGTGGACCCCTTTCACATTCTTAAGATCTTCCCACCAGATGGAATCTTTTTCATTTAGATTGAAAGTGGCCACTCGGGCCTTCAAATTCTCTGAAAAATCATGGACTCTGAAATATTTCTTCAGTCCAAGTAACCAGGCCTCTGCTTCCTCTCCCTTCTTTATCTCACCGTCGAAGGAGGGAGGTTTGGCCTTTCTGAATTCCTCAAATTTATGACCCTTGGAAGTCTTTTGCTTCTTTTGTTTTCTTCAAGAATAGGAACCGGTCCTGCTACTGGAAGAGCCTTCTAAATCACTAACTTCCTTCTTAGAGGAATCGTCTAGCACTGGCCCTTTACCTCTGGGGTGGACCTTCCTTGAGGTGCTCCTCTCAGTATGGCCACTGATATGACCATGTTTTTTCATCTTGGGTTCATGCTGCATTTGTCGCTGTAGGTCAGATAAGGTCTGCAGTAAAACTACATTAATTTCAGTTTTCTTTTCTTGTTCTTTCATCATCCTTTCATTGTCGGCCTTGCAGCTTTGCAATTCAACCATGAGACTCCTCACAGTCTCAGCTAGATCTAGAGGGGTTCCTATTGCTCTTCTTTCGTCAGACTCTTCGTCTCTATTGTGGGATCCTTCTCCCATCTCTTGGCGAGTCACCATTCTCTGCGTCTGTAAATTCCCGCGGCTGATCGTCCGCTCGGCAGAAAAGACAAATGCTGGTTATTAGTCAAGAGTTAGATACATTTTTATAACCTGCGCATAAATTCATAACTCTTTCACATGCATACACAGTCGAGTTCTTGTTTCCAAGTTTTGATCCTCGATAAGAGAGTTAAGTTAGGGGGTTACTCCTCTCAGTAGTGCTTCAAACAGATCTTATGCGCAACTCGTTCATGAGCCCAATCAGGCCGAGTGTTGTCACCATGCTCTGATACCACTTTGTAACACACCCACTACCATAATCAAACTTTCGTTTATTTCTGCAGAATCAAAGCCCCCGAAATATCTACGGAGGCCTAGCGTAAGCTAGCTCTTTCTCTCTCTATGCTCCCGTGTGATCGCGGGTCATGATCATAGGTCAAATAATCATGGAGCCTCTTTGTATTTCGCGCCTCAGCACTATAGGGATGTCGAATCATTCGATTCTACAACCGCCGAACCCCGACAGGGTTAGTGACTGGCCAATAGGTACGAATCCCTACAGGGTTATCAAATGGCCATTAAGAACGGCCCTGTCACGCGGTTGAGTGGAGTACAAGTGGCGGGAGGGGAAACACGACACGGTGGGAGACGTGACGGGAGACGGGTCCCACTTCACATGCCACACCATTCTGGATCCCCCCTCCCCCCCCATTAAAGGCAGAATGGTAAGGGGGGTCCAGAATTCGCCTGAATGTCATTGATCAAGGCGAATAAATCCTAATTGTTCCAGAGTTTCACGTTCGATTCCAGACCCCCCCCTCACCGCTAAAGGCAGAATGGAAAGTGGTCTTTGGAATGAAGCCTCAGCCGTAGATCTGGGCGGGTGGACTTTGGCGGTCCATATCTGCTCGCCACTTACCGTAAGGTGCATTCACGCCCCAGCTTAAAGTTGACATCTCTTCCTCACATCTGACGGTCATTATAGACCTTGAGATCCTCCGAAAGAATATCGTCCGTTCATCAGAACTTAACCACATGCTAACATCTCGATATTTATAAGTCTAGATTTCAGGGTTTGAGAGCACGGGGGAACATGCCCTTCAGTATCCCGAGTGCCGAAACGCCGAAGTGCCAAACAAGCCTAAATCGATGATTAGCCCCTTGGGTTATGCCTTGGTCAATATGACCTCTTCCCACATTACCACACTCTCTTCCGTCAGGATTTATCAAGGCGAGAGCCCGACCTCTTGTCAATGGAACTCCCGAATCACCAATCCCCGATTTCTCGAAACGGGTAATCTCTCGACACGTGGCCTCCCGAAATCGATCGGTCTACGACTACTTCGGGGTTTCCACCATGGAACATCCCGATCTCTCGTCACCAGAACTCTTGAGTTCCCGATTTCTGATTTCTCGAAATGGGAAATCTCACAACACGTGGCCTCCTTTAATCGGATGACTCGAATCTACTTTGGGGTTTCTACCATGGAATGCCCCAATATTTCATCACCAGAACTCCCGAGTTCCCAATTCCCGATTTCCCGAAATGGGAAATATCCCGACACGTTGCCTCTTTTAATCGGACGATCCAGATCTATTTCGAGGCTTTCTCCCCGATTCACTGGGGGTTTAACCCCCGGGTATCTCCTGACAGATCCAACGGCTGTCGGGTTTTCCAACCGAGATATGACGGCTCAGACAGGTTCCTAACTTGTGCATTCTCCCATGACTTCCTGGACGTGGAAAAATCAATGGTCCAGATGTTCTCATGGACCTTGGGGATCTACGATCCCGATTTCTTCGCTACCCGCGAAGATACAAAAAGACAAAGTGGTAAGGCATTTAACCCCCTAATTTCTCCTACCAATCTAATGGTCATGGGTGACCACAGATTTCTCGACGGGATCTCGTCCATCGATCAATGCCTATTCAGGGTTAAGGCGCTTAACACTCCAGTTTCTTCTTCTGATCTGACAGTCGTGAGTGACCACCGATCTCCCGATGGGATCTCATCCATCGATTCCATACTTATCAAGGGTTTCTTAAGGCCTTGCGCCTTCACGTCCTTTTTCTAGGTTCTTGATGGGCTTTTCGAGAAGGGTATCTCTATGGGGAGGTTTACCCAGGGTACTATCTAAGGCAGATAAGGGTATCTCTCCCCCGAGAACCAGACGTGAAGTCTAAATTAGATCAGTATGCATATAAATAATGATTTATGAGAACATAAGCCATATGTAGTCTTTCCATATAAACATACAACTACCAGTACTGATCAAGACATCATACATACATTCTTATAATGAAATCATTCACAATTTCATAGCTTATGATCATAAATGTCAACATACATATATTTCAAGATGCCAAAGGCAAAACACTTATCAGAAAGTAACACCAGGGGTTATGCAACTGCTAAGAGGGGTGCTTGTTTCCACCCATCCGTAGGCTCAACAACTCCCAGTGGATTTACCACTAGCCACCCCCGAGCTGAGACCACGATGCTGTGAGACTGCATCTCTGTTTTCCAGTGACCAGGAGAGAAGGTTACTCTCCTTCCTCTCTGCTATCACCCACTCTGAATATCACCAGATCTCTCTTTCTCCCCTCGCGTCTGCCCCCAATCGATTCTCCCCCACACCTTATCCTCTTGCGAGGTTGCGTGTGGCGCGATTTCCCTCGCGCTGATCAGGCCTAACGGCTCTATGGATGGGCGGTTCACCTCCCCATCCCTCATTAATTCTTGAGGAGCCATCTACCTACCAGCCTGCGAGACATTTAATTCGGGGCCAGCGAGCCATTTTTGGTTCTCCGAGCTAGTGGAGTCCAAATACAGTATTGATTTTCGGTGGAAGTTAACGCCACCTTTCCAGGTGCCTTCCACCGCCTTTCTGCAACCATCATGGTCTCTTTTTCTCATATCCCCTCTCAGCAGTCCTGTAATATAAATTCATAATATTATTCACATTTATCGACCTTTTCCACAAGGTCCATTCACATCACATATTCACATTTCTGAGTTTGCCACAGTTCTTGGCCAGTCCAGTTATTTTTACAAACTAGGGGAAACAGGGTGTTACAATCCCAGAGCTACAAAGTTACGAAGTAAGGGGTATGACTTGGTGTGATGACATCACCAGGGGTGACGTGGACCTCCCCTAGTCATGTCACGTGTCAGTCATAATGGTACGTTTGATGGCCATGTTGGACCATTAGCAGTCCGACATGTGGGGGCCATGTGTCACCATCTTACACAATTTAGTTGTAATATGTGGACCCGAGAAGGTGAAGAGGTTTGGGAGTTCGATGGTTACGGGGTTTCGAACTCTTCTGGTGGGAGATCTTCTAGTGACCCGAAGACCGGAGTGTCAAAGTGACGTGGAGAGATGAAATAACCTAGAATGGCATAGGCCCATCATAAATTCAAAGTTCGGGGGAAATGTGTTATTGTGTTGAAAAACTCTTCGAAGCCCAGAGTCCTATATCTCCTCATGACTACAGATCTCAGAAGTAAACCTGGACCATTGATCCTTGAACCCTTCGGGGGTCCATCGCTTTAGAAGTTCAGAAGAATTGTAATGTGATGCTGGGGAAATCCTCCAAATCCAAAAAGCTGGAGTGACCTTGAGGGATGACGTCACTTGGGGTGACATGGACCTATCTTATACGTGCCACGTGTCATCCTATTTTATGTTGTTCATAGACCCTTTGTGTCGGTTATGACTTGAAAAGTGTCACTTATAGTTTGTGCCACTTGTCATCTTCGTGACTCTTGACACATATTAGTCTTGATGCATAGTTCTGACGAGACTCTAGGAGTTCAAAGGTCCAGTGGTTCAGAAGTTTTCGGCTATGTTGTGGTTAGAAACCCAAAGCGTGAAGCCTTGAAGATCTCCGCTAGTTCGGCATTCGAGAAGTATGATGCATGGTATAGGTGAGACTTCTAGAGCCTCGAAGTCCCAGAGCTCTGGATAAGCCCAGGGGTCATAGCCGTGGTCTTATGTGATTGAGGGTTGAAGGAAAAAGTTCTAATGGCCGATTTGTGTTTTGAAGAAGGAAAAACGCTAAGGAAGGATTTGGCCCACAGTTTCAAGTCATGGTCACTTAGGAAAATGGTTTGAAGGGAATGCCTGCAAAGAATTGATTTCTATATCGACCCAGGGATAACATGGAAGTGTTATTTGTATGTATTCGTTGTGAATTAAACAAACTTGTAGCATTTTGTTTGGTAAATTTTGTCCTTTATATGCTTAACTTTGACAAAATGGTCACTTGCACATTCTGCAGAATTAAGGGATTTAAACATATCAACTCAAAATGCAGATTGAAGAAATGGAAGAAGGAGAGGGAGCCTCCAACCATGAAAAAGAGGTCGAAGGTCAGAATAACAGAATTGGAAATGCAGAGACATAATACAATGGGAACAAGGAACGGGAGGAGCAAGAAACATTGTTATAAACTACGAGAAGCATGAAAATTGAAGTGAAGAGCTACAAAGTAGAAAATGAGAGGCTGATTAAAGAGAAAATTTAGATAAATGCTCGAGCACTACATAGCTTAACTCATTTGCAAGGAAAAGCCAAGGATGGCTCAAGACAAGAGGAAGGAGGCATGAATCATGAAAGAAGAGATGATTGTGGAAGAGTGGTTTATTCCAAAAGTTCTACCAGATCTCATAGACACCACTTACCTCCTTACTCAAAAATAATTTTTCATGCATCTAGATATTCCTTAGGTAGTCCATAGGTGTTTCATGTTAGTCACCAAAGAAGGATACATGAGGTGGACAGTTTTCAAGGAGATTTGAAGAATCTCAAGACACCATCCTTTGATGGAGAAAGAGAAAGGGAAGATGATGTTGAAGCATGGTTGCTTGGACTTGGGAGATATTTCCAATTGCACAACTATTCATCAAATCTAGAAGCCAAAATTTTCACCTACCACTTACATGGGAAATATTCTATGTTGTGGGATCAAATGAAGCAAGTTGAGCATGTTAATGATAATAAGATCACTTGGAAGAAATTCAAGAAGTATTTTCAGAAGGAGCACCTCTCAGAGCATTTATATGACAAGAAAATGCAAAAGTTCTTTGAACTCAGGCTGGGAAGCATGTCCATGGCATAATATGAGAATAATTTCTTGGGGTTGTTAAAGTATGTTGGGTTTATAAAAAATGAAAAGGTAAAAATACATAGGTTTTTTAGTGGACTTCCATCCTTTTATAAAGAAAAGATTCAATATGATGAGCCCAAGACCCTGACTGAGACCATCATGAAGGCCAAGTACTTGTATGAGAAAGGCCAGGGAAGAGAGTCCATGGAGAAATATTGGAAGGATAAGAAGAAGGAGAAGTTTGATGAGAGGAATAAGGGATTCAAACCTCCTTTCAATAGAAATGAGCCTAATAAAAATCAGCAAGACCAGTATGTTAAGGATGAATCAAGGAAAGAAGACTCCTTGTGAAAAAGGGGAAGACCACGAATACAATGTTGGGGATGCAAGGAAGATCACATGTACAAGGACTTCCCTCACAAAACAGACAAAGTGAAGACCGTGCAAAACATCCAAGAGGCTACAATAGTCGAAGACATGGGAAAAATTTATGCAAGCTTAGATGATCGACAAGCAGAAAACCAGTCCAATATGATCGAGGTGGAAGGTAAGATCATTAATCAGTCTGTTGTAATTTTAATTGATTCAGGAGAAATTCATTGTTACATTGATCCTAAGATAGTGGATAGATTACATTTGGAGAAAAGTAAGCTTGGGAAATCAAGTTTGGTTCAGCTAGCCACTGGAACCAAAAGGAGAATCGATGACATGGTCAGAAGTTGTTCCATAAGCCTTAATGGTGTGAACACTAGTGTTGATCTGAATATCATACCATTGGGGTCTTATGATATTGTAATTGTAATGGATTGGCTAGACAAGCATCATGTTGTCCTAGATTTTCATAGCAAGACATTTACCTGTCTTGATGGAGATGGAAAATAGAGCACTATGAAAGGTGTACCAAGAATCATCTCTATAAGGGAGATTTCAGCCTTACAACTAAAGAGATGTTTCAAAAAATGGTGTCAGTTGTATGAAACCCATGTGGAGGAGCCATAAAAGACAAAGGGGACAAGCTTTGAATATTTCTTAGTACTAAAAGAATTTGAGTATGTATTCCAAGAAATACCAGGGTTGCAACTGAAAAGAAAAATAGATTTCTCTATTGACTTAGTGCCAAGAGATACCTCAGTGTCAAAAAAACCTTACATAATGAGCACACCAGAGTTAAAATAATTACAAATGTAGCTGGAGGATATACTAAATAAAGGGTACATACACCCAAGCGTTTCACCTTGGGGAGCACCCGTACTTTTTGTCAAAAAGAAAGATGGAACCTTGAGGTTGTGTATTGACTTTTGATAGCTAAATAAGTCTACAATAAAGAACAAGTATCCTTTACCCATAATTGATGGCCTCTTTGATCAACCAAGAGGGGAAAATATATTCTCCAAGATAGAATTGAGATCAGGATACCATCAGGTAAGAATCAAGGAAGAATATATCCATAAGACAAATTTTAGAACTAGGTACGGGAATTATGAATTTGTAGTGGTGCCATTTAGATTGTCCAATGCACCAGCTGTCTTTATGTTCTTAATGAATGAAATATTCAGAAATTACTTTGATAAGTTTGTCATAGTATTTCTGGACGACATACTTGTCTATTCTAAGTCTGAAGAGGAGCATGAACATCACCTAAGATTGGTATTGAAAGTGTTGAGGGAACACCAATTGTATGCCAAGTTGAGTTAGTGTTATTTTTATCAAGAACAAATCCATTACTTGGGGAACATTATTTTGGAACAAGGTATAGCAGTGGATCCAGAGAACAAATCCATTAGAGGATGGCCAATGTCCAAGAATGTTTCAGAAGTCAGATATTTTATGGGGTTGGTTGGTTAATATAGAAGGTTTATAGCAGGGTTCTCGAAGATCGCTCATCCCATCACTTCTTTGAAAAAGAAGGGAATTAAATTTGAATGGACAACTGAATGTGAAGAGAACTTGAATTTTTTGAAGGAGTTACTCGGTAGTGCACCTGTGCTAAAAATTGTTGACCCAAATGAAAGTTTTGTGGTATGTACAGATGCGTGCAAGGAAGGACTTGGTGGAGTCCTCACTCAAAATGGACATGTCATTTGTTATGAGTCTAGAAAAAGTAAAGAGGATGAGAGAAACTATCCCATGCATGACTTGGAACTTGTTTCCATTGTTGATGTGTTGAATATGTGGAGGCATTATCTCATGGGAAAGAGATTCAAATTAAGAATAGACCACAGTGGTCTGAAGTATATTTTTGAACAACCAAATTTGAATGCTAGGAAAACAAGATGGCTTGAATTTTTAAGTGAATACAACTTTGATATCAATCATATCAAGGGAAAAGAAAAAAAAGTTTATTGATGCAATTAGTAGATGGGTGCATCTCATGCATGCTACAACTGTCAGTATGCATCAGTCAGACCTGAAGGGAAGAATTTTAGATGTTGTTGTTACATATCAGCATTACCTATAGGTAAAGGAAATATTGCAACAAGAGGATGTACAACAAAAAATGAAAGAGTATGATATAAAGGAATATGGATTACTTATGCATAAAAATAGAATTGATGTTCCTAGTTTCAGAGAACTTAGGAATATGGTACTAAAAAAAATGCATAATGTTCCATATGCTAGAAATGTCGGTTTCCAGAAAATAATTACAGGAGTAATAAGCCAATTCTTTTGGTCGAGGATGAAAAAGGATGTTGTTGATTAAATTTCCAGATGTATGGAATGTCAGAGAGTGAATTTTGAGCATAGACACCCAATGGGTTTGCTACATCCATTACCAATCCCAGAGAAGAAATGAGAAGTAAGAACCATTGATTTTATAAAAAAGTTACCAAGGACATCAAGGCAACACGATTCAATCATGGTAGTGGTTGATAAATTGACCAAGGATTCTCATTTTGTTCCTATAAAAACAACTCATACAGTAGCTAATATTGCAGAAATCTACATGAAGGAAATTGCTAGGTTGCATGGGATACCTAGGACAATTGTCTCAGATAAAGACACTAAGTTTACTTCAAATTTCTGTAATGGATTATTTAAAGGATTTGGTACAAATATGAACTTTATCAAAACATACCATCCGTAGTCAGATGGGAAGACAGAGAGAGTCAACCGAGTAATTGAAGACATGTTGAGAATGTATGGGATGGATAAGCCATCTAAGTGGGAAGATTACTTGCACTTGGTTGAGTTTGCCTATAATAATGGTTATCAAGATTCATTGAATATGAGCCCATTTGAAGCATTGTATGGTAGGAAATGCATTACTCTAGTAAGTTGTGACAACCCAACAGATAGAGTGGTACTTGGGCCAGAGTTGCTCAAGGAGATGGAAGGCTAGATGGTTAAGATTAAGCATAATTTAAAGGCAACTTAGGATAGACATAAATTGTATGCCGATAAGAATAGGAAAACAACAGAGTTTAAAGTGGGGGAGTATGTTCTTTTGAAATTAAATCCCAAGAAGAGCTCTTTGAAGTTGGGTAGCTATATAAAGCTGGAAGCTAGATTCTGTGGTCCATTTGAGATATTGGACAAAATAGGGATAGTTTCATACATTCTTGCATTGTCTGTTTCCATGAATGTGCGTAATGTATTTCATGTCTCTTTTCTAAAGAAATATGTACATGGTATTAACCTTGTTATTGATTGGCATATGATTCAGGTAGAGACAAAGGGAGAATTTTAGGTCCAACTAGTGAGAATATTGGACATAAAATTCAAAATGCTCTGGAATCGAGTTATAGAGATGATAAAAGTTCAGTGGACCTACTATGGTCCTGGAGATGTTAACTGGGAGCATGAAGATGCTACACGGGAAGAGTACCCATAGCTTTTTGAATAAATTTTGGAATTTTGATTCTTGTTTTGTATATGCAGTGAGGATAGTGCCAAAATAAGGGGGAGGGGATGTAACACCCCAAGTTTTGATCCCCCATATTAAATAATGTATTGTTACATTGTTGAGAGGCCAGAGTGACCAAAAAATTATTAAAAGGCCAATGTTCCTAAGAAATGTAATGTTTGATCATCATTAATAATAAACACCTCGTTGGATGCTAAACAGATAAGGACTAGAGTTATAGGGGGCTATGATTCCACAAGAGAGGAGGCTTGAGGGGATAAGTGTATATTTCATGTTTTAATTACCCATTTTGTTTAATGGGGGGAAGATGAGTTACATAAAATTCTTGGGGGAAGGCCAAGAGGTTCTTGGTCCCCACGAATTACAAAAACTCATCCCTGGTCCAGTGAAGGGGTTCTCCCATTGGCTAATTCTCTCATTCATTTTGGTCCTTCTCTCACTCTCATTACCATCCCATTTTGTACTGTTGTTGGTCACCTCATGGGCTCATTCATCTGAATTGCTCACTTTTCACCCTCTTTCGTGGAGTCTGCACTCCATTCATTTTCTTCACTCACTCATTTTCCTCATGTGTGTCTTGGATCAGGAAAGGAAGACAAACTATTAAAGTGAATCCATGGAATTATTGGTTGTATAGAGTGATGGTGTAATCCATCCATGATTTGAGGCCTTCATGTCTGATATGCTTGGTTGGTTTCCATATTTACTCATAGCTGTGAGTCCAAAGAGTCCCAACATGAAGATTATGGACCAACTGCACTGGAGCCTTGGAAGGAGAAGGACTTCTCGAGGGACTGCGTGGAAGAGAAGGGTGGGGGTCCATTCTCTTGGGTGGTGCAGGTTGGGTAGAAGAGAGTTGGGTACTTGGATTGATGTGAGTTCCAGAGAATCCTATGAGACCTTGAGTGTTGATTGTTTTGGGAAGCCGAGTAACACTCTGGAACCGTCCTTGTGGATTCATAGCCCTGGCTTGGGGGTGACATTGTTGTTGAGACTTGGAACTATAGTGTCTATGGTTGGGTGGAACATCCTTGGTATGAAACCAGTCGATGGTTCTCTTCTATAAAATATAAGTGATGTTTGTTGTGGTATTAATTACCTGTGTATGAATTATTCCGTTGTGTATGTAATTATCGTTGAATTCGATATATATTTATATGTTTATAATAAGCATGATTGTTGTGTATTATTGTGCATATCATATGCTTCATTTTTTATATGATTAGACTAAATATTGATCAATGCATGATAAACTTTCATGCATTACCTATTGGGAAAAACAAGAGCAGTGATTGAATTAGTCAAGAGAAGGGACTTGTAGCTAACATGCCTGGCCTATGGCTAGATGGATGTGTTACATAAAAGGTCCTGGTGTTCATGTTGTAAATCAAGAATATTCTCAAAAATTTATTCATTCCAGTAATCTCCAATGTGTCCGAACTTGGGTTTATCCTTCTTACCAATATTCACCTTGTGCATTTTCAACGGATTTGCATACTTGACAGATTCAATCTTGGGACCCTTTACTGCATGATCTCCTCCATTTTCTATCACTTGCAAATTTTTCAGGTCTTCATCCTCCTGATCTTCTCCAACAACGTTATAGAATTACAAAATCTCTTGAATAGTTGTAGATTATATGGGCACACTACATAAGGGTACTGGTCTTGTTGAGTCTTCTGATGTAAATATATTGCTTTTGATCATTTGCAGAGTTGTTTCGACTAAAGGGGCATCATATTAAAAATTGAAAGTTACCTTGAAGTTGCGAGTCAAATATTCTCAGTTTGTTGTTCCTTTGCATACTTCCAGTTCTGTATATCAGTTCTTCAGGATTGTATCTAGAGTGTGTACAAACAAGTGTGTCCATTCCTACTTAGGTATTGAGTTCCATGTCGCGGTGCACTATGTAAGATGATCTGTAGGACAACTCAACCCATTATAATTCGGTGAAATATATTCAGTTACTTTTCTCAACCTGTCATGTAACAACCTTCTGCATTGTTTCCAGTTCTCTATTCTATCCTTATGTGCAACCCATCACCTTGCAGGAGTTGCTTTCAATGCAACATCTAAAGCTAGCAATCTCAATTGTTTTGATATCTGCAATTCAAATTATTTGAAAAAATAATCTATATCTATTAGTATATCATGCTTCAGGGGATCACATACTTCACCTCCAATCCAAATCAATGTGTGGGTAATATGAGAACATATCATTGCAGATACTTCATGTAATCTATGTTGCCAATGTTCTAGGTATTCTTTTGAATTTGAGCACAATAACTGGTACTTCACCAAATGAGTACACCCTTAGTCGTAGGATTAACATAGTCATCCATCTGCATGGTTACATTGTAAATTTTATCAAGTTCTTTTCCCCATGTTGGTTCCACATATCGTCTTCCTTCTGTGGGATCCATTGGAGCAATAAATCTCATGTCTCCTACTTCAAAGATCATTTGTCTCTTTTTCAGATCAATAATGGCCTGGTGATCAAAATCCCAACTGATTCCAATTAATTCTAGATAAGGCTTACTATCATCCACTATCTAGATTAATTCAAAATATGTTGTGTTGCACACTCCATCGATATTAACATTCACCCATGTTAGTATTCCAATTGGAACAATATTGTGTTGATCCACTAGCCTCAATTGAATAGGTGACTAGATCAACTTTGGTTTTCCCATCGTCTCCCATGTCTACTTCAAAAGGATGTTCACATCAGATCCCAAATCCAAGATGACATTATCCATATCATATCTCCTATCTACATATTAAGTCAGAATTCCCTATTTGTCCTTTTCTTGTACTGTACTTGGTTAACTTCTCGTTGTGCAACATGTTCTTCATTATCTTTCACGTACTAATTGATCATCCTGCGCAACATGTTTAATGTAGTTTCATATTTTATTAGTTCTAAACAACTATTTACGAAACTCTTTAGAGTACTTTCCTTCTCAACTAGCCTTTATGTAACCGAGTGGTCATAGGCTGGAGGCATGTCATACACAGGTGGCGCAGTCGATGCTCCCCATTCTGTTTCTAGCATCTCCTTCCTTGATTTGTTATATGTGTGTTACACATCAAAATTACTCACTTTGACAATGTCTCATTATCATTGTCGCAAGTGTCACACCTTTTTCACAAGTGTCGCAAAAGTCGTATGTTCATCTCACATGTATCGCATCGCAGACAAAATCATAAAAACACTTGGAACATCCTATAAGGCTTGTTAGAAGAAGAAAATACATCATTTGACGAAGTTTACAAGATTTTACCTTGATGAATTACTATCCTAAAAGTGTTTTTGGAGATCATCACTTCCCTGCCCACTTGCAAGGAGCTCTAGTGCTCCTTTACCTCTTAGCAGGGATCGCTACAACACTCTATGGCCCACTTTGAGGGAGTGTCGACCTGCTGAGAAAATCTTGGGGATAAATCCCCCTTATCTCTAAGGATAGTTAAGAAATATCTGAGTCAGTCTGGCTTGAATCCAAGTCCAAGGATGGATCTAATGGGAGTTCCACAACTGATGGAGTAATATCCTCAACTTATCCCAAGAATATATAAGGTGGTTAATCCTCTCAAAGCCTATATAAGGAAGAATTCTCATGGTTAGAGGGGGGTAATAATCAGTGAAAAGTATTGTCATTTTGATCGTGGATCGTTCGAGCAAGGGGTTGGACAAGGAGATCTCGGTGAGGCTTCTACATCTGCATCTACATTTTGTAAGCACCTTGTTTTGTTCTCATTAATACATGTGCTTGGCATGTTTCCTTCAAGTTTGTGTACATTTTCACGGACTTGTCTCTTTGGATAAATATAGATTTAAATTAATCATGGTAGAATAGGAAGTATTCTTTGTCTTCATTGTTTATTGGATTGCAGGACTTGTTAAAAGGACTTGGAGATCAATCTCAACTTGGATTGAGTGAGGACGAACTTCATAAAAAGGTACTCATACTTTCTTCCTCTTCTCTATTGAATAGTTTAGCTATGTTTAAAGGAAAGTTAGTGTTCAAAGTTAGCACTTTTCTGTCTTGGTCATAGGGGTCTAAGATCCAAGAGGACATTCAACTGTCCGTAGGGGAATTTTCCTACAATGGAAATTGGCAAATCCACTGGGGATAAGAAGCTTTCAGTTTGGGTTTCCTTCCTTGGTATTGTTTTAGTCTTTTCCCATCTTCAGATCCTACTCACTGTGTTTTTCCTCTTTTTACATGTGTTGTTAGTCTTGAAGTCATCCTACACAGGTTGATTCTTGAAGCTTTCCTGAGTTTTTGTTTTCTGGGTTGACACTTTTCATTCTCATAAAACAACGATCCCCTTCCATTACATCCAGAGCACCAATTTCAAGCTTGACGCTCCCTTGCGGTGCTTTACAGAGCACTGCAACGCTCTGGTGCCTATAACACCAGAGCACCAATTTTCCTTTCTGTTGAAAATTTGTGGGATATCTCCTACTCAGGACTTTTGCTATCAGTAGGTGTCTTCTGTAAAACTTGCAACCTTTTGATTTCTAAGGGTTTTTGATGCTTTGTTTGGTTTAAAAAAAAAAAGATATTGAAATCACTCTTATTTGTTTTGGAATCACTCTTCATATTTGAGATCTTGGGTTTGGTTTGCTATTGTCTCGTTTATCTAATTGCATGAAAGTTGGCATAAGTAAGTCTAGAGATTTGTGTATTGTTCCATTTGATCTTTGATCTATCTTTCCAAGAAATTTCTCCTGTTTGAGTTTTGATTTTCTTTTTGAAAAGTTTGGATTTGTTTTTATTCTTTTTTGATCATGGTGAGAGTGTGATTTTTGTTTATATCATATTTTCTTCCAATTGCTTAAACATAAAAATAGTGAAATTTAGTTGGCATAAGAAGATTTGGATCGAATCAATGAAAGTTCATATTTAATCAAAGAGATATATTTTCACGATTGGATTTTTGGATATTAGAATCATTTTCTAAATAGTTTAGCATTGAATTGGATTCTTGATTGATAACAATTGCATGAAGTCTCTGCATTTTTGTGTTTGATATTGAAAAGGAAAATTTCTTCTCCTTCCCATAAATAGAAGTTCATTGAAAGAAAACGATTGTTTATCATTTATCTTATGCATTTTTAGGAATCGATTCATAATATCATCAGTTTCACTCTCATTCACCTCTGAGTAAAGAACAACCACAAAAATCAACTCTAATTAAAATTGATATAGAAACTTTTTCTTTTTAGATTCCTCCACCAACATTAGACCAGGTTTAGCACTTTGGATTACGTTGTGAGTACAACTCTCCAAAGCATTCAAAACAAACATTATCATCTTGTGATAGGGAGAGAAAATCCAATTTTCGTATAATATTATCTGGGATCCCCCTCTCACATAGGGGTTACGCATGAGGTCACGTTCGAGAGAGCCACAAATATGATCCCTCTGCAATTTAACCGTTCGTAGTAGTTAGATCATATATTGGGGGTTCTTCTTGAGGTCCAACTATGTTCATTTGGTCTGGGTTCTTCATGAATTCCAAATCCATTCAGGGTCCTCCGGAGTTATACCGGTCCACTTGTCCTCAGTTCTCTCGAAGGATTTCAGACTTGTTATCCTGCCCATACGTTCAGACTAGACTGTTGAATGTAACCTCCCAGGGGATGAATGTGAGTTGGTGTCCTTAGTATCCATAATCTTTAGGGTATTTACACAAGGTGATGGTGAAGGGAAGTCTTCACTGTACCTAGAATAGACGGTGGTCAAACTCACTCGGGCTCCTTGGAGGGTAAATCCACGATTACTGTGTGGAAGCTTGCACCATGGCGTAAGTCCGTTAAGAAGGTTTCCATCGTAACTATTCCAACCGCTCATATCCTATCCCCTTCTTGACTTGATCACGTGATGTTGGATTTCATCACCAACTAGTACGGTCATCGAGAGAAGGTTTGTTTTAATACCTTGTATTTCTAGAATTTTTAGCATGTGCTGTTGTTTTAATAGTTTTTCAAAATTGAGTCTGTAAATGATAAAGGTCTTCGTCAATCATGTAGGATGCAAGGTATGCCTCCATAAGAAGGCTACCAACCCTTACCTCCTAACTCACTAGAATATACCTACCATGAAGAGGTGGAAAATCGTTCTGACATTGGGAGTGTTGCTACTCCTTTATTAGAAAATTCGGGAAGAGCCTTGGTTACGGTTGAGGATCCCACTCCTCATACTACACCTGTGTTCATATCTCCTATTGAACCACTCCCGATTCAATTAGACTCGTTTGGAAATGTTATAGAAGAAGAATTCCAAGGTCTGCCTTTGAGACCGATTATCAAGACATATATGGGATCGATGAAACCACTTTTTAGTGATGACTATAGGACCCCATCCATCCTACTAATGCAATAGATACACATCAAACACCTTCTCATTATGTATGGAGGAATCCATTGGGATGTGATATTTATGAGCATTTTGAATATATTCAACAACCTCTCAATCCTCATGACCTTCTTGCTATTGAGGTAGGACCATTCGGTCAAACTATTGATCATCCTATCGAACAGGTCATCGATCCTGTTGTTACACTAGCACAAGTCCACCTTAATGTTGGAGCCATCACTTCTACTCACACACAAGGCACTTCGAATGTTACTCCCACCTTTACACCTTTTCACACAATTCCTCATGTTCCATAAAATCCTATTGGAACACCTTTACAACAGAGAATGCAAACCCTTTCTAGACATACCCAACCAACTGCGGGACATATCCCGATTGGGGGGAAACCACCATATAGTGGACCTATCCCTCCCAGGGGAAAACCATCCTTTAGTGGGCTTACCCCTCTCAGGGGACAACCACCTTTGCATGTTCCTTCCGCAGGACAACCTCCCTTTATTAGTCAAACCCCAATTGTAAATCAACCTATGGAAAAGGGGTAAAATTCTTTTCCCAGAAAACCTTCACAATCCTGGGGAGTATATTTAGGAGGTACGTTTAATCAACCCTACCCTGGGGGAAAATCATATCATAAACCACAAGGAGGAGTGTCAAATCCCGTTCCTTCTAGACTATCTTATGGACAACCTTACCCGGGTGTCCCAAATCCCACCTGGGGTCGTCAAGGACAACAAATTTATCCTCCTCAAGGGTCTAATGTTTATCCTCCCCAAGGGGATAATGTTTACCCTCCTCAGGGACAAACTATTTACCCCCCTCAAGGGAAAACTGTTTATCCCCCACAACCGACTTATACCCCTCAGAATCCATCGGGTTTTCCCCCACTCATTAATGTTCCTCAACAACCATCGAATCCTACCTATCCTAGTCAACAACAACCATATGTAGGAGGGACTACTGGATACAATTACCCATCTCAACGAGTTTATGGCCCTACTGGTGTCCCTATGCCACACTAGTATCACCCTCAGGTTAACCAACAATTACCCTTCCTTGCCACTCAAGTTCTCCCAGACCTGTCTCAGTTGACCAATGATCCCATATCGCATTTTCCTTTTTGGCCAGTGATTCTTGCTAAATTACCTTCTGACATCCCAACGTTTGATGGTAAACCTAGATAAGACCCAAACAACCATGTGATGGCATTCAATTTATGGTGTTCATCAAATTCATTAATGGATGATTCTATACGTTTACATATCTTCCAGTGCACACTTACGATCTCAACAACCAAGTGGTACATTGAAATTCCACGTGGTTCTTTTCAAGATATCAACTCCCTCTCCATGGCCTTTCTCACACATTTCAAATTACCCATCCACTACGAGACGAGTACTAAAATTTTAACCTCCCTTCGTCAAACCAACTCTGTGCATATCTCTGATCACATTCATGAGTGGAGACGATGACAAAGGTTGATTAAAGTGGCCATTCCTGACCAGTTATTGGAAGAATGGTTTACTAAATCTATTTTAACCCCGATTTCTTGTGACGTCACCATGGGCAGCGTAGTCATTGAGGAGGAAGCCATTTCCCGAGATCAATACTTAGATTTGGTTTATTCACAACATGGTACTTTGTACGAGTTGATTCCAAATGCTACCTGTACTACTACCGATCCATCCAAACCTTCGTCCATGGCACATGAAAATGGAGTTGTCGGTACTGTCAAAACCCAATCTACATCATAGTCAGTCGGAATAGTAAATCACTTTGTTTCAACACCCATTTCGAGTTCGAACTCACTCTCCTCTAATTCCCTCCTGACTCAAGTCTCTGAGGTGAATGAAGTTCAATCTTCCCCTTCACAACAATCCGGGGGAAAGAAGAAGACAAAGAATAAACCCAAAAAGAATAATAATAATGAACAACCCAAAACCCAAACTCCATTGCCTGCTACTGAAAATCAACCACAACGAAAACCAAAATTCCCATGTCTTATTTGTGGTGACGATCATTTCACCTGAGGCTGTCCACATAGCAACGAAGTTGAAATTTTTTTCAAAGGGAATTCCCAACCCACTATGTTAACAAATCCTTTTCCTTAGAATCAATCCATGGTTTCTCAAGCACTTTCCCCTCCCACAGGAGGCAGTTCCGACCACCCTCCTAATGATGATGCCTCAACGAGTGCTCATATTTATATGTTCAATGGGATTGATTTAACCACTCTCACTATGACATACGACACACCGGCTAAACCTAACAAAGAAAAGGTCACTAATGGTACTTTACCGGATCCATTTCCCACCTCTGTTAGTTCTCCATCTATTAGTCCTCCATCTGGATCACTTCAGATAGAGAAACATACTTTCGACTCTATTTTACGTCCTCCCAAGAGCACTAAACATAAGTCAAATTTTAATCCTAGTTCACGTGCTGCCCAAAACTACAACATTGTTGAGGTTTTGGCTCAAGCATCGTGTGCTATGTATGTGCTTGAAGTTCTACAACACTTCCCAAGTCAACGTAGAACACTATTGGATGCCATTGGCGCCATTGATCCTGAGTTGTCAAACAATATCACGTTTAACCTGGAAAATTTCAAGTCACGACTTTCTCACCAACTCGCTTTTCAAATTGATGTTCTTGTTCACAACCAACATATTCACCACACTATTTTGGTTGAGGGAGATTCCACTTGTGTCATTTCATTAGATTTTTGGAAACGATTAAAATCACCTACACTTAACCAATCCCCTATGATGTTATGAGCATTCGATGGGTGAGGTTTTCATCCTCACGGACTATTGCAGTCCTTAGCTGTTCAATTGGGTGGAAAGACCGTCTCTGTTGATGTTGAGGTAGTTGATGCTCCCCTCAATTACAAATTTCTATTAGGAATAATTTGGTTTTATGGCATGACTTTCATCGCTTCATCAGTGTTTCGTTGTGTACAATTCCGTTATCAAGGAAAAATTGTCACTATCGACCAGTTAGATTACTGTACACCTGATGCTCGCACTCCCTCCACCAACAATATTCCTTTCTTGGGAGATCATAATATCACGTATGAAAGTGTTGGTGTAGGTCTTATAAAATATTCTTCCCTTATGGGTACTTTCCTTGCACTACTTCCTCCCACCACACAACATATTGCCACAATCAATATGATTTCGACTATGGCCTATCAGTCTTAGAATCATTTGATCCTTGGCTTGTGCCTAGTCCATTAGAATTTGATGCACTAGGTGACGCTATGCCACTTACTCCAGCCGAGGCTTCATACGATACTATCCAATCTACCTCTCCCTCCATGGATGACCAACATATATTGACATCCAACACTTATTCGATACCATGTTGGTTGAATTACCTGTATTCTTCTTTTGACTATATTTCCCATATTTTTCCATCAGACGAATCCATCATGGAAATTATTAGTATTGACAAAGTGCCTTGCGATGAAAACCATCATCGATCATCTTTTCTTCCTCCTCTAGAATAAATTCAGGAAGATATACACTCTATCTTCCCCCCCGATGTTGTTGATTCTCCCCAATCTCCTATACTTACCCAGGATACTATTTTTGAGGGAATTTAGGCAACATATATTCTACGATCACTATTGATATTTTGATCAAGGAAGGTATCATGGAAAATGTTCATCTCGGTGCTAATTGTTCACATGAGGAAGTGGTTTCTTACACCACTTTATTTAAATAATTCTGCGATGTCTTCACTTGGAGCTATGAGGAAATTCCTGGGATCGATCCCTCGATCATTGTGCATGAAATAAAAACTTACCCAGGCGTTAAACCTATGAAAAACAAACTTCTCCCATTTCATCCTAAGAAAATCGCAACCATAAAGGCAGAAGTTAAAAAAATGTTAAAATATGGCTTCATTTATCCTGTCCCCTTGACGGAATGGGTTTCTAACATTGTTCTGGTTGCTAAAAAACAAGGAACCATTCGTGTCTGCGTTGATTATAGGGATCTTAACAAGGCTTGTCCCAAAGACAATTAACCTATGCCCTTGATCAACCAAATCATTGATAATTGCGTTGGCAACATTATTTTCTCTTTCATGGATGGATTTTCAGGATATAAATAGATTGACATTCTACCCGTTGATCAACATAAGACAACTTTCATCTGCCCGTGGGGAACTTTCACCTATCGGAAACTACCTTTTGGTCTAAAAAATGATGGTGCCACTTTCTAGTGGGCCATGTCGTATGCTTTCCATGATATCAAACATATTGCATAACCTTACCTTGATGATTTACCTGCCCATTCATGTAGGCAATCAAACCATATTGGTCATCTATGAGCCATTTTTCTTTGATGTCGGTTCTACCGTATCCTTTTGAACCCACACAAATGCATCTTCATTGTCGAATCAGGTCGACTCCTCGATTTCATTGTCTGTAAATATGGGATTAGGGTGGACCCATTAAAGATTAAATCTATTCTTGCTTTACCTCCTCCCAACAATCTAGCCCAATTATAAAGTTTGCAGGGGAAAGAAAACTTTCTTCATCATTTTATATGTAATTATGCCAAGATTACGAAAGGATTTATGTGATTGTTGTAGAAAGACACTCCTTTCATCTAGGATTACACTGCTCAACGATCTTTTGATGCTCTTAAGCATGCATTGACCCATACACCTCTTTTTCACCCTCCGAATTATGCACAAGACTACATCCTTTATTTGGTAGCCTCTACTTCCACTATCTCTATGGTGTTAGTTCAAGAGGACCCTAATAGTGAGGAACATGTGATCTACTATCTGAGAAAGAGTTTATCCAGTCCCGAGCTCCGATATTCACATGTTGAAAAGTTGGATCTGGCAGCCATCATTGTCATTCAGAGATTTCTCCATTACATCATGTTACGCACTACCACGGTCATTGCGGACTCGAACCCCATGTATCATATTTTGACACGTCAAGTCCTTGGGGGAAAATATTCCAAATGGATCGTTATTCTTCAAGAATTCGATATCAAGTTTCCAAATCAAAAGCTAAAAATTCCTTGGTTTTTGTGGAACTTATCTGCAATATTCCCCATGTTGATGAAGATATTAAGCCCAATGATTCTCTCCCCGATGAATCTATGTTCCTCATTAGCATGTCTGATCCTTAGTATGGGGATATTCTTCTTTATCTTCAAACACAACTTTTTCAGCCCGATATCTCCCGTGAAGAACGTCATCGTATTCGTCACCATTCTAAACGCTACCTTATCATTGGTGAAACTTTGTATTTCTATGGTATTGACACTATCTTATGCCATTTTTTAACTCATGATGAGGCTGAACGTGTCCTTAATGATTGTCACCTTGGAGCATGTGGAGGTCATCTTTCTGGGATGGATACAACTCATAAAATCTTACATGTGGGTTACTTTTAGCCCTCCATTTTCAAAGATTGTATTGAGGTTGTCAAAAGATGCCCACCCTACCAAGTTTTTCATAAAAAGACACGCACCCACCCCACTCTACTGCATCCTATTGTCACCATCGACCCCTTTTCCAAATGGGGCATTGATTTTATGCAATGTAATCCTACCTCAGTTGGGGGGTGTGGTTATATCATGGTTGTCGTTGATTACTTCACAAAATGGGTTGAGTCTATGCCTACTTTTCTTAATGATGGTTGCACTGTATCTCTCTTCATCTTAAACCACATCATCACTCGCTTTGTTGTTCCACAAGCCATTATCACTGATCACGGTTCACATTTTCAAAACCTGATTATGAGTGAGTTACATGTCAAGTTGGGTTTTCTCCATGAGAACTCATCCCCATACTATCCTCAAGCCAACAGACAAGTTGAAGCTATCAACAAAGTCCTTAAAACCATGATTCAATGCATGGTGTGGGAAAACAAAACTTCTTGGCATCTACAACTTTTCTCCTCTCTTCGCGCTTACCAAACCTTAGTAAAAATGACAACTGGATTCACTCCTTTCCAGTTGGTATATGTCATCGAAGCAGTATTACCAATTGAGTCTGAAATTCCTTCATTGAAACTCAAAGTAGAAATCCTGCCTCACACTTCTATCGAAGATGAACGTTTCCTATATATGACTAGGTTGAATGAAACACGTCACGATGCCTCTCTCGTTAATGAGACGTATAAAAAATGAATGAAGTGTCAATATGAAAAATCTATCCATCCTCATACTTTCAAAGAAAGAGACCTAGTCCTCGTTTATGACTAGGCTCATGATAAGTTAGGGACAAGAAAGTTAGAACCTTTGTGGCATGGACCCTACATCGTAAAACTTGTATTACATAGAGGTGCCTACAAGCTAGTTGACTACGACGAAATATCTATTGGTGAACCCCAGAATGGGATTTACCTTAAGAAATACTATGCATAGAACATCTAGCATGTGTGCTTTGTACACTATTGTAGTATAGTTTTGGTGTGTCTTTTTCTCTTGCGTGTACAAGTTTTTTCTTAGCCACTTATACTTTGTCTTGTGATTGTGTGCGCGCATGACATCTTCATTTCCTATTTTTGTCGAGTTTACGGATGGTGCTAGTCAACACACCCAAAATATTGCTTCTACAGCTTGGGACATTTATCTCTTTGATGAGTTGGTGAGTTCAGGAGGCGTTTGCCTGGGATCAGAAACCAATAACATGGCAGAATGTCATGCTCTCATTGGAATTTTAACCGAGGCCTCCTCCCTAGGTATATCTCGTATAATCATTAACCTAGACTCTCAACTCATGGTTCGCCAACTTAATCAGGTCTACGCCATTCACAATCCTATCCTATTGCATCTCCACCTATGAGTTCATTGTCTTGAAAGATTGTTTGAATTTATAGAATACAGACACATACCAAGAGGAATCATCACAACTTTCGATTTGCTAGAAAATTATATTTTGGATCAGTATCTCGCACATAGATGAAATTTTATAAAGGAAATGAACACATCACATGTAAAATAAACGCATCACATAAGATTATTTGTAACATCATTGGCACCACAAAACTCATATATATATATATATATATATATATATATATATACTGCGTGATAGAAAGGGTTTTTTACATCAAAAAGGTACATAGAAAGGAAAAATATGGGCCCTCGTGCCCATGATATCATCATGAAAAAGAATACAAAAAACATCTAGAGGATCATAATCCTCCTGAACCACATTTTGCTCTGAGAAGCACACCACTACACGGGCCACTCATCGAAGTAGGTGGTTCATACTCTCAAGAATCGCCACAGTATATCTCTACAAATGTAGGGGTACATCTCACCTCCCGAGAGGAGGGACACCCATCGTAAGACCACAAAGGTTCCTCTCGACCTCCCAGAGACCCCCCACCGCTACCTTGTGCTCTACAACTATCTATGCGTCTCTGCGATTCCCTAGTGCCTACATCTCTATCGGACGTGATACACCTCTGTCTGCATGGTGAAACAATGCATCTATTAAAAACCCATCTGTGTGCACATAAAAATAATATAAATTAAAAAAAAAAAAACATTCTTGACAAGGTTTTTTGGTTTCATACCTAACACATCCCAGTCTATTCCATCTAGAAGTACCAAGTCCAGGATACCCCAAAAATATACTCTGGCATATGGAAAGTCTTCAATAAAGATCAACTGATGTCTCAACCAAGAAAAGAAATCGTTCGTGAACTTAAATTTTGAGTTAGTTCCCAATCTTGGAGACAAATTCATCCACCTTTCCATGCGTGGTTCTCCCACTGGTCATGCCACTAGCGCAATCTGCAGCTGCATCTGTGGGATTCTCTATAGGAAGAACAAAACCAAAAAGGAACCATACCCGAATTGTTTTTGTTGCCCAATCCTGCATTTTGTAATTTGATCCTTCACATTGCGAAGGAAAGATGCACTCCAATTGAACAACCTCGGCTCCATGCATTGTAGAGCATAATCCATTTGGGACTTTGAGGCCAAATGCGCACTAGTGCTACCTGCCAAATTGGTTATGGTAAACAAGATGGATTGAAGTGTCAAATCCCTAACATCTTTGATCACGATTCATCTTCCGACCAATCATGATACCTGAACACAATGATTTTCCATGTACACCTCGGTAGGCAAAGGAGTTGCCTGCTGTCCGAAAAAAAACAATAGTAGCCCCTCTCTTCGAGAGGCCGGTCAAAAAGTATATGCCAGACTCTCTAAACATGAAAATATTGCCAAGTGATCTTGTTTCCATTCACATTCATTTAAAAAAATTTTGAAAGGGTGTCTCCCAAGTATCATTGTATCTCTTTCTCGGACTTCAGAGACTAAAATTACGAAAAAGAACAACCCTGGAGTCATCTTTAAGTTATTTTTAGACTCTCTAAACATGAAAAGCCATCGAGTTTTCCTTCTCTAGACTTGTTAAAAATTACACAGTAAATGACCCATATGGGAAAAAACCCTTACTTCTTCCAATTCGTTAAAAAAAAGAAGAGGAACTTACCAAAGGTGAGTTATATCGAGCATGTGTTATCCTCCTCGAGTTCATAAAAATAAAAAGAGGTACTCATCTATCTGGATGGGGGAAAAATTGAAGGAATCAGTCCAAGCCTTTTTTTGGGAACATCACAGGTCATTCTTGCAGTCTCCCTTGAACATGACACATTGTCTTCATGTACATTTTAACCTGCTGAACCTCTGCACTAAACCAATCCTCTAATTTTCTTTACTCCTTTGGGTCACCCGAAGAAAGTCATAGTATCCACTGCATCGTGTTTTGGTCCATGTCGCATTTCTTCTGTTTGTGCCTCAGTGTTTAAGGGAAGTATCCACCTCGAGAGTCAACCATCGCAAATTTCCAGTTTCATTACCCATGTCAATCCATAATCATTTGATTCACCATCTTACATCTCTATGTCAGTTTTGTGTCGTTGATCTGAGATACATCAAGGCCCTCCTTTGATGAGTCTTTTCCTGTTAACTTTAACACATTATCCATGACTTAGACTTAGAAATGAATTAGTACCTTGGGACTTGCATGCCTCCTTTCTTTTGACAATAGGTTTACCTCATTGACCTCTGATTGGATGATTCCACGAATGTTCGAATTCAACTCATCTATTGACATTCATTGGATTGTACTAGGGTACCTTGGGAGTCATTGAAATCACTGGTTATTTCCCTTGCACTTGTTAACAATTTACCTCAATGAGCGGTAATCAAGTGGTTTCTACCATGTTTGACATCAAAAAATCTATTCACATGGTTAGATTCATACCACATCGGGATCGTTAAGAAGACCCTGAGTTGAGTGTTCACTCTGATATCTACTCTACCCAGGCTGTGAAAGGAGATCATTTGAGCACATTGGTATTTATACTATCACATATATCCACTTTGTATTGGTCCCTAGCTATGTTTTGACATCTCGTAGATCTACTGTTTAATTCTCATGGCTACGATCAGTTCATGTCATGGAAGTATAGATCCACATTGTATCTTTGGTGGTTATACCCTTAATTCAATATGATTATGGATCTGCAGTGTATTTGATGGTGACCATACCTTGGAAGTCCTTTATCACTCAAGCATAGGTATGTCTGCCTTGGGTTTGAAACATGTCATAACATTTTTATCATGGTTGTTTGCAACTTCTACTAGGTTCTCCGACTCCATACCCTTTCTTCGAAAAGTCTACAAAGTAATTCATTCATTATTTTCCCTTTTCTGACCTCACACTTTGGGGGGAAATCTGTTACAAGTCAAAATTACTCACTTCGACAATGTCTCATTATCATTGTTGCAAGTGTCGTAAGTGTTTCACTTTTGTCACAAGTGTTGCAAGTGTCACAAAAGTTGTATGTTCGTATCACATGTATCACATCGCGGACAACATCATAAAAACACTTGGGACATCCTCTAAGGCTTGTTAGAAGAAGAAACTATATCATTTGGCAAAGTTTACAATATTTTACCTTGAGGAATTACTATCCTAAAAGTATTTTTGGAGATCAATGCTCCCCTGCCCACTTGCAAGGAGCTCTAGCACTCCTTTCCCTCTTAGCAGGGAGCGTTGCAATGCTCTATGGCCCACTTTGAGGGAGCATTGATCTGTTGAGAAAATCTTGGGGACAAATCCCCCTTATCTCTAAGGACAACTGAGAAATATTCGAGTTAGTTTGGCTAAAATCCAAGTCCAAGGCTGGATCCAAGGGGAGTTCCATAATTGATGGAGTGATATCCTCAACTTATCCCAAGAATATCTAAGGTGGTTAAGCCTCTCAAAGCCTATATAAGGAGGAATTCTCATGGTGAAAGGGGGGGAATAATCAGTGAAAATTATTGTCATTTTGATTGTGGATCGTTCGAGCAAGGGGTTGGAAAAGGAGAGCTTGGTGAAGCTGCTACATCTGCATCTACATTTTGTAAGAACCTTGTTTTTTTCTCATTAATACATGTGCTTGGCCTATTTCCTTGAAGTTTGTGTACATTTGCATGGACTTGTCTCTTTGGATAAATCTAGATTTAAACTAATCATGGTAGAATAGGAAGTATGCATTGTCTTCGTTGTTTATTGGATTGCGGGACTTGTTAAAAGGACTTGGAGAGCAAGCTCAAATTGGACTGAGCGAGGAAAAAATTCATAAAAAGGTACTCATACTTTCTTCCTCTTCTCTATTGACTAGTTTAGCTATGTTTAAAGGAAATTCAGTGTTCAAAGTTAGCACTTTTCTATCTTGGTCATAGGGGTATAATATCCAAGAGGACATTCACCTATCCACAGGGGATTTTCCTACAAAACTGTGCCCCTTTATTTTTGAGGGTCAAACATCGAAGGAGGTTCTGTTGCTTTCCTTACCCATTGGTTGGTCCAATTTCCTTGTTCTTTCGCATCAGATCCTATTATTTCTCCTCTGCGTGTAATTGTTGCTATCCTTGGTTGATCTTTGTTCTCTTCCGCTGATATCACATGCACATTTTGGTTCCTTTTTTCCTGCCACTTCGTGATCAGTTGTAGATATTCTTCCATCACATGATCCAACTGTCTACATTATGTGCACGTCATACAAGGATTCTGACAATATCGCGACAAATGCCCAAGTTGGTTACAATTATAGAAGATAATTGGTCCTCTTCCTCTATTGAATCCTCCTCTTCCCCAACCTCTAAATCCTTCTTTTTGTCCTTTATTGTTTCCCCTCAGAATATCATATTGCGGTACCCACAGTCTTACAAAAATTACAAAATAAGATTCTAGCAGTTCTATGATACTTCGACATCAAATGGTAGGCGGTTGGATGATGACTCATCATTATACATATATCACACCATACCCCTCCTTATCTTGTAGCCAAGGGATTCGAAGATCCTATAGACAAATAATATACAAAGGCTGGACATTCATTATTATGGTGTCCTTCCTTTCTACATGTAACACACCATACTTCTTTGCACTTTTCCTTCCCTTTAGAAATCTCTTGCAATAGAATTGTCAATGTTGCTAACTACAACTGAACCTAAGCCATCCCTGTGCCATTCTCTCTTATATGAGATGATTTCAAATCCATGGCGACCTCCAGTGCTTCTGAAAATGACGTAATCTTATTTTGTGTCAATGGACAACGTATATGTGGTAACAATCCCACAATGAACCATTCCCTGTGTTTCTCACCTGGAATCTGGAAAGTTAGTCGATCCATCAATATCTTGAATATCAGATCAAAATATCATATTGATTCATTCTACAACTACTTGATCTATTTTAGTTCCATAATACACTATGACTCAAACTTCAATTTCTAGAACTCTTTTAACAAGGCTTTCCTTATGTCTGTCGATCTTTTGGCTTGTCCCGCAGCTGCAGTGGAGTGATACTTCATAAACTAGAGTAACACATGGTCTCTGAATGTTGTCACTAACTATGCGATTTTCATATTTCCATCATGGACCTGCTTCATAGTACATATGTATTCATAGAAAAATAAGTTTTGTTCCAGATCTTTTTTCCTTGCTCCATGGAAGACAAGGATTCTCAAAGTGGAGCCCACCCCCACCATTGTGTATTGTATAATATTTTTCCTCGGTGTCGCTAACTAAATATGGGTTGTTGCACTACTTCCACTACTTTGAATACCTTTACTTCTATATTTCCTTCATTCAATAACTACAAGTTTTCACAAAAAACTTTCATATATTACGTCATACCTTGAAGATGCACACATGGTTGAAGGTTTGATGCAATGTCTGGTTTGATTGGGTCTACTAGGATGTAATGGATCTCCTTCTATTGGACTGAGATGATGGTCAGTTTTTTTCTCCTTCCTTTCTCTGCATGGTATTCCTTCGATCTTGAGAAATATGCTAGTGTCTCTTTCCTCAAACTCATTGTGTTTCCCTTCTGTATCAACCACAGTCCTCTTCCTACTATACCAAAATATTTTCCACTACACAACAATCCAATATCTTCTTTCGTTGCACCTTTTTCTTTTCCTGGCATTCTCATCCCATCCATTACTTATTTATTTTTTCCTAGATCCCTCTCCTCCATACTCTCATACCATCCTCTGGTCATTCCCCATCCCATTTTGCGTGTAGAGGTGCCTAGCTACTAGGGTGATCAAATTCCAACTTCATAACCTCCTTATCACACAACAACATCTTGAACCAGGTAGATAGTGATTTCAAATATATTCCATGCATATATTTAAATAATTCCCTTTCAGAAACTGTATGAATGGGTACACTCTATAGCAAATTTAGTAATATAACCCCCCAATACACTATCCAGCCAAAAATCAACCGCGCACAAAATATGATTACTTATGGTATTAACTTACTAGATCAACTCAGGGTCCAACTCCTCAGAACAATAGTGCATAATGTTTTTCTCTTTTCAACTAACCTCTATAACCACTCATCCAAAACTATTGGGAAATCAACAAACAAAATCTCATGTAAGTTCGTAAATATGTACCTTTGTAACCACTGCTCCTTGCTTATCCACAGGTTCTTATTCTGATCTTTGGAAAACCCACGCTCTTTTGTCTCTAACCACCACCCTATATCTTTCTTATCTTGCCTCGACATTCCCTTTAGTTGCAGATCTTGGTCCTAGAAACATAACCATTTGTTGGAGAACAATGGGTAGACCCATGGTTCAACGCAAATTTACCAACAAAGCCCTTAGATACCGACCCTTTTGGCATCAACCACAATCAGGTGAAGTATCACTTGAGGTATCTATGGGAACTTCAGGAACCAAATTTCTATAATGATGAAGGGATGGGAGGTAGTCCATATAACCATCCTACCTAGAATTTGTTCAGGATTCCTTATATCATGTGCACAGAAACATAATAACATGTAACATATTAATAGTAACAGAACAAATATCATATGCGTGCAATAAACAAAACATCATAACACATACACACCATGATTAAATTGGTTCACCCAAGATGGGATACATCCACAATGACCAACTTCTTATTATATTATTCAAAACATCCATTACAAAATATGTGAACTGCACTCATACATTATGTCTCAGACATACAAAATGCCCTTGTTGTTCACCTATTCACCTATTCACTATCTATCAAAATATCCCTCTATCTCTTTGTTTCTCTCTCTCTCTCTCTATTGTCATACTTTTCACACACACTCTATCCCAAAACCCTTACATATTTATACAAATATAATGGGGCTTAGCCCATATCGATGGACCCAAAATTCCTAATAGCTTCCAAAAGTCTTCCTTATTTTGTGTGTGGTAATCCCTGCATGCGAAAGTGCACCAAATATCTTTCCTCCTTTTGTGTGTGCTAATGTCTCTTTGTTCGCTTGGTTTTCTCATGTACAGTTCCCAAAACTAGTCCCCAATATCCTATCCCAACACCTATTCACACCTATACATGATGCCCCTTTACTATTAGGCCAACCCTATTACATATATATTTACACATTACATGTATGTTTATGTTATAGCTCAAAATTCCACCACTATGCATTTTTTACATTGGCCTACTCATTCACACATTTTCCAACCATTTTTGCTGAGGTTCCTCTTAAAAAACACATTTTTATGTGGTGTACGTGCCCTGCCACATATGCTTCTAGTGTGGCATGTGTGACAACCTCTGTATACGCTAAAAAATTGCAAAAAATAAAAAGTTTCATGCTTTCAGATGGAGTTTATGAGATATGTCAGGTTGTAGAACCATTTTACCTCTTGTATCCCTTATGAAAACAAATTAATTATCTTTTCTCCATATAAAAGTTCCCTAGGGGGTCATTTGGATATATGAAATAAGAGGCAAGTGAACTCTACCAATTTTTCTCGCTTGCATTCCAAGCCTTTTTCATCTCATTCTGAGTTTTCATCCTCATCATTCTCTACCATCCATCCTCTTTATACAATCCATCTGTTTTCCCTATATTGGCATGTTAGTTGTGAGGATAGCACATTGGGAAGGATGCACTTGGAGTTAAAGTAGAGGAACCCAGGCGAGGTTCGTGGAGTGGCGCCGGTAAGATTCAGGTTGTAACTTCCAATCTTGTTATCAATAAATGCTAAACTTCTTGTCCCAAATCTTTATGTATTTATGCTTATATTTATGGATGGTTTTCATGAATATCTAACCCTTTAGATGATATTGGTAGTAATGCATATGTTGTCATATTGTGTTCTTTAAATTTTTTTCAGGCCAACATTGGGAGGAGGCCTGCAATCTAGGAACGAACAATGCTAGGATGAGATCTACTGAATATGGAAGGACTTAAGGTACATACTTTGATCCTCTCTCTCTTCCCTTAATTATCATTAGGTATTGTTGGAATTGGGTAGAATATAATGTTGGGTATGTGTTATATTCTTTGCATGAGTAGTAGTGTTTGAGCGTATGCGCCGGGCGTGCAGGGGGGTTAGAGGGGGGAGTGCAGGGGGGCGGAGCCCCCCGCGTGGGGGTTCAGGGG
>ML780876.1:1216616-1265372 GCA_009831015.1 Picea engelmannii | reverse complement strand
ATGGACTATGACAGTCAGAGTGCAATTTTCTTGGCGAAGAACCGTGCTTATCATTCAAAGACAAAGCACATTGATGTTCAATATCACTTTGTGAGAGACATGATTGAAGAAAAGAAAGTATCACTGATGAAGGTGGACACTTTAAAGAATGTTGCAGATTCATTAACAAAATCTGTGAGCATTGAGAAGTTCTCTTGGTGTAGAGGATCCATGGGCATTGTTGACTATGTAATCTTGTAACCCCCTGTGTGCAAAGAAAACAACAAGTGGGACAATGTTGGGTATGTGTTATATTCTTTGCACGAGTAGTAGTGTCTGCACTGGGCGTGCAGGGGGGTTAGAGGGGGGTGCAGGGGGGTGGAGCCCCCTGTGTGGGGGTTCAGGGGTAGCGCCCCCGAATTTTTTTTTTTGGGACGACATATTTCCGGGATGACATATTTTCGGGACAACATATTTCTAGGACGACATATTTCCGAGACAACATATTTCCGGGACCACATGATATTTAGGTGGTTTTTTCAGCACATGGTTTTTTGTCGATGGTTTTCTATTTCCGGTTAAGGAATTAGGGTTTTGGACTAATCCAGGTCATTGGGTTAGGGTTTTGGATGCCTCTGGCTCCTATATGTATAGTGTATTGTAAACAATGTAACACGATGTATGAATATAATATATGTTGGTTTTCCGAGTTTGGGTTTCCAGGTGAAAAATCTCTGTGTAATGTTTGTATTTGCCATTGTATCTTTTCTATTCTTTTTTGAATATCAGTTTGCAGTAGATATTGTACAAGGTTAGAATTTACATATAAACATTTCTATATTTTAAGGTGTCAATGATTTTCCTAGTCGCTCAATCCATATTAGGGGGGATTTCCCCCCATAGCAGAATTGGTGACTCCACTGGGGAAGCTCTCTAGGGTCTTCTTAGGAGATTCGTTTTGGTTTGAATTCCCATTTTTTTATGTTCTTTATGAGTCTATAAGAGTTTCTGGACACCTTCAAGGTGTTTACCAAATTTCCTGACCTGGGTGGTCCCCCTGAATATTTTTTCTTTTTGAGATTATCCAGTCACATAGTGCCCTGGTACATACCCAACACACATACACCCACAGTTTGAATTCAATATAGTTTGCAGACATACACATGCTACCCTGTGAAAAACACGCGTGTCTATTATTCTGAGGAGTTTTTTTAAGAACTTTTCTTTTTCCCCTGAAACTTTTGGTTCCTTGGGAACTCCTGAATCCTAGAAACATTTGTTAACTCTTGTTGGACAAGTTTTTAAGTCTCAGATTTCTTATGAATTTTTAAAGAAATCTCTTTTGTTTAGTTTTCTTTGTCTCTTTATGGCTTTTTATCAAGGTTGAAGGTGTACTTTTAAGATTTAGGTTCTCCTTTGGATTTTGGGGAATCTTCTCTCTCTAGAAGTGGTTTAGGACATGAGTCGGTCTTTGGTTTGTTTCCCTTCTCTCTTGTGATACTTTGAAAAGAAAAATACAGTCGTTTTTTATTTTCATTTCCCAAGCGTATAAAAAAAAAATAGTTTCTTAACTGCATGTGCATGTTACTTTGCATATTTGTTTGGTTATAATAACTTAGGTTGTGTTTATGAAAGAAAATAAGTTTTGAACTAAAGTTCCTTCTTGTCTTCTTCCTTGAAATTTTAAGTGGTTGCATTACATTTGGAACAAAAAATCATAATAGGATAGGTTATGCATAGGATCTTCATTTGATTTTTGAAAAAGTTTGCATTTTAAGAGAAAAGAGCCAAATCTTCATTTGTAGGATGTAGCTTGCTTTCATTTTCATTTAAAGCACAATGTTCTAAAATATCTACACTTCTCCTCTTTTTCATCTTTGAAATAACACCACGAGTTTCATTACCACACCCCAGAGTAATCAAGCCACTAAAATCAATGCTTAATGTTAAAATCAATTAGACTTTTTCATGTATAGGGTACACTGATTAGATTAGGCTTTAGGGCCTTGGATTAGGTGTGGAGAGAAAACTCTTTAAGGCCACTAAAATAAAATTAAGGGCATGAGATAGGGAGTGTTGAAGTCTAATGTCATAAAATTTAGTCGAGACACCCCTCTAACACAGGGGATAAACACGAGGTCGTGTGAACAAAGGTAGAGGAGATAACCCCTCCAAAGTCAAACCAAGCATAGTGGCGATCGTATTTGAGGGTCATTCTTGGGATTTTTCTGACCACATTTGACTATGGATCTTTGTGGAACTCAAATATTTTCGGGATCCTCAGTTTTCTTCCAGACCATTTTCCTTTAGTACCCTTAAAATGCTTCAGACATACCTATCTTGCTCATATGATCATCCTGAATGTCGACTCTACCCACCTGTTGAATGACTTTGAGATGGAAACCTAGTTTCCTTTTATAAGGACTCAAACATGTGACTACAAGGGTATATCGCGGTAGCTAAGATAGATGTAGGATAATTATTTGCAGAGTATACCCGAAGGTTTTTTCCGTGTTCAAGTTACACTTGCATCGGTAAGTTTGTCTAGTGTTCATTGGCGTAATTGTTATTCTTTCCATTCTATTGATTGCTTGATTTATCCTTAGGGACTTTGTAGTGTATTCTCTTTGCTTCTCCCTAGATTTACCTTAGAGTGTCGATTGGTCATTTAACAAAGTGGAAGATCAACATCTCCATCATTTGCGTAGGCTCTAAGGCCTTTTTCTGATAACTTTGGAGCCACCCATGCCACTGTTGAGGTGAATATTAGATCAAGAAGGTTCTTTCAAAGCTACGAGGCCACAAGAAATTGTGCCCCACCCTGTTCCTAGAGGAGAGAATCTTGAAATGGAGGAGACTATCATTTCAAACCTTGAATTTGAAGGCTTTAGGCCTGTAAACCCTCCAATCACAGATCTCTCAGCACCAATTCTTGTTTAGATAGTCCCTCCTGAGGTGACTACTCTTGATCATCATCTCGTTAGAAGAATGGATATGGAAGCACATGATATTGCATCTACTGGGAGTCCTCATACTCCCGTCTTGGCCACAGGTGGAGGGGGTGCCATACCCCCTCCCCCTCCTTCCCATACAAGGAATAACAATAGTCATACACCTACCACTTTTGGTAGTGGCAAAGTCTCTTCTACGACTTCAACCAGTGTTCATACTTTGACTGTATAGAACACATCTGACACTCCTTTGACATATGGGATGTCGGGTTTTGACACAAGCTCGAATTTAACCTACTCCATTCTATAGACTATTGGTCCAGGGGCATGGAGTTCTAATGCTCCCTTGCAAGGATCCCTTGGGGGAACTTCTTCTCTATACAATGTAGTCCTTTATGGTGGGGGTCATATTGTTGGAAAACTAAGAGGGGGGGGGGGGTGAATCAGTTGTTACCATGCTTAAACAATTATACTTATTTTAAACTCTTTACAAATCATTCAATGAAAATCACAATAATACAGGAAGGTAGGAAATAGAATATTCAACATCAATCACACACATGAAATATATAGAGATAGATATTTCCTGAAGAAACCCATAAAGGGAAAAACCTCTTCTTCTTGATATGATAAGTAATATTTATTTTTTGTACATTATCATTCTTATGAGCACCAACTCATTGTGAGGCTACCACCTCTGTTTTGCAAGCTGCAACTTGCTGGGAGCACCAACTCTCTAGTTTCTCTAGCACCCACTAGAAGGAAGCACCAACTCCTTGGTTTCTATAGCACCCACTAGAAGGAAGCACCAACTCCTTGGTTTCTATAGCACCCACTAGAAGGAAGCACCAACTCCCTAAGTGTTCCAGCACCAACTGGATGGAAGCACCAGCTTCCAGTCACACAAGCACCGACCTTTATAGCAGAGAACAATAGTTCTCCCTTGCACCACCCTACCACCCTGGTTTTTCTGGCTGCAACCATATGGAAGCTACAACTCCCTGTGTTCAAGCACCCACTTGAAACTCTGAGGACAACAATCCTCCCTAGAACCTCCCTACCAACCTGAAATATAAATCTTTTATTTCTTGAATTTATCACAGTGATACAACATTTATCTATGGTTTACCAGTCTCATCATTGTTTTGCTACACTGCTCTTCTCTTCCTGCATCAATGTCTCTCTCCTCGCATCTGCTACAATTTATTTTCTTCTCTCAGATATGCATTTATGTTACTTTATTATTTTGTTATTTATGCTCCGTGTCGTCTTTCCATTCTATGCACCACGCCTCTTATGTGCGCTTCAGCTCCTACACACAACATGCTTCTACCTGCATGAAAAAAACTCAACAACAACAACCAACTCTTCTCTGTTCTATGCATATTTATCATGCCAAGTCCTCTACCATATCATACACCTAACTCTTTGTCCCCTCTAGTGATTACTATGATTTTTTTCTTCATCCATGGTCGTTATGTTGAGACTGTTCATCATTAGTGGTCGTTCCTAAGATTATTTTCTCTGGTAGTGCGACCCTTCGTCTTCTCTGTCACAATTGAGAATATCCTCTCTGTTACAGTTATATTCTTCAATGATTTTTCCATCTGTCAATCATCTCTATGTTGAGTCTTCATTCCACTGGAATTTACCTCAAGAATCTTCAACTTCTATGGTGATCACCCTGAGATTCTTCGAATTCTCTGGTAGATGCAATCAGTCATTTTTTGCTGTTACAATCAGTCCATATCTAGCAGTTACTGAGAGAACCTCTTTGCACTTATGTCTTTGGCACCTTTTTCCCTTTATGAGAAATCTACACAGTGGGTGCTAAATTTTCTAGCTAAGCCCCTTCCTTTCACATGACCATCGGTGGTGACCATATGCCTAACCAACAGTCGTTTCATGATTTCTCATTTCGGGTGATCAACTATGAGTCACCTCGATTTTCCCAACTCGTGAAACTCCGAGGTGGAGCCTAGAACTGCTAGATCCTTCCCTTCTCTTCTACTAATGTGACCAATGGCTATGACCACAGTGTTATTCAAAAATGCATTTCACTATTTTGGCAATCTCCATTGTAAAGCCTAGCGATGTGCTATCTCCTCCCTTAACCTTCATCAATGTGAACACCAGCTATGACCAGGGGGAAATAAAGAGGGGTGCTTCGTGATTTCTCATATCGCAAACTCCTGCTATGAGTTGCCTCAAAACTCCCAACTCACGAAACTCCTAAATGCTTCATATTAGATCAACGGTCGAGATCTCTCCTTCTGATCGATGATTGTGATCGTTTCACGACTTCGCATAACGCGAGTTCCTACAAATCTAACCTTTGACTTCTCCATCTCACGAGTCATCGAAATACTGATCTCTCACCACGTGTCCTCTGGATCCAACTACCCAAATCATTTCGTGACTTCACATATCACGAGTTCCTACAACCCTCACCTTTGACTTCTCCAGCACATGAGTTAGCGAAATGATGATCTCTCACCACGTATCCTCTGGATCCAACGACCCAGATCATTTCACGACTTCACATTTCGTGGAGTTGGAGGATGTCTCTCGGTCATTATCCTCTTCGCAATTGTACTGGATCCAACGGTTTCTAGTCCTACATGCTCCAATCTGACGGGTGAGGCATAATATTTTCCTCTGCACGATCCTCCTGTCTGGACTCTGATCTAACGAACATCGGATATTCAAGATTGGTGATCCAACGACCACTGTCGCTCATCCTCCTGATCTTTGGCTTCCTCAAATATCTAAGTGTCAAAGGCCATGACCTTTGATCCTTTTGTGTGCCTTGATGTATGGGATCACGTCTGCGTGTCTCAGAATGCTATCTCTCATGAGCTTTGGAAAAAGTTACCCTTGGCCCTGGCGCACACTTTCACTTTGCATGTAACACTGCACTATCTGTGTCCAACTCTACACTATCTCTTCTGAGCTTCTTGATCTTTGGTTCGCTGTTGTTCTTGCCTGTAAACATGCCATCATCATTTTTTTTCTTACCATCAATGACAAGCACACTCTTCCTGTAAAGATGCCAACACATATCCCTCCTCCATCCCCCTCGCTCAGAAGTTCTTTTCAACAACCATATCGGCCTAGTGCCAGTTCCAGTTTGTTTAGTGGAGGGAGTCAAGGGCCTCAGTCTTTTATGACTCCAGTTAGGTCCATGTAGTTTTATTTATTTGGTGATTTTTGGAATAATGCTTTCTTTCCGTTTGCATTCTCATTGGGGGGAAACCCCTTTCTCAATTAACCTAACCCCATGAAAGTCTTTTTTATTTCACAGGGAAAGATGATAGGAGACACCTCCTCTCAAGTTATTGGAAATACATGAAAAGGTTCTATACCTCTACAAGGGATGCCAATTATGGGAAACCCCTCCCACATTCAGTGGAACCTTGGGCAAGGTTTCCTTCCTATGCCAGGGGGATAAACTGGGGGAAACCTCAACCAAGGTTATTGGAATAACATGCAAGGAGAAATCCATACTCAAGGCATTTCATCAAACTATTTGAATACGATGACATTTCAGACTAGTGCACAAACCCCTTATACTGGCCAAGGAAACTCTGTTTTTTACCAAAACCTTGGTCAACACACAAAAGTTTCCTAGCAACCTGGTGCCAACCAAAATCTAGGTTCTTCTTTTCCTTTAAAGTTTCCACAACCCAGGTTACCCTTTCTAGAAACTCTTCATCTCCCAGATTTGTCAAGGTTGTTAAATGATTTTATTTTTCATGATCCACGTTGGCATCGTATGCCAACTAAGTTTCCCTCAGACATACCAAAATTTGAAGGCAATCCCGACGAAGATCAGGGTGATCATGTTACAACCTTTCACTTACAATGCTTCTCTAACTCGCTAAATGTTGACTCTCTCAGGTTGTAATTGTTTCAATGCACCCTCATATGGCGTGCTCTGAAGTGGTATATTGTGCTTGATGGCTCGAAGTACTACGATCTAGAGATGGTTTTCTTGAACCATTTTCAGTTACCAGTGAGATACGATGCCAACACGGAGTTGTTGGAAAATTTCAAGCAAACTAAGGCCATCCATATCTTTGATCATATCTAAGAATAACATCGTCAGAAGAGCTTGAATAAATTAAAATTCCCTCCTGATTTTTTTCTCAAGTGGTTCCTGAAGTCTTTGGTGCCTCATGTTTCCGAAGACATTGCAATTTCTAGAGTGTTTCTGAGGAAGAGGCTATAATGAGGGCTCAACAAATGGAATTGATTTATTCTCAATCTGCCATGTTGTATGAGATTATTCCTGATGCATCATAGTCAACCTTTGACTTGACCAAATCAAATTTTGGGCCTCATGCTGATGATATAGTAGGATCAACACAGAACAAGCCCACATATCAGTTGTCCTAACAAATGCAATAGTTCTCGCTACAACATATTGTGGCCATCCAAAATTCTAGTACAAATTCCCCTTCCACCCACACATTGGAAGTACACAGTGTGTAGACGAAAAACCCCAAGGATAACCAGTAGTCCGAGGGGGGAATAAAGGGCAAAGGCAAAAAGAGTAAGGGGGGTGTAACACCCTAGGTTTTGAACCCCCATTTTAAATAATGTATTGTTACACCGCTTAGAGGCCAGAGTGACCAAACAATTATTAAAAGGCCAGTGTGCCCAAGAAATGTAATGTTTTGAACATTATTAATAATAAACACATCGTTGGCTGCTAGATGGAAAAGGACTAGAGTTATAGGGGGCTATGATTCCACAAGAGAGGGGGCTTGAGGGGATGAATGTTTATTTCCTATTTTAATTACCCTTTTGTGTATGGGAGTGGGTCAGTTATGTGAGCTTCTTGGGGGAGACCATGAGGTTCTTGATTCCCCATGAAATACTTAAACCCTCCCCTGGACTGTTGGGGGCGTTAGTTGATTTCTTGATTCACTCATTTTCTCATTCACTCCTTCATACACTTATTCACTCATCCATTGATCATTGGTTTATGCTTTCATTCACTTGCTCACTCATTCATTCATTCCTTCCTTACCTATCACTCATTGATCCATCCTCATCCACGTCTTGGCTTGGGAATGGGAAAGGAACTGCTGAAGAGTAGCCATGGTATTGTTGGTTGTAGTGGTCATTGGTGTAATCCAACCATGACTTGAGGCCTGCATGTTTGAGATGCATTGTCCTATGACCAACTTTGTTCACAGCTGCGAGTCCTGAGAGTTCTAGCATTGATATTCTAGACCAGTTGCGCTGAAGCCCTGGAAGGAGAAGGATTGCCTGAGGGACTGCATGGAAGAGAAGGGTGAAGGTCCAATCTCTTGGGTTGTGCAGGCTGGGTAGAAGAGAGATGGGTACTTGGATCATTGTGAGTGATGGGAAAGCCTATGAGATATTGAATGTTGACTGGTTTGGGAATCCAAGTAACCCTCTAGAATTGTCCTTGTGGATTCATAGCCCTGGCTCGGGGGTGACACTACTGTTGAGATTTGGAACAATAGTGTCTACGTTTGGGTGGAACGTCCTTGGTCTACAACGAGTTGGTGTGATCTTTTATAAAGATAAGTTCTCTCTGTTATGGTATTATTTATCATTATATGAATGTATTCCGCTGTGTATTTATTTATCGTTTAATTGAATCTTTAGAATATGCATGCTTGTTGGTTATTTTTGTGCATGTCATTAAATCTTTTCTTTTATGTGTCCTTATTCATTTTTAAAGGTATTGGTAAGAGAAAGAAGTCCAAGGGTTGGATTGAAGGTGGCGTACCCCAGCCTGTGGGTGGCTGGGGTTTGTTACAGATTGATATCAGAGCTTCTGGTTGAAATACTGGGCCAGTATGGGCCGAGTCTATTGGTCAGAGTCTCGTGGTTGAGATCGAATTATGACTGTGAAGTTGAAAATCTTAGGAGGAATGGAATTGCAGAATATACATAGGAGCTAGAACGTAAGAGATCCTTTGTAAGGAATTCGAAGGATCATGACTGTCCTTTTCGAATTCGGTAGCTTTTGCCATAGTGGGATCAAGAAAGATCAGGGATCATTGGATTAGACGGTAGGTGAATAAGGGTGTTGGCAGCCAATTCATTTTTTTTTACTATCTTATAAGCTGCCTACACCGATGTTTTGCAAACCTTAATTTTCGTTGCAATTCTCAAATAAAACGACACTTTTATTTTTTGCGCTATTTACACACATACCTTTCTTCTTGTTTTCACGACTGCAAGCGTGAAAACTTGATTTATGAAGTCACATTGATATCATTACTGGATTGTTATGATCTCTCTTGTTTATATGCTCATCATGTTTTCAAATTTGTTTATCGTTACACAATTGACAAGATTGCAAGATCATTATTCTTTTGACATTCTTATTTGAGACTTCGTTTACGAGACTGTGGTGATATTCTTTTGATCAAGTTTGTGATACATTGGTGATTGGATTTATTTGTTCTTTGATCGATTCACTTGGCACATTGATTTCATAACAACACATTTGTGTTGTGGCAAAACCCTTGGTATGAATCGTTCTATACAATGCGTATCACATAACCAAACCCTTGGTGCGATTTTGATTTATTGCTTTGGTTTTAAAAACTATGGTATAACTATTGTTTGCACGAATTATTAATCCACTTACCAAAGGTTTCGATAGATTGATTGAAGTGGAATGGTTGTAACACATATACGTTGTGATTTGAATAGTTGTAAGTGTCGACGGTTGTACCATAGTAATGACTATTCTGCATGGCAGAAATAACTCCACCACCTTCGTACGATATGTCATTAATGTTTACCCTTATCCCTGTTTCATCCTTGCTAGTTTCGAGTAAGCCCTGTGAGAATTGTTCTCCTGCGTATGTCACGTTCAAACCTTGGCTCGTTCATAGCGCTCACCGTGTGCTCCTGTCTATGGCACCGGTGGTGCGAATTGAGTAGAATGGTAGTCAATCCCTGCTACTGTTCGATAACGCCCGGAAATATTTAGAGGATAGTGTTTGGCTCACGTTTATACAGAGGTTTGAGGGTTTTAATCTGTTTGTTGCACAACAATTCGCCCTTACCTTTGATGGGTGTAGGGCCAAAGTAGGTGACATTCAGCTTGAAATCAGTGAAGAGTTCATTTTTTCTGCCACAGGGTTAGCAGCCACGGGCCAACGATGGTTTAAAAAATCTAAAGTCGACGAGGTGCCATGGCCTTTACTGTTCGTATCATGAAAAGTCACATCCTGTGACAAAGGTATGCCTATTTCCACGCTTAAACCTAGGTGGCATGACCTTTTGATAATGGTTAAACAATTCGTGACCTGTGAGGGTCGGTATGGACTGGTTTTTCTTTATCACCTTGGACTGTTAATGAATTTCATGGGTTATCCATTGAACATGTCATTTTACTACTTGCGTAGTTTGTACAAGATGTCAAAGAGGTTTAAACGAGAAAAGGCGGATAGTATCTTGTTCCACCACGGCCTGATCAGACTCATCGTCATTCATCATTTGAACCTTCACGACGATAATTGGCAAGCTTTTCTCTCTTGAAATGGCTTTGTTGATTTAGAGTCCGTCCAAATCGACAAGCTCGTGGTCAGCGAGACTAAGGTCGGGCCACCCATGCCTTTCCATGCCCTTCTACCCTCTCCCAAACCCTCTGTTAGCCCTGATATCGACCTACCCGACATTATAACAGACAAGGTTGAGGCTGTAAAAAAGCATGTGAGCAAGAAGATCAAGGATAACCCTACTGTCAACAACAAAGGTAAAAAGAATGCTCGATTGATATCGAGACTTGTTTGGAATAAAGCTAAGCCAAATGCTGATCAAAAACCCATAGTCCTCAGCGAAGACTCGGACTCTGATATCGAGCGCTTCCTAGCTAGTGAGTACCCTTATTCCCATTGTCTGTGCTCTGAGCCACCCTATGACTTTGTTTCTAATTTACCCCCTTGCCTAAAGAACAATCCTAGCTATCCAGGGATCAAGTTACAAAGTGAAACCCTCAGTGATCTGAACAAACCCTCGACTGTATTTTCGAAGCCTGACTAGACATCATGTGTTCAATGTAATGTGTGGCTTGAGCGCTACTATATCGATGTTCCCTTATTACAATCAAAAATCAAATCGTTGGAAAACCAAGTCACGGTGTTGTCACGAGAAAGGGACAAGTTTCAAGCTAATGACAAGAAGAAGACCACTAGCTTGATCGTATTTAGGAATGTTGAATCAACCACAGCCTTCGTCAATTCCAAACTGTTATAATCGAAGCCCTTTCATTTGGTCCAGGTATGATTTTCAATTTTAAATTTCGTTTCAGGAGTGGCTTGAATTAATGTATAATGGAGTTTTGATTTCGATTAGTTTTGTTCATGATTCTGTTATAGTTTAATCCTATACGGTAGATTCATTTTAAAATTAAAAATAGTTACGATTTGTTTATGTGATTTGTTATGCCCAGTTTAGTACAAGCAATTCATTGATTTTGATTCAGTTTGGTTGTTTGTAAATCAATTTTGTTTGATAGTTGATTTGGTATGATTTTAATTAGTTTCGTTTGCTCTCAATAACTCAAAACGACTCTGTTCTGTATCGAATTAGTATCATCGATTGGATTTTAATTATCTTCGACCTATGCTAAAGATCTACTTGCTATAATCATGGAACTGTTATGTTAAACTCAAACTGTTCGATTCGTTCTTGTTTTGATTGGATTGTTGCGTATCTTGAGTTAGCACGATTGCTCTTGTGAGTTGGATTCGTATAAAAAATCGATTTGATGCTGCTCTTTTGGTTTTGATTTTACCTCTGTTGAATTCGGATGGGAAAATTCAGCTAATAGTTCGTTTTGACATAAATTCAAGTGGTGATTTCGTGAACTGTCAATGTATTGTGTTTGCCCCAATTGGCAATAACAAACGTTTGACAAACCCCACAGATCCTGTTATAAACCAATTAATTCCATTATGATTTCGTTTGTGATAATTTACACACCAGTTGTGATTTGATTCGCTAATAGCATGGATCGTTTGTTTATGTTAATACAATTATATCAATATGAAAATGATCCTGTTGTTTTCGTATGGATTCGATCGTGTGTCCTATTGATGGATGAGACATCATAAATGATTGCATATGATTTTCTTAACTATATCAATTTCAATTGGTTTATGAAAACAATTTTATTGTTGTTAAGTTATCCAATACGATTTTGTATACCTGAATTAGTAACGAATTAAACAGAGCGTATCCATATCTGTTATCATTTGATTGAATACGATGTAGTTTGTTCAATTTATGTCGATTTGAATGATGCTTTTAGCAATCAAATATTGGTTTGATAGTTTGGATTTAATTTTTTAAGTTCGAATTAGATTTTAAAACGATTATGTGCTGGATTTAGACCAGCTACAGAATCGCAAGATTCTGTAGCTAGTCTTTAGAATTAGATTTTTATCAATTTTATCAACAAAATATCATCTTAACTTGTCCATTTTTGTCCTCTTTCAGGTATATTCGAATTTCAATAATCAATTGGGCATGCTGTGGCAGTCTAGGAGATTTTTGTGTGATATGGTTTTTATTTTAGGTTGTTAGTTTAGTCAGACTTGGGATATTTTCCCAGATTTGTGTAAACAGTTTTGATAACTTCCACAGGGATATTTTACCCTGTGGGAAGTCTTTAAATACTTTCATTTTTGTAATAAACTAATCATCATCCTCATTGTGGGAGAACCAGACTATGGATTTATGATTTAGACTGAGACGAAAGTTGATGTCTTGTAACAGCTTTCGCTTTCAATATATCAATCTTTTGTTTCAAGTTTTGCATATCAGTTTGCAGTTGATTATAGACTACTTTAGCTATCATAATCTATTGTAGAATGATATGATTTGATTAATGTGCTATCCATATCTGATCTCTTTCATTATTTAAAAATACAACAATTACTTTGTTTCAGTTAATGAATCACATATTTCTCTTCTTCGTTAATTGAATCATTTTGTATAGATCTTTGCATACAGATTTATCTAACTGTGAAGATTTATAAATCATAAGGTTGCTGTAAATTTTTATGTCTTGTTTGTCCTGTAATTATATTTGAAGAGCACAACTGCTTCTAGTTTACGAGAAGATCTTGGAGAATCCGGTGTGGGTTTCTTCCCTCCGATCAGCTAAGACAATCATTGCATACATAGGACAAACCTGAAGCATTACTTCAGGTCAGTTTGTTATTTATTTGATAGTTAATTTGTTAGTATAATTCAAGTAGTTTAGTTAGATATTTGTGTAGTTTAGATTTGTAGTTAGAGTTAGTGTTTTAGTTGCTTAGCTTAGATAGTTAGTTTTTATTCTATTTCTTTATCATAAAACTATAAAATGAAAAAAACAGTCTCGTTGTCTTAGGACAGATCACCAATGAGTTTTGCAGGTTTTCTTTCAAATCTGTAATTTGTGAATATTGTACATTTGTGAATAAGATTTATTTCTATTAGTAGTTAGATGTTTAAATTCGTAGAGTTATTATAGTATTAGATAGTAGATTGTACATATAATAGTTAGATTAGTTTATTAGTTTGTTTTAATTGTTATTTCTCATTTAGATTAGTTAGTTTAGAGTAGTTTTCTTTTTTTCTTTTCTTAGGACTTAGATCGGCTAACGGAGCCACTAAACCCGTCAGGTTGGTTCATCCCAAACGGCTTGGGTTATTTAGACAACCCCGGACCGGTTCCACTCTTCCAGTTGACAGACGGTCGATTTCTCCCATCAACAAAGGGTCATCCGATGAAAGTGAAAAAAATATTAAGTCACAACCGTCAAATCTCAATTGAGAGAGATCAATGGCTAGGAGGCATTGCGGGGACCCAATTTGCATGGGAGTTAATTCCCCAAGGTGGTCGCACAATCCAAACCACAGTTTCACCGAGGGTTTCTGTGTCAACATCAGAAGAATTTCAGGGCGAAAGGAGGGTTAGTCCAAACCGCCAATGCATGCCCCTACAAATTGAAAGGAATTAAGTGATGTCACATGTTAGTGCTCTAAAATCGAAACTATGAAGAGCTGAAGTAGATCCAGACCATTGATCGAAGTGGACACATGGAAGGATATCCTACACTCTGGCAAATAACCACTTCGAGAGAAAGACAGATGCGAAAAGCCAGAACTCCCAAAGGACCGAAGCCAAGAGTTCATTTGGACCGTCCATCAACAAGGACACACGGTGCTAGATCTCTAACTTCAAAGACTTAGTACTCCATAAGGTTTTGCAGAGCGAAGAAATAGGGAAAGAATTACCCGAAGTCCCAAAGTTTGGGGTTAATATAGACCGTCCTATAAGGGAGACAAATGTCGGTAAATTGGCTAGTTCGGGAATTCAGAGTTCGGGAGAATCGAAAGTGTGCTAGTGTGGAAAATCCTGAAGCCTGAAGTCCTGAACCTCGAAGAGACAAAGTGGTGGGGCACTATGATGTCACATGGAGGTGATTTGGACCCCATAATTCTGAAGTGATGTGGCTTACATACATCACCTGGGATGATGTGGACACATGGGATGTGTTCCACGTGTCAGTAAGTTTTGAGCATGTGGAGGATTGAAATGTCATTTATAACATTACACGTGTCACCCACTTGATTGGGCCACGTGTCCTATTCTATTATTTCTCCACATGGCGACATATTATGTAGTCCGGAGACTAGGCACTCCAGAGGAAAAAGATGTGACGGTTGGCGTTGGGTCGAGAACTCTTGAAGAGCTGAAGCGATTCACAACCATTGATCTGTGAGAGACATGCATCGATAGATTGTCGACTTCGGGTGAAATCACTTTGAGAGAAAGTGAAGGCAGAGAGTTTGAAACTCCTGAAACCCGAAGAGCTGAAGCGATTCATAGGCGTTGATCTGCGAGAGGACACACGTCAAAAGATCGTGAACTCTGGGTAAAAGTGCTCCGGCAGGAAGAAAGCGGGGGAAGTTGAGGCTTACGAAGGCCAAAGTTCAGAAATGGATCTCGATCGTTGATCGTGAAATAGGATGAGGATCGTTGATATGGTCCTGGCTGAAGGTTTCGAAGTTTCAAAGTGCCAGGAAGGATTTGGCTGCAGTTTTGATCTGTGGCCACTTGGGGAAGTGGTTTGAAGGGAGTGCATGTGTAGAATTAAATTTTGTATTGGCTAAAGGATAACATGGAAGTGTTATATAGTGCAGATCAATATATATATATATATATATATATATATATATATATATATATATATGTTCTTCATGAATTGAAAAGGAGTCAGTAACATGGTTTGGCAAATTTTGTTTATCATATGCTTAATTCTAACAAAAATGGTCGCTTGCACATTTTGCAGAATTAAAGGGTTTAAACACATCATCTCAGAATGTGTATTGAAGAAATGGAAGAAGGAGATAGATCCTCCAACCATGATGAGGAGGCCGAAGGCTAGAATACCAGAGTTGGTAATGTAGAGACAAAATAAAATGGACGCAAGGGAAAAGGAGAGCATGAAACATTAATAGAAACTGTAAGAATCCTGAAAATAGAAGTGCAGAAGTACAAAGAAGACAATGAGAGACTGATGAGAGATCAAATTCAGCTAAATTCTTGAGTGCTGCAGAGCTTAAATCAGTTGCAGAGAAAAATGATGAAGGGATCAAACTCAAAACAAGAGGAATAAGGCAGGTTTCATGAAAGAAGAGAGAATCATGGAAGACTTGGTTATTTGAGAAGTGCCAGCAGAATTCATAGACACCACTCACCTCCTTACTCAAGAATAAATTTTTATGCATTGGAATATTCCATAAGAGTTCCAGAGGTGACTTCTATTAGTCACCAGAGAAGGAGACATGAAGTGGACAATTTAAAAGGAGAGTCGAGGAAGCTCAAGCCACCATTCTTTGATGGTGAAAGAGAAAGGGAAGATGACGTTGAAGCATCGTGGCTTGGACTCAGAAGATATTTTCAGTTGCATAACTATTCATCAAACTTGGAAGCCATGATTTCCACCTACCATTTACATGGGAAAGCTGCAATGTGGTGGGATCAATTGAAGCAAGTTGAACATATTAATGAGAATAGGATCACTTGGAAGAAGTTTAAGAAGTACTTCCAGAAGGAGTACCTCTCAGAGAATTTCTATGACAATAAAATGAAAGAGTTCTTTGAACTCAGACTGGGAAGCATGACTATAGAAGAATATGAGAATAAATTCTTGGGATTGTTAAAATATTTTGGATTTATAAATGATGAAAAGGTAAATATACAGAGGTTTTTGAGTGGACTACCATCCTTTTATAAATAAAAGATTAGGTATGATGAGCCCAAGACCTTGACTGAGGCCATAAGGAAGGCTAAATACCTATATGAGCAAGGACATGGAAGAGAATCCCTATAAAAATCTTGGAAGGATAAGAAGAAGGAGAAGTCTGATCAGAGGAGGAAAGGATTCAAACCTCCTTTCAATAGGAATGAGCCTAACAAAAATCATCAAGATCAATATGCTAAGGGTGAATCCAAGAAAAAAGACTCCTTGGGAAAAATGGGAAGACCACCTATCCAATGTTGGGGATGCAAAGAAGATCACCTGTACAAGGATTGCCCACACAGAAAGGAAAGAGTGAAGACTGTGCACAACGTCCAAGAGTATACAACAGTCAAAGATATGGGAAGAATATATGCAGCTTTAGATGATCGAAAAGAAGAGTACCAATCCAATTTTATCGAGATGGAAGGTAAGATCATAAATCAGCCTATTGCTATTTTAATTGATTCAAGAGAAATTCATTCTTACATTGATCCTAAAATAGTGGATAGATTACATTTGGAGAAAAGTAAGCTTGGAAAATCAAGTTTGGTTCAGCTAGCCACCAGAACCAAAAGGAGAATCCATGATATGGTCAGAGGTTGTTCCATAAGTCTTAATGGTGTGAATACTAGTGTTGATCTAAATATCATACTATTGGGGTCTTATGATATTCTAATTGGAATGGATTGGTTGGACAAGCATCATGCTATCCTATATTGTCATAGAAATACATTTACATGTCTTGATGGAGATGGAAAACAAATAACTGTGAAAGGAGTTCCAAGACCCATCTCTATAAGGGAGATTTCAACCTTACAGTTGAAGAAATGTTTTATAAAAGGATGTCAATTGCATGTATCTCATATGGAAGATCCATAAAATACAAAGGGTCCAAGCCTTGAATATTTCTCGATACTACAAGAATTTGAAGATGTATTCCAAGAAATACCAGGGTTGCCACCAAGAAGGGAGATAGATTTCTCAATTGATCTAGTTCCTGGAGCTACCCTGGTGTCAAAAACACCTTACAGAATGAGAACACCAGAGTTAAAATAATTACAAATGAAGTTGGAGGAATTGTTGAAGAAAGGGTACATACATCCAAGTGTTTCACCTTGGGGAGCACTAGTACTCTTTGTTAAAAAGAAGGATGGAACCTTGAGGTTGTGTATTGAATTTTGACAATGGAATAAGTATACTATAAAGAAAAAGTATCCTCTACCCAGAATTGATGACCTACTTGATCAGCTAAGAGGAGAAAAGGTATTTTCAAAGATTGACCAGAGGTCAGGATACCATCAGGTAAGAATCAAGGAAGAATACATTCATAAGACAACCTTTAGGACCAGGTATGGGCATTATGAATTTGTAGTGGTTCCATTTGGACTGACCAATGCACCAACTGTTTTTATGTTCTTAATGAATGGCATATTCAAAAATTATTTGGATAAGTTTTTCATAGTTTTATTGGATGAAATACTTATATATTCTAAGTTTGAAGATGAGCATGAACATCACTTAAGACTGGTATTGCAAGTGTTGAGAGAACATCATTTGTATTCCAAGTTGAGTAAGTGTTATTTTTATCAAAAGTAGATCCATTACTTGGGATACATTATTTCAGAGCAGGGAATAACAGTTGATCCAGAGAAGATTGAATCCATTAGAGGATGGATAACACCCAGAAATGTGTTAGAAGTCAGATATTTCATGGGATTAGTTGGTTACTGTAGAAGGTTCATAGTAGGGTTCTCTAAGTTTTCTCATCCCATCACTTCTTTGAAAAATAAGGGAACTAAATTTGAATGGACACCTAAGTGTGAAGAGAATTTTAATCTATTGAAGGAATTACTTACTAGTGCACCTGTGTTAAATATTGCTGACCCAAATGAAAGTTTTGTGGTATGTATAGATGTATGTAAGGAAGGGCTTGGGGGAGTCCTCATGCAAAATGGACATGTCATTGGTTATGAGTCCAGAAATCTTAAGGAACATGAGAGGAACTATGCCACACAGGACTTGGAGCTTGCTGCCATTGTCCAGGCCTTGAGGATGTGGAGGCATTACCTCATGGGGAAGAGATTTGAATTAAGGACATACCACATTGTCCTGAAGTATCTTTTTGAATAACCAACCTTGAATGCCAGGAAAACAAGATGGATGGAATTTTTAAGTGAATACGATATCGATATCAAGCATATCAAAGGAAAAGAGAATAAAGTTGTCGATGCACTTCATAGAAGAGTGCATCTCATGCATGCTATTGCTATTAGTATGCATCAGTCAGAATTGAAGAGTAAAATTTTAGATGGTCTTGTTACAGATCAACATTAACTATAGGTAAAGGAAATCTTACAGCAAAGAGATGTACAACAAAAAATAAAGGAGTATGAGATAAAGGAATATGGATTACTCATGCATAAGAATAGAATCTATGTTCCTAGTTCCAGAGAACTAAGGAATTTGGTATTGAAGGAAATGCATGATGTTACTTATGCTAGACATCCTAGTTACTAGAAAATGATTACAACAGTAAGAAGCCAATTCTTTTGGCCGGGAATGAAAAAAGATGTTGATGATTACATCGCTCGATGTATGGAATGTCAGAAGGTGAAGGCTGAGCATAGGCACCCAATGAGTTTGTTGCAACCATTACCAATCCTAGAGAATAAATGGGAAGTGATAACCATTCATTTCATAACTAAATTACCCAAGACAACAAGGAAACATGATTCAATCATGGTGGTGGTTGAAAAATTAACAAAGGCTACTCATTTTGTTCATGTAAAGACAACACATACGACGACTAAAATTGCAGAAATTTACATGAGAGAGATTTCTAGGTTGCATGGGATACCTAGGACAATTGTCTCGGACAGAGATACAAAGTTTACCTCCAATTTCTGGAGGGGATTGTTTAAAGGATTTGGTACAAATCTGAACTTTAGCACAACATACCATCCCCAATCAGATGGATAAACAGAGAGGGTCAACCAAATAATTGAAGACATGCTGAGAATGTATGTGATGGATATGCCATATAAGTGGGAAGATTACTTGCACTTGGTTGAGTTTTCAATAATAATGGGTATCAAGCTTCATTGAGAATGAGCCCATTTGAAGCCTTGTATGGTAGGAAATGAAATACTCCAGTGAGATGGGACAACCCAATAGATAGAGTGGTACTTGAGCCAGTGTTGCTCAAGGATATGGAAGACTAGATGGTTAATATCAAGAAGAATTTGAAGGAAGCTCAGGATAGAAAGAAATTTTATGTGGATACGAACAAGACAAATAGATAATTTAAAGTAGGGGAGCATGTACTTTTGAAAGTGAAGCCCAATAAAAGATCCCTGAAATTGGGTAGTTGTACAAAGCTGGTAGCTAGTTTCTGTGGTCCATTTAAAATATTGGACAAAATAGGGCCAATTGCATACATGCTTGCATTGCCTTCTTCCATGAATGTGCATAATGTATTTCATGTCTCTTTACTAAATAAACATGTACATGATCCTAACCATGTTATTGATTAGCATCTGATTCAGGTAGAGACGGAGGGAGACTTAGGGGTTCAACCAATGCAGGTATTGGACAGAAAGGTCAAAATGCTCTGGAATTGAGTTATAGAGCTGGTAAAAGTTCAGTGGACGTGATACAGTCCTAAAGATGCTACCTGGGACCATGAAGATGACATGTGGGCAAAGTACCCACAAGTTTTTGAATAAATTTGAGATTTTTATATCTATTTTGTATATGCACCAAGGACAGTGCCAAAATAATGGGGATGGGATGTAACACCTCGCATTTTGAACCCCCATTTTAAATAATGTATTGTTACAACACTGAGAAGACAGAGTGTCCAAACAATTATTAAAATTCCAATGTGCCCAAGAAATGTAATGTTTTGATCATTATTAATAATAAACACATCGTTGGTTGCTATACGGATAAGGACTAGAGTTATAGTGGTCGTTGGTGTAATCCATCCATGACTTGAGGCCTGCATATATGAGATGCATTGGCCTGTGACCATCTTTTTTCACAGTTATGATTCCAGAGAGTTTCAACATTGATATTCTGGACTAGTTGTGCTAGATCCCTGGAAGGAGAAGGACTTTATGAGGGACTGCGTGGTAGAGAAGGGTGGAGGTCCAATCTCTTGGGTGGTGCAGGCTGGGTAGAAGATAGATGGGTACTTGGATTGATGTGAGTGATGGGAAATCCTATGAGAGTTTGAGTGATGAATAGCTTGGGAAGCCAAGTAACCCTCTAGAACTGTCCTTGTGGATTCATAGCCCTGGCTCGGGGGTGACACTGTTGTTGAGATTTGGAACAATAGTGTCTATGATTGGGTGGAATGTCCTTGGTTTGCAACTAGTTGGTGCCATATTTTATAAAGATACATGCTCTCTGTTATGGTATTATTTATCAATATATGAATGTATTCCACTGTGTATTTATTTATCGTTTAATTGAATCTTTAGAATATGAATGTTTATTGGTTATTGTTGTGCATGTCATTAAATATTTTCTTTTATGTGTCCTTATTAATTTTAAAAGGTATCAGTAAGATAAATAAGTCCAAGGGTGGGGTTTAAGGTGGCATACCCCAACCTATGGGTGGTCAGGGTGTGTTACAGGGGGCAATGATAAAAAGGCTACTAACAATGATGGTGAGGGAAAAAATGAGAAGAAAAAGGTTAAATGTTTGTGTAAGATTTGTGAGAATGACCACTTGAATCATTAGTGTCCTCGGCTCAAAGAATCCCATAATATTTTGGTACAACAATAGGCTATTGTGTTAACTAACCCTTTTACTCAAGGGAATAATATGGCACAAGCTTCCTCATCCACAACCATGCTTGGGGGAAATCAAGGTGCCCCCATGTTGGATTACTGAGAGGGGGGGTGAATTAGTAATAGAGCAATTTAATCATTTTTAACCATATAATACAAGTGTTATATCAATGTAGCATTATCATCCAATAACTACAGAGTAAATAAGTAATGAACAAATGAACAATCATACACATACACAATACACCAGTGTTTTACATGGAAACCCAAATCGGGAGAAAACCACATAATGCTTTTTCTTATATGTCTTGAATAATTACATTCATTCGAAGCACCAACTTCCTTTGTTTTATAGTTGCAACTAGAAGGAGGCTCAAACCCCCTAGTTTCTCAGGTTACAACCTGAGGGAAGCTCCAACTCCCCAATTCTCTGGCTACAACCAAAAGGAGGCTACAACCCCCTATGTTCTTCGGCTACAACCGGAAGGTCGCTACAACCACCTGTCCTTGCCCCGTCCTTCCACCTTGAAGTAGAAGTAGAATGATGGAACCACTGTCAGACTATCAATGTGAGATATACCACTGTAAACATGTACCGATAAATATGAACCATGCATCAACCATGCATCAACCTGTACCATAAACAAATGCATCAACCATGCACCAACCTGTACCAAGAAACTTGTACCATAAACAAGTGCATCCAACCATGTACCAAGTATGCACCAATTATGTTTCAACTACTCATCAACTATGAATCATCATTATGTACCAACATCATCAACTATACACCTCATGTATGTGCCAACTCATCAACTACTTGTCTTAACCATGTACTCAACATGTACCTCAACCAAAATCCCTCATCAATTTCATTATCCAAATCTGATTTGTAGCTTTGTATTAGACCTGGTGTATATGATCACATTCTTTCAAACCTTCCTTAACTTTAACCACAAGAGACTAGCATTTTCATCAAACTTTTCTTTAGTCTCACATGCCTAGTTTTGGATTAGTCAACAACCCTAACTTGAAGTGATCATAACTTTGTACCTGTAATGTATAAATATATGAAACTGATACACAATGTTCTTCAGTGTGTTTCATGCAATTCCTCCAAGTTTCACTACTTGGAACCTCTCAGAAAAGGAGTTATAGCAAAAATGACATACCTTACTGAATTCTGGCTTATTCTAGAGATCGACCTTGTAGAGTGTGCCCCACATGGAATATTTGTTGAAATGATATAAAACTATTACACATAATTCTATAGACTGTTCCCTAACCAACACATTTGGTCTCACTGAATTGGGATCTATTATGAATAATTTATGACGTTTTTACCTGAAACACCTGTTTTTGACTAGTTTCAGGACTAGCCCCAAACCCTATTTTCCACGGAGTGTAACTCCCAAAATACAACGACCCACAAGATGATTTTTTTACCACATATACTTGGATATTTTTTCTCAATGGAATAGAAATTTCATAGTCTTAATCATTATAGAAAAAAAGTTATAGCAAAAATGGTGAGATGACCTGTAAATAACATACCTTAGAAATGACCATCAAAAGAATTTATCCTTCCTTGCATTTCGGACTTATTTTCTTCACCTTCCCTCATAATTTCGGCTTAGATATCCTTGGTTACCTCAGACACATATAGATATTCAATATTCTCAAGTGTGATTAAAATGAGAGAGCCTTGCCTCTTATTTATACTCTCCAAGTAGCTTAAAAACATCTTCTAGGTCACTTGGCCCACTTTCCTTATTTTAGGGTTAACCCACTTCTAATTTCTCCATTAGATTTATTATTGAAATAATTTATTTTGTATTCACTTTGAATTATAATACACTCATCACTTCACTTTATTATTTACCTTTTAAAATCTCTTAAACCACTTTGACTACTTTGACCTTTTGGGGCTTCTAGATGACATATGAGGGTCCTCCAACTTCGTAAGGCCATAACTCTCAAACTCTGAGGATTTATGTGACCTTCCACATACCACCAGAAATGGAATGACATGTACTATCCATATAGAATAGTATTACCTTAAAATATATCAAAAATCATACCATTATCCATTAAACAAACTTTGGTCCATTACCCAAACTTGAGTTCTCCAACTTCACATGGTCATAACTCTCTAACCGTGAGGATTTATGTGACGTTCTACATACCATCAGAAATGGCATGACAACCACTATCCATATAGGATAGTTTCTCTGAAAAATTCACTGTCCTTCATCTCATTTTTCCACAATTAAGCATGGGTTCTCTTACTTCGCAAAGTGTCTTCCCATGAGGGTTTTTACCATAAGGGGACCACTTTGGAGTTCATCCATATTTACTTCTTATCAACCATGAAAAAACAATAATGAGTCACATTTACATCAAACAATATTGGGTACATTGCCCAAACCTTTGTGCTACAAGGCTTTCTTCAAGGGTTAACATCAATGACAACCAACCTTAATCAACATCCCATGCTTAATCCTAATACCGGAGCTACAATTGTATACATGATGGGATCAGATTATCATCTTTAGACCAAGGCTCATGATTACAGAATTCTTGAATCCGTTGAGAAAGGAAAATAATCTTCCAACCCATCACCTCCTCTTCATATTGAGAATACCATGGGACAAACAATGACTCGCATCCCCAAAGGTGTGTTTAAGAAGGATTCTCATAATCCAAATGCAAGGGTTGCCAATAACTATTTTGTAGTTGAAGATATTTTGCAAAACCCTTATGCGATGTCTTCTTTGGTAGTTCTCCATAGTTTCCCCTCACAGAGAAAATCATTACTGTATGATTTGGGTGTTGTTGATCCAATGAACTTGGTAGCTACAATTTTTTACCCTTCTGATCACAAACCTCATTTTCCTTACCATGCTACCTCATGTAAATTGATATCGGGGGCATCCACGTTCTCGATGATTGATAACCCACATCAAGGTACAGTCAATTTAGGTGCTAGACTGTTTCCATATTTGATGGGTACTTTTGATTTTCCACCACCTTCGAATGATGTTAAGTTTATTTCAGTTTTCAATGATCATCCTAAGGTTGCGATTTTCCAAGTAGCTTTGTTTCAAACAACTTATTTTAACGATATGTGGACTTTACCTTCCCCATCATCTTAAATGGAAGGGGTAGGGAATCCTGGCATGGCTATGCCCCTATCCATAGCTTAGGTCACATACAATATTGTTCAGCAAACCTCGACCAACTCTGATCCAACTCCTCCTCAAGAGATAGATCCTATTCTAGAGCCTATTTGGGCTTAAGAGTCTCTTACTTCACACTATCCTTTGCACTTGGTCTTTCCCTCTGACAAGGAGATTTTAGAGGCAATTATAGGCCTGTATAGACCTTGGAATGATCTTCATCATAGATCATACTTTTTACCCGAGCTTAGGAGAGTGGAAGCATGGGAGTTTACTTCGAACGTGAATGGATATGTAACTCACCCTATCAATCATTTGGAAACACACATAATATATTCCAAACGAAACATGGAAAATATTGATGAGACAATTCCAATAGATATCTCTAAATCCCTCGATGTTGTTGAAAATTTCTTCATCGGAGATGATTGTTCCCCCAAGGAGATTCAGGTGTACATTGATTTATTTAAATAGTTTTGCAACATTGTTTCTTGGTCTTATGAGGAAATTCTAGGAATTGAACCTCGTATTGTCAAACACAAGATTAGAACTTATCCCAATGATAAGATCGTTCAGCATAAGCTTGTCCTGGTCAACCCTCGGAAGGAAGTGACCATTAAATATGAGGTAGAGAAATTAATTAAGGTTGGTTTCATCTACCCAATTCAATTGACGGAATGGGTGTCAAACCCTCTTCTTGTCAATAAAAATCAAGGTACAATTCATGTGTGCATGGATTTTCGTGATCTGAACAAGGCATGCTCGAAAGATGACTTTCACACCCCATTCATCGATCAGATTATCAATGAATGTGTGGGCTATGAACTTTTCTCTTTTATGGATGGTTTCTCGGGGTAAAATCAAATTCAGATCAAGCATGAGGATCAACATAAGATTGATTTCATACCTCCTTGGGGTACTTTTGAATATAAGAAAATTTCTTTTGGCCTAAAAAATGTTGGATCTACTTTCTGGCAAACCATGTCATTCACATTCCATGACCTCAAACATATATTCGATGCATATCTTGATGATATTACATCACGTTATCACAAGAGATTTGATCATCTCGCTCACCTTCAACTTATTTTTGAGAGGTCTCGCTACTACCAGATTCTCCTAAATCTAAACAAGTGTAGTTTTTGTGTTACATCGAGATGTTTATTGGGTTTTATCATGTCCACCAAAGGGATCATGGTCGATATTCTTAAGGTTGAGGAAATAGTTCGATTACCACCCCCCCCCCCCTCGCGCACAATTCCCCAACTTCAGAGTCTTCAGGGGAAAGATAACTTCTTACAACAATTTATTGCTAACTATGCCGAAATAACTAAAGGGTTTATGCATCTATTGAAGAAATGGGTCCCATTATTTTGGGACGAAGCAACTCAACTCTCTTTTGAGGCGTTGAAAAGTGCCCTGACGTCTGCCCCTCATCTCAGCCCTCCTGATTATGGAAAATATTTCTTGTTATACTTGGTTGCAACAGATTCAACCATCAATATGGTCTTGGTTTAGGAGGATGATGCACTCCACAAACACGTTATCTACTACCTCAGCCGTGGCTTAGTTGGACTAGAGATCAACTATATCCATGTTGAGAAACTGGCTTTGGCAGCTGTCCATGTTGTCCAAAGGTTTGGTCATTATATTATACCCCGTAAAACCACCATCGTAGCTGTCATTAATCCTTTTCAATATGTGTTGACATGACGGGTCATGAATGGGAAGATTAGTCGATGGATATTTATTCTTCAGGAATTTTATTTAGATTTTGTTTCAGCAAAGTCTAAGAAATATTTGGTCTTTGCAGAGTTAATTTTGGAACTTTCGATTGAGAGTGGAAATAATTTTTCTAAAGAGTAGTTAATCAATGAGGATCTCTTCATTATTTCATCTTCTAACCCTTGGTATGGAGATATACTTGTGTATCTTTAGACTCTGAAGTGTCCTTCCTTTGTTTCTCATGATGAGCATCGACATATATTCCATCAAGCATGAAATTATCTTATCATCGATGACACTTTGTATCATCTATAAGTTGATTGCATTCTCCATCGTTGTTTGAATCATGAGGAAGCAAATCTTGTGTTAAACGACTGCCAGACTGGAGCATGTGGCGGTCACTTGTCTAGGTTGGAAACAACCCAACAAATCCTTTGTGTTGGATACTTCTGGCCCTCGTTAATAAAATATTATTTAGAGGTGGTTAATAAGTGCCACCCATGTCAGATATTCTCTCAGAAGATGTAGACACACCCTGCTCCTATGCTTCCTATTATTGTTGTTGGTCCCTTCACTAAGTGAGGAATTGATTTCACTACATGCCACCCAGTTTCTTCTAGGGGGATTCATTATATCATTGTAGAAACATACTACTTCACCAAGTGGGTTGAAGTCATGCCAACATTTAGTAATGACGAGGAAATGACAACACTTCGTTTTAAACCAAATTGTCTCTAGGTTCGGTATACCGAAAGAGATTGTAAGATGATTATTGAGTTAACATAAAATCTAGGGTTTATCCAGAACATTTGTCACCCTATTATCCACAAGCGAGTGGTCAAGTGGAGGTTTTCAACAAGTCTCTTAAAACTATTCTCCAATGAAAAATCAACTCGGCCAAGTCAAATTGGAATTTGATATTATATTCAACACTTTGGGCATATTGAACTTTCGTCAAGACCACTACAATATTCTCTCCTTTCCAATTTGTTTACGTGATGGAGGTAGTCTTTCCCATAGAGTGTTATATTCATTCTCTCAAGCTGGAAATGGAACTACTGCCCAACACAACTTTGCCTGAAGGGCTTCTTATCTATCTCGAGAAGCTCGATGAATAACATTGGGATGCATCCTTAGCTAATGAGGCTCACAAACGTCACATCAAGTGTCACATAAGAGTCATGAAGACAACCAAAATTATAAGATCAGAAGAGGAAATCAACTACTATCAAAGACAATCATCAACCAAGATGAAACCCCCAAACTCCCTCAAGGTAGGAAAATAAATAACATAGGCTCCAACAATAGAGGATTAGGCAATAGGATCAAAATTTTAGTAGGGGGGCCTTTTCCTTTCCCTTGTAAAAGAAAAAGTAAAAAGGGGGTTTGTTGTGGCCACAAAAAATGGTGACACACTGGAAGAACTAATTATCTCTGTCAATATAAGTCTAGGGCATATACTTCAGATTCGAGTTTTAGAGATAAGTTCAACAAATTGCAAAAAAAATTCCAATAATCATGGGTACCACAATGATGCCAAAATTCTAAAATATATAACCCAATATTTCTAGAACATGTAATCTAGCACACCCTTTTGAAAGAGACGAATAATGAGAAAAAATATTTTACTGGTTGTACACTTGAAATTAGTTTTTGTTCAAGAATGGGTTTTCACTTTTAAAAAAATCAAACATCTACCTAAGTGTGTTCCTAATCTCTCTGTTCTCAGCATTTCTTCGCTTCCAGCGAGCGTCTATAGCCCCAATGAAGTTTCCTTGGTACTATACAAGCATAGCCTCGTTGCCAGTAGGCATCCATATCCTTGACGAGTTTACTTGTACTTCCCACACTATTAATAGTTCTTTCAACTTCCTTTTCTATTTTAGAAAATGTCACCCTTTTAGATTTCAGATATATATATGCATATGCACATAGGGTGTGAAGAAAGTGGGGTGATACGAGAGTTAATTTGATTTTTTGGTTAGACATTATGCATTTCAGTTTAACCCACAGGTTTCCCAAAAAACTATCACAGTGTTGGTCATTTTATTAATGTGAAGTGGATGGAGCTCAAAGAAAAGAGTGGATAGATACTTTCCTATACTTATGGATTATGATGGTACACTTAGAAGGCACATGTGTTCCACCACAATTGTCAATCTATACATATAGTTGAGAACTTTATAAATATTCATTCAGATAGAGCATCCCATGCATCTTATGACTTGTAAGAAAATATTTAGTATGCGACCAAAATTGGACCAATCCCTCATTGAAATTTAAATAGTAATCCTCAAGGAAGATTGGGATTCAAATCACATCAAGGAAATACCAGTAGTCAAATCAAAAGATGGAATCAATATGTACAAGTAGAAAGGAGGGCTGAAATAAAAAATCAAATTCATGAAAAAGAAAATTAAACCAAAAGAATCTAAAGCTAAACTGTTAGTCATCAAAAGAGAAAGAACATTGGCTGAAAAATAAGAAGAAAACTCAGCAACAAGCAACAAATCTATTGTAGCAACAATGAGAGTGTTTTCAGTGAAAACTCACAAAGTAAGGTAAGGGAAATAACCAGTCAAGAAATGATAACTCTTTGATATCAATCCAAAAAGAAAAAAACTCCCATAGTTTTTTTATCTAAAATGAAAAACAAACCATATTACAAGAATTGATTATCTAGTGTAAAATATTTGCAACACAATTCTCCAATCCAATTTTCATATGCAATTTATTTCAATAGGGGAAACAAAACAATTTCCTAGTAATCTAGCATAATGGTTAGTGTATATGCTCAGTCAAAACAAATTTTAAAAAACAAATTACATCAAACATCCACAAAATCATAAGCTCTCAAGATTACATGGAATGCACAATTCCTTTGAAATTGGAAAATAATTAATCTCCAACATAAAATAAATTTCAGATTTCTCACCAAAGCGTCATTTTCTCTTTGCTACAAAAGATAATATTTAGTCACATAGATCCCAGTAATTCAATTGGATAGTGCAAAGAGAAAAAATTTATAGTTATTGAGGCTATCAAAAGAATCATTAAAATGACTCCAAACCTCTACTAGATTAGAAATAAAAATGGGAATATATAAATGACACAAAAGACATTTCTGATCAGCTTTTAAGTTGGTGGAAATCTTAATTTATTAATCCAAAAATATCACAAAGGAATCTGATCATCCAAGTTTAGATTAACAATTCCCTATGTTTCCTTCATTTGAAAATAAAAGGTTTTGAGTTTCTAGTCCCACAAGCCATTTCCCAACCTACATTACACAAGAGAATGGTGTGATAAGTTCTTAGACAATTGGGGAAGAAATCCTCCTCTTAAATGACTGACTTATTAAAATGAAATTTAAAACTAAAAAGAAAAGTAAAGATCGAAAATTAAAACTAATTCTAAGAAAAGTGTACTAAGCTAACATAAAATTAAACTAAATTGGATGTCATAAAAATATGTGTAAAGGCTCGTGTAGTCCTTGAGTATTCATCTTCTATTCATTTAGTTATTTTTCACATCCTTCTTCCTGAGAGATAAGCACTAGGTGCTTTCCCACATTATTCCCTTCAACATGAGACTAAGTTCCATTGATTGGTGTGAGATGTGAATCCTTGCACACATTGTCATGTTCCTAAAATTAGAATTAATCAAATTAAGAAAACAAGACCATAAAATCTCAATCCCATCCATCTTTTGAAAGTACCAATCCACCAATAAACATTAGTTATAAAAATATGGTTGAAAACTTATTACCATGGCCAAAAATGAAAACAAATGTTGAAAACTCGAAATTAGAATCTTAGGAGTTTCCTTGACATATTCCATTAATATACTTACAAATCCCAAGCATTTGAATGATTTCAACATTGAGATAAGATGATAATAGTCAGCCATGAAAAAAAATCATATTACCCAATAATGTAACTAGAATGAGTGGCTTGAAAGTAGCAAACCCAAAGGATAAAAAAGTATTGTTGAAAAACATATCAGTTATGAAAATCCATTGAATTGGTAGTGCTAAGATCAATTCTTTGGTCAATCATTGGATTGGAGAATAAAAAGATGGGTTCTCAAACATTTTTCAGAAAAAAAGATATCAGCAAAATATTTAAATTACCACACCGTCCAGAATGTCAAAAACGTGTTTCCAGGTAGCCTAAAAGAATATTTCTTGTTGTTGTATAAGAGAGGAATCTTGGGTGAAGAAAACTATAATGTAAAAGGAATACTCGTACTTAAAAGACCCATGAATAGAGCATAGGAAAATGACAGCCAATGCCCAAAAATTAAAACTAAAGTGACAAAAATAAAATAACTCAAAACAAATGAAAAATCAACAAAACCCATTATGCAAGAAGACATTTATGCAGAAAATTCATGTTGGCTAAAACTGATAAAAGAAAAAGTCAAATGCATGGGAACGAAAAGATTTGGATAGCTCCAAACCCGAAGAAAAGTAATCATCTAAGGAAATTACACAGATTTGGAGTGGCTTGAATTTTAGATGGGAATAGTTTTAATACTCATAATTTAGACTCAATGTGTATGGGACATCAAAATAAAAACTCAAAATGGATATCAACCAAGAAAACGTTTCCCATTAGAATCATATAGATCTGAATTTAAGACAAATCTAAGTGTTCAATTTCATTACAAGAGGGAATAAATAGTGTCTTAATTTAAAATACCCCACTTGCGAGATGCCAAAATGTATTGGAAATGATTTGACATGGTGATCATGCATAAACATTAGTGATCTAACAATTGCCCAATACATAGAAAAATTCAAAAATGAAATGAAGTAAATATTCTCCACATCAAAATTAAATTCAAAATCCATGCAATGGAAAATTTAGTGGGAAATATTTCTATTATTTCCACCTTTGCTGAGAATTCATTTATTGATCAACCAACAGTAAATAAAAGATAATGCAAACAAAAATGTAATTAAAAACTAGAGAGAAAAATTAAACTATGCAAAGGAAAGACACTAGTTTATCCTACCCTACTCCTATCCTATTCTACTAAGGATGAAAAATTATCTATGTAAAGCCATAATGCCAATGTATCCATCCAAGTAATCCCAAGATTTGCAAACATATGTTCAAGACACATGATTAGTGACAGAGCTTGGAATAAGAATCGAATAAAAGTAAGAAAACTTAAAGCATGATAAAATCTATTCACCATATTAAATATGTGAAAATGATGATTCTTGGTAAATTGTTCCAAGTAATATCTCTCCAAGCATGCTTCAATTCTATCGTAAAATCTTGCACTTCTATCATTGAATTGATGGAAGGCGTTTGATGAAAAGTAGCATACCAAATAAGAATCATGCATAGAGTTTGTATAAGGTTTTCTTGGTGAGATAATCTCTATTCTAACAAAGCTGTTTATCCCTGAAGACAAACCAAAAGATTGAGGGCCTAACATAACCATCATTGTAGACCAAAGTGCCTCATTATATTGGCAAGCCTCCCTAGACTCACACTTCAAGTAAACATTAACTTGAGACAAATTAGTGGAAACAAATGATCTACATAGACTAGCATCCACCATGGTATGAGAGGTAATTTCAAGACAAAGATGAGATCCACTAGTATCAACAATATTAATTAGAGGGATAATTGAACTTGAAGATTCTCTATTGAAAAAAAATGAAGAAGAGAAAGAAGAAGACATACTTTGATACACATTTGCTACATAATTCTCTTCATCCCATGAACAAGGTTGATAAGGCTCGGTTATAATTAGTTCATGGGAAGAGGCCTTATCCTCTCTATCTTCCAAATTCACATCACCACCATCAATTAATTCAACAAGGTTTATCCCAATTGAGTCTATTTGAATAGGACCATGAGTATCTCCCTACAAATTTAAATGATTAAAGAGATCATGATACAAGTGGTAATAAGTGGAATAATTAAGAGAGTTAAAAACTTCTCTAGAACTAGAAAAGTTTTCAGAAAGTGACTCCTTGAGTGGTAGGTCTTCCTCCTTGAGCACATCAGTGATTTCTTGTGAATCAGTAGGCTCTGCATTAGGTGTGGTTTTACAATCAATACATCCTTCCTCAATATGGTTTTCCTCTTCCAAGTTAAAAATAGATTGTTGATATAAAAGAGGTATGTCCTTCATGTTTATTTCTCCTCATTGGGTGAAAATATCAATGTGATTTTCTTTCCCCTACAAAATATGAGAATATGAAATGTCTTTTGAAGCGTATTCATGGTTAGAAGAGGGGAGAAAATCACAAGAATTATTAGAATAATATTTTTTGATAAATGATCCACTAGCATTAGAAAAACATTCTTGATCTACCTTGGTTATAATAGGAGAATTTGTAACAAAAGGACAATTCAAATCAACAGAAATTAATTCCATTTTATCCATGGGTGAGGGAATATTTGTTTCATGAATGTCTATAATTTTTTTATTAACAAAATTATTAGCATTCAATTTTTTCCCCATGGCTTCATATTACATCCCTTGTGATGGAAAAGATGAGATAGGATAATGAGAGCCTGGAATAACCATCAGTGTGATCCGAATTGTCTCATTATTAGCATGGAAATCTTCCTCTTGGGCAACTATAGAAAAATATGAACTTTAAATTACAAAACAAGAGGTCTCTTTTTCGTCACAAGGAAGGTAATGGGGAATGAAGTGGTGAGAGGATACATAGGTTTCTTTCGAAAAATAATTTTATATCTTATATATATCCCCCATAGTAAAGAACGATCCATACATATGATTTCCATCCAAACCATTAGCATTTTCAACATTTTCATTTAAATATAAATCAACATGTAAAGGAACATCATAACATGATTTAGATTCTTTATCCACTGACTCATATGTTTCAATAGAAAGATAAAATAAACATGAAATCAAATCATTATTAGAGGGATTGTCTTCCAAAGAAAATATATAGTAAATATGGATAAATATGATAACAAAATATTTAAGAGATTCATCCTCATTCTTCTTCAATTCTAATATCTCTGCACACAAATTATCATAACAATACCTCTCAAAAGAATGAAAAAATTCATGCATAAATTGTTCCCATGTGTAAATAGATGTCACCAATAAAGTCTCACACCAACTCTTGACCCGCCTTGCAAAAGTGAGGGTGAACATCTTGCAAATGACATTTCCATCGGTAATCTTGCGAGAATGACAAAATTTCTAGAAATTAAAAGTATGTCCATGTGTAGTTGTCTCACCTTCACCATCAAATTTAAGTTGTGACAAGAAATGTAAAATCTTTCTAGGAGGTTTGGGAGGTAGAGTACCAGAAAAACACCTCCATAAGGGATCTGGGATGGAGCCATTAACAAATTAAAACAATAATTAACAACAATGACTCCACAGAATCAACTTGTCACCTGGCCCTCCTTATAGTGTCACTTTTGTTGATGGGACATAATGAACCGTTAAAGTAGATGAGGGAGAATGCCCGATGGTAGGTCCCAATCATACCTACTCTTGTTTGGGGTAGCATTTCCCCAATTTTATGGGCCTCCTTGTCGTTGAGAATTAAAAGAATAAAATTGGAAAGACAACGGATTTCCCCCAACGGAGTTATAACTAATTCTAAGACTAATCTAACTAAAATCTAACTAATCTAATCAAACTAATTCTAATCTATCCTAGGAGAAAAACTAGAAGAATGAGTACAATGAAAGATAACACCATCAGAACTAGAAATAGTTCATATATTCTAGTGATAAATGAAAACAACAATGCTATAGATGTATAAACAAATAGTTGCACAATACATATGTAACATCATTTACGTACCCATGAAGAAATATGTGACAACATGAGTAAATAGAACATAGTGCAAAAATTATTCATACAACAAAATCCTATCTACTAAAGAAAAATATAAATGAATATATAATAGCCTCTAATACATCCATCAAAGCCACAAATTTCCGAAATGCCTCATGCTCTTTATTAATTAGAGATAATAGTACCATCTTTTGTTACAAAGGGAAAAGTCTTTATTCTCTGCTATGAGTTCTCTTTTATAAGACAAGAGAAAGAATCTTGAGTTCTCTTGCCTCTTCGTTTCATTTTTCCCCCAATTTAATTTTTACATTTTAAAAATCTATATGTGGGACTTACACATGGAACATGAAGAGACTTGTGGGATGTTACCTTCTCCCTATGGTAGTTTACAAATGATAATCATTAAAAAAAAATCATTGACTCTTCTCATTGGCATTATGTTCAGTTCATCGGAATTTTCTGGGCATTTATGGCTTTGGTCTGCTTAATGAAATCATTGTGGCTTCTTCTCCTCTATCATAGTTTTCTGTTGAGCTATTGTTGGATCTATTTTGTTTCTTGTAGTTCAAGATATGATGATTTGAAGTCAACATATATGTTTACATCTGAATTCGGGTTTCGCCTGTGTTTTGCACTTTTGGGCCATTTATGCTTTCAATCTTTTGATTAATTGGGTTGGTTGTCATTGATGTCAACCCTTGAAGCAAGTCCGATAGAAAATTTCAGTATCCCCAATAGCATGGTTAAGGAACTGAACTTTGGTTGACAAATAATGTAATGAAGATCAATGAATTTTCAAGTAATACTATTCTATATGGATAGTACATGTCGTGCCATTTTCAGTGATATGTGGTATGTCATGTAGTTCCTTAGGGTTGAGGGATATGTCTTAGTAAATTTGGAGAAACCTCATGAGTTATCTAGAATCCCCTAGAAGGTCAAAGAAGTCAATTTATTCTAGAAGCTCCTAAAAGAATTTTAGTAGTCAAAGTGGTTGTAACTAGGAGTTAATCATGAGTTAAGTTGTTGCAAAAATAAAATAATTAAAAATAAATTAGTTGCAACTAGAAGTGGTGATTTTACTATTTGTGGATAAAGTGGTTGCAAGTGAAAAAAGTAGTTAAAAGTGGGTTATCCCTAAAAGAACGAAGTTGGATAAAAGAATTAGAAGATAGCCCCTAGAGGAAGCTACTTGGAGAGTATAAATAAGAGAGAAAGGGTATCTTATTAGCACCTATTGAGCATAATGAATATATATTATTGTGAAAGGTTTATTTCAGGTACTCATTGATACATCTATAGTTTCACAAGTTTGAAGAAGTGAAGGTAGAGTGACGACAAAGTTTTGTGGAAGTAATGAAGTGTGAAAAGATCATTCTAAAACCCTAGTTAGGGTCATCCTCGAGAGTATGTCCCGTGAGGCACCCCCACGGGTTGAGTAGATCCTGTCATGCGAGGCTCTGCTGGACATATCACCTGCATCACGCAAGACATTACCATAAGTGAAGCTTGATGTTTGTTTCAAATTGCATATGCTGAGAAGAGTCTACAAGAAGTTCAATAGTGATCAGGAATAATAGATCTATCTACAGGTTCAAAAGGTATGTCATATTCTTATGTGTAGTTGGATATTATTGTCTATATGAGATATGGTTATGGGAGATTGAAGATTTTTCCTAAAGAGGTTTTTGGTTATATGTAACATAGTGTATGATGTAGATCTACATAAATACAGTGATGGTATATCTAATATTTATCATTGATACATCTTGTTGGTTCGAGTGTTGAGGCATATCTTGTATTTCTTGGTACATGGTTGAGGGATTTTGGTTAAGATGTGTATCTAAAGTTGTTGTTATAGTTTGAGGTTGCATATCAGTGAGGGTTTGATGTCTATTTGATGTGAGAGTATATTACACATGATTATGATTGTATGCACATGTATGACACATGACTAGAGAGACATAGTTGCACATGGTTTGAGTTATATTGTTGTGATATTGGGTATGAGATCTATGTTATCAGATTTGATATGTTGAGGAGATTATTGGTACAATTTTTTGGTATATGTTGGTACATGTTATTGGTATAGGTTGAATACAGGTTATTAGCACAGGTTGGTTATAGATTATTGACCTAGATTGATACAAGTTTACAATGTCATATTTCATAGTGACAGTGTGACAATGGTTTCATCAGTTATTTGGAACTTATATTTCAGATCGGTTGGACGAGGCAAGGATAGGTGGTTGTAGCCACCTTATGGTTGTAGTCGAAGAACATATGGGGTTGTAGCATCCTTCTGGGTGGAGCCAGAAAATTGGGGAGTTGGAGCTTCCCTCATGTTGTAACCTGAAAATATAGGAAGTTGGATCCTCCTTCCAGTTGCAACTGCAGAACAAAGGAAGTTGGTGCTTCCAATAAATTTACTTCTTAAATACATATAAGAAAAATAATTATGTGGTTTTCTCTTGCATTGGGTTTCCACGTAAAAATACTAGTGTAATGTATATGTGTATGATTTCTCATTGTTCATGGTTTATTTATTCTGAACTTGTTGAATGATATTGGTAAATTGATCATAAATCTAACAAAACTTATATGTTGTGGTTAAAAAGGATTAAAAATATCTATTACCGATTCACCCCCCCCAGCTTAGTAATCCAACAATTGGTATCAGAGTGGGTCCTTCAAGAGACAGTTTAAACACTGGAACGAGATCATGGATTACTCTAAGATTGGGATACCATAGTTTGATGGGGAATATTATGCCTTATGGAGAAGAAGAATGAAGACACACATACATGAACTAGGATTTGATGTTTGGAAATTAGTGGTAGATGGATACAACGCACCAACCGTTCCTCCAACAAATAAAGATGGAAATAACTTGAAGAAAATAATTCAAGAGCCACAAGTGCACTCTTGAATGGTTTTTATAAATCAATATACACCAAAGTTATGCACTGTGATTCTTCAAAGTACATCTGGGTCAAGCTGAAGAATGTATATGAAGGAGATGAGAAAATCAAGGAAGCTAAACTTCAAATTTTCCAGAGAAAAATTCAAACAATTGAAGATGAATGAATATGAAAACATAGTTTCCTACTTTATGTGAGTTGATGAAGTAGTAAACAGTATCAAAGGATTGGGAGATGAGGTAAATGAAAAATTCATTGTCAAAAAGGTATTGAGATCCCTACCAATGAGATTTGACTCAAATATTTCACCACTAGAAGAGAGAGAGGATCTAGCTACACTAACCATGGATGACTTGCATGGGACACTCACAACTTATGAGATGAGAATATAGCAAGACAATCCGATTACAAAGAAAACAACATTCAAATAATCTAAGAAGTCAAAGAAAATGGAAAGAAAAAGGAAAATTTAGATAGTAGCAACAGTGACATCTCAAAAGACGATGATGAAGTAACCAACTTTGTCAGAAGACTGAAAAAGGGAACCGAAAAATATAGAGGTAAGATTCCATTGATTTCTTTTAATTGTGATGGTATTGGTTATTTTGATAATAAATGTCCCCATAAGAAAAAGAAAAGGAATGAATAAGATGATTCTAATAGTAAACAAACATACAAAGGCAAAAGAACCAAAGATAATGTTTTCAAGAAAAGCCTTTGCACCAAAGAAGACAACTCCTCATCAGAATAAGATGAAGTCAATGATAGTGATACCGAAAGGGTCATATTTATGGCAGTAGAAGATTCCAATGAAAAAGGATCCAAAGAAGAATATGAAGAGGAATAATTTGACTATAGAGAAGAATTGTTGAGTGCAATAGAAGCTATAAAATGATAAAAGAAGAAAAACAAGTCACTTCAGGAATAACTAAAAGAAAAAAAGGGAGTTCATAATTCAGGCTCTGAAGAACTAGATCAAATGATCACTAAATTAAAAATCCAATTAAAGGAAGACAAGATAATTTAAGAAACACTCAGAGACCGGTTATAAGAAAGAGACGAGATCATTGGAAATTTCGAAGTAGAGATTGTCACATTGAGAATATATCTTCAAAAGAAAAAAATGTAGAACAACTCCAAAGTTTTGAAGGATATTATTAGCAATCAAAGGTCAAACCATGATAAGTATGGAATAGGATACAACTGGACAAAAAAGGGATCAAGATCCAAAAAAAAAGATCAAGAAACAAAACCAAGAAGCTATGCAGAGATAGTCAAAGGATCTCCTAAGAAGAAACAAGACAAGAAGTTTCACAAGGAAGATCACAGAGACACTCCTCCACCCGAAAGATTCATATTTCAGAATTAGTGGAAATCAGAAACAAGAAGAAGGCCTCAAGAAGAAGAAAGTTTCAGAAGAGGAACTCATTTTCAAAGATCCACAACTCCCTTGTATCAAACTATCTTCCTTGGTTTATGTTATTCATGTAAATATTTTTGACATAAGGTTGTAAATTGCAGAGACAATAAAAGGAACAAAGACAACCATGAAAGTTATGCATGAAATGGTTATTCAAGAAGGCCTAGTGAAACACAAAACAAAATCTACCACAAGTTTGAATCCTTGAGTACCGAGAGGGAATTCTACAGGTGCAACAACTTTGGACACATGGCCAAAGATTGTAGATTGAAAGTTCCTCCAAAAGAATCACAACAGAATAATGAAGATGAAGAAGAGAAGTTAGAAGTATAAGAGAAAGAACAATAATATATTCAAGTACCTCTAAAGACACCTAGAAAATGAATACAAAAGAATCATCCATAAGATCATATTATTGGGAACAGAGATGCAAGAGTTGAAACTAGAAGAAGAATTTGTTCGCCAGAACAATTGCACCTAGCACTCTTATCTACAATTCAACCAAGTAGTTTTGAATAAGTCAACAAGTATGAATTCTAGATAAAATCCATGGATGAAGAGTTAGATCAGATAAATAAGAATGGCACTTGGGAACTGTTTCCAAGGACAAGATACAAGAATGTGATTGGTACAAAGTGGGTCTTCAGAAACAAATTGAACGAAGATGGATAAGTTACCAGAAACAAAGATATATTGATATGAAAAGGATACACTCCAGTTGAAGGTATACACTTTGAAGAGTCATTTTCCCCAGTTTCCAGAATGGAAGTAATAAGATTGATCCTTTCTTATGCATGCTCCAAGAATATTAAAGTGTATTAGATGGACATGCAATCAACCTTCCTAAATGGGGATCTAGAGGAAGAAGTCTACATTGAGAAACCAGAAGGATTTCAATTGTCAAAGAATGAGAATTGTGTTTGTAGGTTGAAGAAGGTCTTGTATGGTCTCAAGCAGGCCCCTAGAGCATGGTATTCCAGACTGGACAGATACTTGTAACAACAAGGGTTCAAGAAAGGGAATGCAGACAACAACCTCTACATCAAGATAAATCAAGACAATATTTTGTTAATTGAATTTTATGTTGATGATATTATCTTTGCAAGTGATGATGATAGGATGAGCTAGAAATTTGCAAAGGATATGCAGGATGAGTTCAAAATGTCATTACTTGGATAATTATTCTTCTGTTTAGGTCTTCAGACATGTCAAAGAAAGAAAGGCATTTTTATCTCTCAAACCAAGTATATCAAATAAATTCTAAAGAGGTTCAGAATGGAATATTGAAAACTAGTCAATACTCCTATGCAGACCAGTTGTAAGTTAAGTAAAGATGATGATTCATAGGCTACATATCAGAGGTAGTACATGTCAATAATTGGACGCTTACTTTATGTGACAACTTCTATACCATATGTAATGCAGGAAATTGGACAGGTAGCCTGATTTCAAGCAACACCAAAGGAATCACATGTTCTTGCAGTAAAGAGGATATTCACATATCTCAAGGGTACATAAGAGTTTGGATTATGGTATCCAAAAGGAAAGGATCTATCACGTATTGCCTACACAGATGCAGATTGGGCAGGTTGCATTGATGACCAAAGAAATACAAGTGGAGCAACATTCTACTTGGGTGAGCGTTTGGTATCTAGGCTAAGAAAGAAATAGTTATCAGTATCATTGTCTATAGTCGAAGAAGAGTATATTGCAGAAACAACATGTTGTACAAAAGTTCTATGGATAAAACAAACATTGATAGATATATAGGTTGAGTATGATCAGCCCATTTCGATTTATTGTGATAACACAAGTGCTATTGGTATCTAAAAGAATCTAATGATGCACTCCAAGATGAAGAAAATTCCAATAAAGTTTCATTTTCTACAAGAACAGGTTGTAGAGAAGAACATTTGAGTTGAGTATGTTGGGACCAAAGAACAAATTGTAGACATCTTTACAAAACCACTTCCAAGGGAAGATTTTGAGTATCTTCGCCAGAAACCTGGTGTAGTTTCTACCCCAAAATGACTTTTTAATTCTATTCTTATATGTCTTAGATTTACATGAGGAAGCACCATAAAGAGGACAGTTCAGTTTGGAGGAGCAACCTCAGGGAGACTTCATTCAAGGGGAGCAGCCCCAGGAACAGTTCAATTAGGGGGAGAAACCTAGACAAGATATTACCTTTTCCATTTATGTCAAAGGGGAAGAGATTAATCAGATGCATGGAGAGAGAGTCAAATTCATGGAGAGAGAGCACAAGGGCGTGATTCTAGGGGGAGAAATGGTCACAGGGGGAGCATGAGTGACATGACTTCAGTGTTGCATCAAAGTGTTTCCATCAATGCTAAATGGGGAGATTTTTGATTAATTGGGTTGGTTTTGTTTAGTACCCAAGATATGAATACAAAATACACTAGAATAGATTCCAGAAAAATATAGGAAAACTGCACTTTATTATAGAAAACCCTTGAGGTAGGGAAACACCATACAATGTATCATATTATGGAAGGGATCCTCTCTTGCTCACTTGCCTCTTCGAGGGGGAATCCTCCTATTGAGATACAAATACAAATACAATAATTCTCTTCTTGTCCCATTACATTTTTTGAATCCCTTTATATAGTTCTATCAACCACCTAAGAACATTCTAGAGGAAGAACCTTCTAGAAGCAGAACCTTCTAAGAAATCCTCTTACATTTATTATATCTAAATACCATAGTGGGCCTTATTTAATACTATAGTGGACCTAGTACACCTTACATTGAATTGCCTCTACTATTATAACTATGGGCCCTTCATCCCCCCCACTACCTCTCCAGCTACCTAACATTCCATCCCCATTATGAAAGTGTTGTCCTCAACGCTTGATGTACAACCATATACTACGGTCCCATGGATAAGTGTGGACCATAGTGATGAAGTAGACTAGAGGACCAGGGTCCCATGGAGAAATGAAAACAGTCATGCTGAAGTAGTCCAACTTCCATTGTAAACCAAGGTCCCATATCCAAGTGCTCATGTGAATTCCACGCGGAAGATATTTGAACTCAAGAACCAACTAAAAATGATGCTCCAAAGATCTACATTGATCATGGGTATCCAAATATGTAGATCCCTCCATATCCAAAAAATCATCGAAAGAACACACTAGTAGTGGATAATACTGAAAAATAGTGTTCATACAAGACATTGGACTTCTCTCCATAATGTGCTCTACATAAGGTGAAAGATAGTCATCAAATAGAATATGGAAGTGGTTGTCATCCCAGAAATGACAACTATCAATATACCAATCATCACAAGAGGCTTCAATATCATACCATACATATAATTCTTGACTATATTCATCCATGATGTCCTACACCATATATCTCTCTTGAATTCCTAGGGTGACTGCTTGCATATTTTGAACACTTGCCTGAATATTTTGAACACTTTCTTGAATATTTTGAACACCGTGTTGAAGACATGTCTCAAGGGATGCAAACTTATGTTTAAGTTCCATGAGAATTATAATATCCATTTAAAACATCAAATATAATGTACCAAAATAAATATATCAAAATTATCTATCCAATGGCACTGATCTGGTAGAAATATGAACACCATGTGAAAAGTTATGAACTCTACAGTTTCGTCGTCGTCAAGAAAATCCCCCAAAAATGACAGATTTTAAATCAACGATATATTCACTTATGGAGCTCCGATTTGGATGATTTTTTTTTTGAAATTGCTTGAAATTGTGAGTGAAACTCAGATATGTAATTTTGTTTTCTGCAAATTTGGCCTCCAATTACTACAGAAATAAATAAATTAAGTTGTCGTCCGCGGAAAAAACCCTGAAAATTTGTAGATTTTAAAATGTCTATATCTTGACTTCACAGACTCTGTTTCGGATGATTTTTTTTTTCACTTGGGTGTTTTTCTGAGAGGAACTCATATATATAACCTATTTCTAAAAAAAATTCACAAAAATATACAAAAACTATCTGGAATTTCGTGGCCCTCTTTTTCTTCTTCGAAAAAATCTGCGAAAAAAAAAATTAAAAAAAATCCCATACTTATTTCCAAGGAAAGTGCTCTGATACCACTTTTTAAGTACCCAAGATATGAATACAAAATACACCAGAATATATTCAATAAGAATATATGAAAACCACACTTTATTATAAAAAAACCTTGAGGTAGGGAAACACCATACAATGGATCCTATTATGGAAGGGATCCTCACCTATTCACTTGCCTCTTCGAGGGTTCATCCTCCTATTGAGCTACCACTCCAAATAAAATAATTATCTTCTTGTCCCATTACATTGTTTGACCCCTTTATATAGTGTTACCAACCACCAAAGAAAATTCTAGAGGAGGAACCTTCTAGAAGCATAACCTTCTAGGAGAAGAACCTTTTAAGAAATCCTCTTAGATTTATTATATATAACTACCATAGTGAGCCTTATTTAATACTATAGTGGACCTAGTCCACCTTAAATTGAATGGCCTCTACTATTATAACTAAGGGCCCTCCATTCCCCCCATACCTCTCTAGCTACCTAACAGGTTTTCATGGATGTCAACCCTTGAAGCAAGTCCGACAGAAAATTTTGATAGCCCCAACAGTCCGGTTAAGGAACCCAAGTTTGGTTGAGAAATAATGTACTAAAGGTTAGTTAATTTGAAAGTGACACTATTCTGGATGGATAGTACATGTCAGGTCATTTATGATGATATGTGGTACGTCACGTATTTCCTCACGGTTGAGGATATATGGCTTAGTAAAGTTGGATAACTCTAATGAGTTATCCAGAATCCCTTAGAAGGTCAAAGAAGTCAATTTATTCTAGAAGCTCCTAGAAGAAGTTTACTAGTCAAAGTGGTTATAACTAGGAGTTAATCATGAGTTAGGTTGTTTCAAAAATAAAATAATTAAAAATAAATTAGTTGCAACTAGAAGTGGTGAGTTTAATATTTATGGATAAAATGGTTGCAAGTGGATAAAGTAGTTAAAAGTGGGTTAGCCCTAAAAGAAGGAAGTTGGATAAAATAATTATAAGATAAACTATAGAGGAAGCTACTTGGAGAGTATAAATAAGAGAGAAAGGGTCTCTTATTAGCACCTATTGAGCACATTGAATATATATTATTGTGAAAGGTTTATTGCAAGTACTCATTGATACATCTATAGTTGCACTGAAGAAGCAAAGGTAGAGTGAAGAAAAAGTTTTGTGGTTGCAGTGAAGTGTGAAAAGATAGTGATCAACATAAAAGCCTAGTTAGGTTCATCCCCATGGCTCACCTTGTAGACTTCCTGTGAGGCACCCCCATGGGTTGAGTAGAGTCTGTCATGCGAGGCCCCATTGGACATCTCGCCTACGTCACAGAAGGCACTACCAGAAGTGAAGGTTGAGGTGTGTTTCATGTTGCAGAGGCTAAGAAGAGTCTACAGGAAGTTCAATAGTGATCAAGTACAACAAATTTATCAACATGTTCAAAAGGTATGTCATATTCTTATGTGTAGTTGGATATTGTTGTCTACATGAGATACGATTATGGGAGATTGAATATTTTCCCTAGAGTTGTTGTTGGTTGTATGAGACGGATCTATAGAAATACAGTGTTGGTATGTCTAGTATTTATCATTGATACATCTTGTTGGTTTGAGTGTTGAGGCATATCTTGCATTTATTGGTACATGGTTGAGGGCTTTTGGTTGAGATGTGTATATGAAGTTGTTGTTACAATTTGAGGCTGCATATCCGTGAGGGTTTGATGTCTAGTTTATGTGAGAGTATATTACACATGATTATGATTGTATGCACATGTATGACATATGACTAGAGAGACATAGTTGCACATGGTTTGAATTATATTCGTGTGATATTAGGTATGAGATATTTGTTATCAGATTTGATCTGTTGAGGAGAATATTGCTACAAGTTATTGGTATATGTTATTACATTTTTAATACATGTTATTGGTAAATTTTGACTATAGGTTATTGGCACAGGTTGGTTACAGGTTGTTGGTACAGATTGGTATAGATTTACAATGGCATATTTTACAGTGACAGTGTGATAGTGGTTTCATTGATTATTTGGCACTTATATTCTAGGGATGCTAGACAGGGAAATGATAGGTGGTTGTAACCACCTTCTGTTTGTAGCCGAAGAACATAGGGGGTTGTATCCTCCTTCTGGTTGGAGCCATAGAATTGGGGATTTGGAGATTCCCTCAGGTTTTAGCCTGAAAATATAGGGGGTTGGAGCCTCCTTCCAATTGTTGCTGGAGAACAAAGGAAGTTGGTGCTTCCAATGAATTTAATTCTTAAATACATATAAGAAAAAATAATCATGGTTTTCTCCCACATTGGGTTTCCATGTAAAAATACCGGTGTATTTTGTATGTGTATGATTTCTCATTGTTCATGGTTTATTTATTATGCACTTGTTGAATGATATTTGTAAATTGATCATAAAATTAAAAAAACTTATATAGTTTGGTTAAAAAGGATTAAAAATATTTGTTATTGATTCATCCCCCCCAGTAATCCAACACAATCGTCCAACAATTCCTATCATAGTATTTTCTTCACTCTTATAGATTGTCATCAAGCCCTCATGTGCCTAATTTTGTTTCTCATAGCTCTAGATATGATTGTTTGAAGACTGCATAATCTATTTTCCTCCAAAATATGTAGGTTTCCATTTTCTTCATTTCATGATGTCTTCTGTCACCTTTATGGCATGCATACATGTACCATTGTGTTCCTCTATCTAATACCTTTTCAATGAGGTATCACGGGCCTCATTCTGACACTTGTAGCTCTAGATTTGGTCATTTTAAAACTAGTTCTCAACAACCATTGATTATTCCCATGGGGAAAAATTGTACCATTGATATGAAGTTTGGGGGGGGGGGGTTTCAATGTGCATAGAGGGGACAAATCATAGCCATTAATCTGGTGGGTAAAAAGATCTAGTCCTTCAATGAAGGATGGCGTCTTCGGAGGAGGAGAGAGATAAAACATCCAAATGCTTGGGAAGAGGAATGTTGACGATGATAAGGTGATCATCGACAATCAAGGTTTTGTAAGGAAGTGAGTTGAGTCTTAGATTGCCGACGATAAAATGGAAATCAGAAGAAGAAATATAATTGTTGATCTATTATAGGTAGGATCATCTCAACCATAGATTACCTTAGGTTCCATTCAAGTGAAAAGGGGAATATGATGTAAAGGTCGCATTGTATGCCAACATTGTAGCCAACATGTCCCTGAGGGTACATGTGTCACCATCTAAGTGGTTGATGAATGAGAGTGGTCCCATAAGGGGTTTAATTCCATTTTCCTATTCACTTATGACATGGACTATTGGATTTGGATGAGGCTAGATCCTCGCCCTTCATAGGATAAAGGAGACGTCATCGAAGATGAGGGAGTGTTAGGGTTAATGAAAGTTGTTGATATTGCAAGAGAAATATCTTAGCCATTCATTAGAGGAAGGTCATTGGAGTTCTAGAGAGTAGGGAGAGAAGGATCTCCAACGAAAAAGATGACACACATCAACACTTAATGGGATAATCCATGGTGTCTGGTGATGATGCGTATGACCATGTCAGTCTGCTTGTCAATCCGAGGATGGGTCTATGTGTCACGTGGGTGATGTGTAATTTTGGGTCGTGATTAATTCAAGTTCAAGGTGACATGTTTCATGAAAAATAGAAATTCATGGGTAGGGCCATGCATGTAGAATGTGAACTCAGATGCCACATGTTAGTGTCATTAGTTGAGAAAGAGGGGAGGTGTTAACCTTCATTCAACTTTACATCTCCGATACGATCATGATCGTTGATCCAAACTCCCAAGAGCCATTGGATCAACATGGATCCTTTGTTGTCGAGGATGAAGTGTGAGCACTCGAGAGCCAAGAGCGATGGAGTCTTGATGACGAAAAGGTCATGAGAGATTCGTCAGTGATGGAGGGTTGGTGGAATCCAAGTGATAGAGAGGAGGGACTCTGACGACGAAAAATGTATAGGGTGACGTTTTCGGTGACAGGGAAGTCCAAATGCGAAGTGGATCATGGGGAAGTCCGATGACAACGAGGAAGGTGGTGGGTACCATATTAGTGACATCAATTCCTCATTGGATGGTAGAAGAGAGAGGGAGACACATGGCTGCCACATGGGTGTGAGGTGGACAATGTGAGTTTTGGCTTAAGAGGCTTTGGGAGGCCATAACTTTTGATTTTGACCTCAGATTTAAGTATGGTTATAGCTGTTGGAAATCTATCAACTAGAAGAATCCAAATATGAGGTTTAGTTAGAGAAAATAATATAAGAAAAGAGAGGGAAAACTCATTAAATAAAGGGAAGGTTAAAAGGGGAAGAAGATCAAAGTATTCCCCAACATGCATCTTAAGGATGGAGAAATCATGAAGAAAGGATATCATGCTAACTTGTTCCTACAACCACAAAAATAGATGAAATCATTTATGTGATTAAAATGACATTCACCAACACATGAGAAACATAACATTTCCTTTCATTTAAGAAAATTTATGAACAAATAATAAAAGTCAAGAGAATGAGGAGGAGAGGTTTTTCGAAGGTAATAATCTATGATCTGGATTAAATAACTATCATGACAGCTTCATGCACCTAATCTCCAACACATTGAAAGTATTGGTTACCTCATGATTCAAGTTAAGAGTTGTACAATATACGTGAGCATAAACATGAATATTTTAGGAACCACATGCTAGCACGAGTATGTAGACTTTGAATAAGTAACTCAGAAAAAATATTAGTAACCCACATAAAACTCATTCAAGACATATGCTAGATCATCGAACCATACAGCCACATAAGAGTCATAAAGACAACCAAAATTATAATATTATAATGTAATGTCCCCCACCTCTTAGAGAGGTGATGAGGAGACTCAGTGGCCTGGGCACCCCCACTAGGTCATAGTCTCACACTGAGGGGGGAAAAGTCAAGAAGTTAAAAGTTATATTTTTAAGTTGACTTAAGAAAGGAAAAGGATAACAGAGTAAAAGATAACTCAACAGAAGAATAGAATATTAACCCTGGGAGTTAACCTAACTCAACATAGAATTAGAAGGAAAAGTATAAGTAAGAGGCTGGGGTGCACCTATTATTCATTCTGGTTTTGGATTAGCATTTGCTATTTCTCTTGAGCATTTAGTTTGGGGGGTTTGTTGTACAAACGCTTGTGAGGAACTCAGTGGTGAAATATCCACTCACCTTGTTCCACAGCTTGGTCTCGGGGATGAAAGACTCCTCTACACCATTCTAGTCTCAGGGCCAGCTTATCGAGGGAGGTTCGATCCAGCTTATCCTGAGGGCCTAGGGCCATTCCAACAGTTGGGTTTTGTTTGCAGGGGTAGGACCATCAGTTTGAGGTTTTTTCTGGAGGGTTATCATCATTCTACATTTGTCTGCAGATTGGGACGTCGTGGAGCCATAGGGGACATCATGTGATTCAGTAAAACTCAGATCTAGGGAGATCTTCTTGAGATCTGAGCCCGAAACTTCTCCCACGGGATTCTCATAGCCTGATCTATATTCTTGGAGAGTTTCAGAGCATTTGGAGGCCTCCTTGATCAGGGCCGAACCAGCTAGGGTTTCAGTCATCCAGTGGGGCACACCATTTAGTGGAGAAGTCAGATCTACGGAGTTTGAGAGTGGATTTGGGAATTTGGACATCTGGGTTTTCCTTACAATTGCTCGATCTATCATTTGGCATATTTCTCGGGATGATTGGACACTTTTGGTAGAAGGGAAGAATTATTCAGGGCTTCAGCATTCTAGCAGGACGTGGCACTTTCCAGCTTGGAGGTTGAGCATTAGTATGACTCAGATCTACTTGATTTAGTCTTCATTGTATATCCATCCTTTAGAGGCTTATTTTTTATTGTCGGGAGCATTTTGTAGTAGCTCATATCTATTGCTTGTACGACCATCTGAGGTTTATGCCAGATCGGCCATCTATTGTATTGATCTTACATTTCTCATAATAAAAAGGTCAGATCTTTGCTTGTGCTTCTACATCTTGAATATATTGTGATCTCCATGTGTTGATGAATCTTGTATGCACTTAATAACTCAATAAATTAGTAGTATTTAGTGATTCTGAGAAAGAACTTGGCTTGGGATCATTACAGTGGTATTAGAGCCTTGATCCTCCAAACCTGTGGAGAGATCGGTGCATGCAGAAGTACAGGGGAATTGTTATGGGTCTGAGGAAGAAAAACAACAGTGAAACAGAGGCAGAAATGGAAGGGTTAGGAGACGACCATGAACCTCGGGGCTTGGCTCTCTTAGTAGCCGAATTTGGTAAGTTCCAACAAAACATGAACCACACAGAAAGAACATTGGTCCGGCAGTTGGATGAGTATCAGGAAACCAACAGAAGGGGACAGGCTGAAATCTCTGAAACCTTGAAGAAAGTTGATGAGAATCTACAGAAAATGAACAAGAACCAAACTAGGATAACTGACCTTCTGATACAAGTAACCCATCAAGGAAAAGATCCTGATACGTATGGGAATAAGGAGGCTGGAGGGTCCGGTGGAACCCATGAGGAAGTCAGATATAACTCGGAGAAAGCACCGGGATCCGAAGGAAGTCTTGGAGGTGGC
>ML780876.1:1108336-1212865 GCA_009831015.1 Picea engelmannii | reverse complement strand
CTCAAGGAAGATGTGATGAAGCATGTCAAAGAATGCACTACATGCCAAGAAAACAAGGATGAGCACACACACCCTGCAGGACTGTTGCAGCCCCTACCTATTCCAAAGCACAAGTGGGAAAGTATATCCATGGATTTCATCACTGGGTTGCCCAAAGCACAGGGGAGAGATTGCATTTTTGTGGTGGTAGACAGGTTGACGAAGTTTGCACACTTTTTCCCCATAGCCACAAACTTTAGTGCAGCATAGGTGGCCGAATTATTTTTCAGAGAGGTGTTCAGACTACACGACCTACCCAAAACCATCATTAGTGACAGGGACAGCAGATTCATGAGTACGTTTTGGCAGGAGTTGTTCATATTAGTGGGTACGACATTGACTCCTAGTACTAGCTATCACCCTCAAATGGATGGTCAGACTAAGATAGTCAACAAATGGGTGGAAGGTTACCTCAGAAACTACGTAGCAGGACAACAAAAAGCATGGGTCAGATGGTTACATTTGGGAGAATATTGCTACAACACCACCCAACATATGTCTATTGGCATGTCACACTTCAGAGCTTTATATAGCTATGATCCTTTATCATTTTTGGATATTTCATTTGGTGACAGCAAGGCTCCGATGGTACAGGATTGGATACATCAAAGCCAAGACATTCTCAGGGAATTGAAGGATCATTTACAGAGGGCACAAAACCAGCAAAAGGTCCAAGCAGACAAGCACAGAGTTGATCATACCTTTGAAGTTGGCGATTTAGTCTATTTGAGGTTGCAACCATATAGGCAGGCCTCCATTAAGAGAAGCGGAGCGGATAAACTTTAGCCACGTTTCTTTGGACCTTACAGAGTTAGCAAGAGGATAGGGGTAGTAGCTTATGAGATGGAGCTTCCACAGGGTAGCAAAATTCACAACGTCTTCTATGTCTCATGCCTTAAAAAATCCCTCGGTCAACACGTCAGGCCTATTGAGGCATTGCCTCCTATGGATAAGGAGGGACAACTTGTTTTGATTCCAGAGGAGGTGTTAGAAGTCAGAGAGAAGAGTCTCTGAAACTGAAGCATCAAGGAGTATCTGATCAGGTGGAAGGATTTACCCATTGAGGATGCCACTTGGGAGTAGGAGCACATGGTTAGAGAAGCAGGTTTGGAATTTCTTGAGGACAAGAAATTTCAAGCAGGGGAGACTGTAATGTCCCCCACCTCTTAGAGAGGTGATGAGGAGACTCAGTGGCCTAGGCACCCCCACTAGGTCATAGTCTCACACTGAGGGGGGAAAAGTCAAGAAGTTAAAAGTTATATTTTTAAGTTGACTTAAGAAAGGAAAAGGATAAAGGAGTAAAANATAACTCAACAGAAGAATAGAAGATTAACCCTGGGAGTTAACCTAACTCAACAGAGAATTAGAAGGAAAAGTATAAGTAAGAGGCTGGGGTGCACCTATTATTCATTCTGGTTTTGGATTAGCATTTGCTATTTCTCTTGAGCATTCAGTTTGGGAGTTTTGCTATACAAACCCTTGTGAGCAACTTAGTGGTGAAATATCCACTCACCATGTTCCACAACTTGGTCTCGGGGATGAAAGACTCCTCCACACCATTCTAGTCTCAGGGCCAGCTTATCGAGGGAGGTTTGATCCAACTTATCCTGAGGGCCTGGGGCCATTCCGACAGTTGGGTTTTGTTTGCAGAGGCAAGACCATCAGTTTGAGGGTTTTTCTGGAGGGTTATCATCATTCTACATTTGTCTGCAGATTGGGACGTCGTGGAGCCATAGGGGACGTCCTGTGATTCAGTAAAACTCAGATCTAGGGAGATCTGCTTGAGATCTGAGCCCGAAACTTCTCCTATGGGATTCTCATAGCCCGATCTATATTCTTGGAGAGTTTCAGAGCATTTGGAGGCCTCCTTCATCAGGGCCGAACCATCTAGGGTTTCAGTCATCCAGTGGGGCACACCATTCAGTGGAGAAGTCAGATCTACAGAGTTTGAGAGTGGATTTGGGAATTTGTACATCTGGGTTTTCCTTACAATTGTTTGATCTATCATTTGGCATATTTATCGGGATGATTGGACACTTTTGGTAGCAGGGAAGGATTATTCAGGGCTTCAGCATTCTAGCAGGACGTGGCACTTTCTAGCTTGGAGGTTGAACATTAGTATGGCTCAGATCTGCTTGATTTAGTCTTCATTGTATATCCATCCTTTGGAGGCTTATTTTGTATTGTCGGGAGCATTTTGTAGCAGCTCATATCTATTGCTTGTACGACCATTTGAGATTTATGCCAAATCGGCCATCTATTGTATTGATCTTACATTGCTCATAATAAAAAGGTCAGATCTTTGCTTATGCTTCTACATCTTGAATATATTGTGATCTCCATGTGTTGATGAATCTTGTATGCACTTAATAACTCAATAAATTAGTAGTAGTTAGTGATTCCAAGAAAGAACTTGGCTTGGGATCATTACATATAAGAAGCAATCAACTACTATCAAAGAAAATCATCAACCAAGATAAATCCCCCAAAATCCCTCGAGGTACGCAAAGATATAACATAGGCTCTAGCAGTAGAATATTAGGCAATAGGATCAAAATTTTAGTAGGAGACCCTTGTTCTTTTTCTTGTAAAAATAAAAATAAAAAAGGGGGTTTGTTGTGGCCACACACAATGATCAAACGATATGATATCAAATCAAGCTCCTTATTCCAATAAATTTGAACCCTTTCTAGTGAAAACAATTTTGAGTTCCTGAAATGCTCAAAAAAAAATTCAATAAATTCATGAGTGAAATTTCACAAGAATTCACACCCTACAAACTTACTGCCATGGATAAGATCTTGGTAAAATAAGATTTTGAAAATGCAGGACCTTCATTATTAGAAATTGCATTAATAAATTTTACCAAGGTATTTACTGTCTCTTTGATTATTAATCCTAATCATTCTCATGATTTTACCATTCACATATGGTGGGATAAGATAATAAACCCACTGCCATGATTGAAAAATTAAGCAAAGAAGGAAGTAAAATTATGTACAGATAAAAATAAATAAAGTAAATAAACTATACTGAAATAAAAATCAAAAGCAAATTGTGTCATCCATTAAGAAAAGAATTAACTTGAAATATAAGAATAGAATCTTAGAGGCATGAGACACATCACAAACATCATCAGAAAAAATATTTTCAATGAAATCAAGGGAAAGAGTTGGACAATATAGGTGAAACATTCGAAATAAATCCCAAAAGACAGAATCCTAGGGTAAAGTTCACAATCCAAAAGGAAAAAAAACAAGGTCATGAGAATTAATGATTAGACAACATAAAATCTCATAACTAATTATCCCATATAAATTTTCCCTTCCTTTTGGTGAAACAATTAAATTTTTTCTGGCACCTAACAACATAGGTTAATGGAAATGCGTAGCAAAACATAATTTCAAATTATTTTTTTGAATCATTCCACAAACACTCAACTTCTCAAAACTCACTACCCTGAATAGTTCCCTTCTGAATTTGAAAACACCAAATTTTCAATCTCATGAATTGCATATGATATCTTTCTCCAAAGTATCAATTTATCCTTACCATGAAAGACAATTATTAATTCCAAAGATTCAAATGATTTCAACAGTTTAATATAATGAGGAAAGAAGAGAATATTATAGCTATGGAGACATATTAGAATAATCATGATGGCTAAAAGTGACTCCAAATAGAAATTTATTTGAAATATATTTGGATTAAACTATATCAAAGAGCGAATCCAAAACCATACAAAAAAGAGATGATCAGGGTTGGATTTCTAATAAAAAATTGAATTGATAAATAGCATGATTGTTGAATTCCAGAGATTGATAGTATGGAAATATTTTCAAGGTAATCCAGGAATAGAATTCCAAGAGTAAAACTTCCCTAAGTTGTCCAATATGTTTCCAATCTGTAGGGAAGAATGTATTTTGTTTCTAATTATCATAATCTGCTTATATACAAGAAGAAACTTGAATTAAGAAAGCTTCCAGCTTGATAGGAAAACTCCTCCTTAAATGATTGACTCAATTTAAAAAAAAAATATTTATAAGTGGAAATAAAGAAACTAAAAATAAAACTGATCAATGCAAAGAGGAAACTCAACTAAGTTCTATTATGCTAATTCTACACTAAAACATGTTGGTCAAAAGAAATCAAACAAACTAAAAGGAAATATAGTCATCGGGGAAAACTCCAAACTTGTAATGAAATGATCATTTAAAGACATTAAAAGAGATTGGAGTTGTCTTTATCAAATATGGAAATAATTTTAATTCTCAAAATCATTAATGGTGTACAGGACCGAAAAATCAAAACTCAAAGGTAATCTAACTAAGAAATATCTTTCCAATCAGAATTTAGTTAATATAGAGATATAAAATTGGAAATTCGTAAGTGTTCATTTTCATAACAAAAGGAACTACAAGCTCTTTATTAAAAAAATAAAAATCCATTTACATTACTTGGAAAGAAAATTTGTCCATCAAAAGAAGGATAATTATGAATGTCATGGTATGGATAGCGACTAGAAAATTAATTCAAGTATACAACTAAATATCTCTGAGAGTGCGACAAATACATGTTTCTCTTTTGTCAAAAATATTTTTTCACAAAAATCCCATCCAAGGGAAAACATCAACATGCCAACATCCCAACTTGTTCATGAAATTCCTTTTCTTTTCAACCAACAAGTATTTTTTTTATTAAAATGATAAAAGGAAAAAAGAAAACTAACTAGAGAGCATAAGTAAACATTAGACTACACTAACAAATTAAAAACAAAATAATCTACAACTATAATTTATTAGAATAAAGATTAGTTGTGGGGCTTTATTCATTAGGTACATCTCAGAAAAAAGAAATATGTAGCCTTATCTATAAGAATAAATAATTCTTCTCTTTTATTTACAACTAAATTTATTGAAAACCATAATCAAACCTATTGTTGAACAAACATTTTGAATAACTATGTTTTGAAGAGCGCATGAAAAAGTAGGAAAGGGAGAAGTTTGTGGGGACAAAGCAGAAGTCACAGCATGAAAAAAAGAAAGAAGAACAATAGTTAGGCATGCAAAAGCATCATGCAGGAAAAATTGAAGGAAAAGCAACATGCAGATGTAAAGGAAGGAAAATTATGCACAAACCATGAGGGTTTTTGGGAATTAGTTTTCATAAGATGTAATAGTGTTTTTAGCCCTTATTCTAGGCATAAATATGTAATGGGTTGGGGAAGAATAGGTTGTTGAAAAAGGGAGATTAGGTTGATTATGAGTAAGAATCCTTACTTATGTTTTTGGAGAGATTTTGTAGAGAGTAAGGCGTGCACTATGGAGCGGATATGATAGATTGAGGATATACTATGTTGTATCTATTGTAACCACATTGTGCCTGCCTAAAGTGATTACTTCATGAGGATTAATATAGAAGCCTGTCATTGTGGACCTAGCCCAAGGATTGGGTGAACCACATTAAATCATGTGTTTGAATGTGTCTTTTGATGTGGTTGTTCATGGATGATTTGTTTATGCATGATTAGTATATATATGTTTATTATATGATTAATGTGAAATAATAATGAATGATATAATGGGTTTATCATGTTGTAATCTATGTTATAAGGGTTACACAAAATAGATTTTGTTAACTAATCAAAGGACATGGATAAATATGTTGTGCACATGGTGGATAAATAGTAATAGGCATGATGATAGCCTCACATCCCCTCGTCCCTGCAGAAACTTGGTTCCTGCAACCTGAGTAGATACCTTGGGTGAGAATTCACTTGCATGTAGGTGATGCCGAAAGGGTCGGTGTCTGAAGGGTTTTTTTGGTTGATTAAACTGAACCTAGGGTCTTATAACCATGCGCCAACAAATGGTTCTGTTGTCGGGACCAGGAATCTGTAATTGAGGGAATGTTTTGGAGGCCGACCAAGAAAGATATCATTGATTGGTTGGAAAGGAAGGACTGATAATTTATGGAGGAGACAATAGAAACCCTTGGATGAGAGACGAACAATGGTTTCAAAGGTATGTGTTCACAGAGTTGCATGAGATTTTATTTGGAGAATTTATGATTATTTTGACTGAATGGTTAGAAAGATTAGTGGAGAATACCAAAAGATATTGTACTACAGCACCGAGGGATTGAACTCCTAAGTTGGTAATGCAACTGAATTTTGTAAAAAATACTACTTCTTGCGCAGTCGAATTCTAGTTGAATATCATACTGGGGGTTATATTACAAAATTTACAGTAGAGTGTACCCAGTCATCTAGTGTCTCAAAGAGGTATTTATTTAAGTGTCCACACAGAATATTTATGAAAACATTGGATACATGGATAAAGATGTTGTGCGAAAAATGTGTGATGAAGACGGAATCTAACTTCTAAGGGGCTTCATGCACATAGGGGAAATGAGGCTGAATAGGGGATGTATGAAGGTAGGAAATAATGAAGACATAAATGACTAAGGAAGGGATGGATTGAGGATGCAGAGAAAAATGGAAGGTACACCAAATGAAGAAGACAATTTTGGGGTATTGCGCAGTGGACGAAGGTACAAGAGATTAAAGACCAAGGTTGAGGAAGGAGAGACAGACAGTGAGTATGAGAAGAGAGAACCTTGTGAAATATTCTAGATCATAGAAATATCGCACATAGAAGGAGAGGAAGAGGATTATCAGTTCAGTCCCATAATAAAAGAGTCATTAATTCCTATTCAGGCTAGATCATGTGTTGATTCCACAACCTCATGTGCATCACCTAGATTCAAGATAACACTTGATGATTTTTCAAAAGCACTTATAGTTGGCAAAGGGAGATAGAACAATATTATCCAGATCAGTAGAAGGAATACATCAATTTAGAGTCAGTTAGCTTCTCCAGGGGGAGGTACTACACAAAACAACAAGGTGAGGTTAGAAAATACATTGAGAATTCCTGAGTTCCAAGGAGTTGGGTTGGAGGACCCATGACAACATCTATTTGTATGTCAGATGATTTGGGTGGTGAAGAATGTCCAGGATGAGGCTACAAAAATTGTGCTGTTGGAAACAATATTTAGAGGTCATGCATTAGTATGGTACATGAAGTTGCAAGGTACTGTACCTACAGGCTAAGCAAGGACACTAGCAAAAATTTGACAAGAATTATTGAAAGAGTTCAAGAACTCAAAGTCTTAGTCACAATACATCACAAAATTGAAGGAAATCAAACAAGTGAAAACCGATTCAATTTCGGACTATGATCAAATATTTAAGGATTTGATGGGTAGGTTGACATTTCAAATTCCTTATAAACAACATAGAGAATGGTTTATTTCAGGACTATTGACACACATTCACTACTCGTTCATACAAGAGAAGGTTGTGTCATTGCCTCAAGCTTTGGAGATTGTGATGAAATTGGAAGCATATCCTGTAGGAAATGGTGGGGGGATGGCTCAAGTCTAAACACAATTAGTTTCCTTGACAATTCAATTGGAAAAACTCATGAAAAGAACGGAGAAGAGAGAAAAAGTCTTTTGTACCAAGTGTAGGACTGAAGGCCACCATAAGGGTGAATGCCTATCTTTTGTGTATTATTTGGAAACTGGATAACCAAACCCATTACCAGGAGGGGGGTACTATTAAATATGTAAGACATGGGGACATAATCCACCTAATTGTCCATTGCTGCAGAAATACCAAAGTATGAATTAGAACTTATTTTTTAAATTTTGCAAGTCAGTAGGGAATGAAGAGAAGGATTGTTGTGCATTTGATTTGATGAGAGAGAACACTTCATACATGTATAAAATTCAGGAGGAAATTGTTTCCATAGAAGGAGGTGATCCATTGTATAATAATCAGAGAAGATTTAATCCAAGAATTCGAGGAGGGTTTGGCAGAGGTCAAGATAGAGGAAGTTTTAGAAGAGGAGGTAAAGGCCCAATAATATTCTACAATTGTAATAAACCAATATACTTAGCATGTTATTTCCCGAATCATTGTACAATATGCACGTATTGTAGAGAACTAGATCATGTGACAGAAGACTACCCTCAATTACTTGTGAAGTGGCAGGAAAGAGGGAATCAGAACCAGAACCTAAATCATAACATACATAAGATATCAATAGAGATAAGTGATGAAGGACCCAAAATAACAATTGTCACATGCGGAGGAGATAAGATAGGAGCTAACACAACAAATGGAGGGAGGCAGAGTGAGCAAAGGGTAAGGAAATCAGGAGGACCTATCCTGACATTTGACCCACATTAAGAAAAAGAGACATATTAACAGACAAGGAAGGAAATACTAGGACCATATTGGATAACATCAACATCATTTTCAACCCCCGTGGTTGACATGCCTTTGATCTATATTATCGCACTACCCCAGAAAGGCCCCTTGAAAAGGAAAAGTCCTTTGAAAGAATTTATGTGAAGTTGTTTAACATTAATGAAAGATCAAACTCTATTGAATGAATTTTATGGAATGATTGATCATTGCATGCAATAAATGGAACTTCCTACCATGAAGAGTGTAGTGAATTAGGTACTACACAAAAATAGGACGAGAGGTGAGTTCAAATTAAGTGTGCAAATTGGGGATTATGACATGGACTAGGTAATTTTAGACTTGGGTTCTGATGTAAATGTTTTGTCAAAGAAAACATGGGAAATGATGGGGAATACAAATTCAATTTGGCCTCTCATCGAGTTAATATTGGAGAACCAACAAAAAACAATACCAATTGGTCGGTTGTTAAAGGTACCTGTGAATATAGAAAGAGTGCACATTGTAGTAAATTTCAAAGTCATTGAGATTATGAATAATAGTCATCCATACCCAACACTAATGGGGATCGAATGGGCCTTTGAAAATTAGTAAAGTATTAATCTAAAGAAAATGGAAATGATATTTTAAGTAGAGGACATGAAGGTTACCACACCATTGGATCTGATAGAAGGAAATAGGTATGTCGAACCAACAAAAGGGAACATAATCGATAACCTATATAATATGACTGTGTGAATGGATGACTACGTTAATCCGGATGCATATGGAACCCTAAGTTGGAGAAGCATTAGCTCATGTGCATAAATTTTAGGGGAAGGTCTGAAACATTGGAAGCAAAGGATGCATGAAGTATCAACTAGACGGTGTGCTCGCATTACTTGATCATTTTGCTGGATTGGAACACAATTTTGTGACCCACCCAAGTATAATGGGTTGATTGATATAAGTTATTTTGTAAATTATATTAAGTTGAAGATACCTAAACAACAAATATTGTTGGCATTAGATGTTGTCTTGACTGCCACTCCAACCAGATGGTGGGATTCACATAAAGAAGGAACAAAAGATTGGTCGTAGTGTAAAAGATTAATGCAAGTTAGATTTGGTACCAAAGTTGAGTATACTGCGCAAAAATATATGGGAGTAAGTGACCCAAAAAATCATATTGCATAGTGCAGAAAGATATGGAGTTCAATATCGAAGAAGGAATGGATTCATAAGTCATACATACATTGGATACGATCCCCAAGAACTGGTACTTTGAACTAGAAATGCATAGAGAAACTGCATATTGGGACGAGCTAATTAAAATATTTAAGGTAAAATTTACTTTTGAAGATGAATCCCTGTTGGTAGACGCAGCTTTGTAGGCCATTAGAACCAGTGTTTTTTCAAAAGAAGAGTCGATGGATGTAGTACATGTGTGTAGGGTGCATATAAATTCTATGACAGTTCACAAACTAATGGAATGTTATAATGTGGCTCAAGAAGATCAAGACGAGGAGGATCCAAGAAATATATAAATACCTGAAACTGAGGGGAAAAGTACAACGGAAGGTCTAGAGATAGAATCTGTTGCGTATGCACAACCACTAAGTATGTGTAACGTAAATATTGGGACAAAAGAAAATCAAAAGTTTGCAAAAAGGAGACTAGTGGAATGATGAAACTATGGAAAAAATTACAAAATTACTCCATGAGTATCAAGATCTATTCCCAACCATGTTTGAAGAAATGAAAGGGATAGTTGGTGAGCTGGGAGAAATGAATATCCCTTTGAAACCATATGTTAAGAAGTAAGACAAAGACCTTATAGATTGATTTTGAAGTATAAAGTGTTATCACTGAAATTTCATTTGCAAATGGTCATAGGAATCCAACATCTCCAAACACCTATTAGTTCATTCATGGCCCAAAAAAATTCAGTTCCAAAGGGCACAAACTATACAACTAGTTATAAAATCAACATGCACTCAACAAATAAAGGATGTGTGCGCATGTGCGCAAGTCAAAAAAGCAGGAAAAGCACACATGCGCCCGATGTGCGACTATGTACGCAAAAAGCCGCACACACCTGAGAACGGTGCATTTATGATTCTGGTCAGATTCCCACCCACTTATTTTTCACCTCCCAAGTGGATTTGACCCTCAAATCCGAACTGAATATGAGTGGGGGGCTATTCAAAGACCTAAAGGGCTCCTTGTTCACACTAAAGACCGGTTGGATAATGCCTCAATTTACTATAAAAAGAGGCCATGGGTGCACTATATTTCTAAGGATCTATTTGTATTGTTATGCTGCCTCTATTCTCCTACAAGGAACCTCTTTCCTTCTTGGAGCATACTATCATCATTTCATTGAGCCATTCTCCTCACCTCTTGAGGGAATGAGCTTTGGATTTCTTCACCATTTCATTTTAGTTTTCTTTTTGTAAGAATATATCTCACATAGGGGATTCAAGAGCCCTCCCTTGGATGAAGAGGACACCCATAAGTCTCCCTTTCTCTTTGGTGTTTTCCCACTAATAAAATCTATCCATTGGTGGCATGAATATTGGTCAATTGTTTGGTTGATTTTGGTTCTAATTTCCTTATGCACTTTAGTTTTGTCTCTTTAGTTGTTATTAGCTTAGTTGTTTATTTATTTCTTGTTCTTGATGTGTCTAACTCTTGCACTAACTTATGTCATATTCAGCTGACCCAACTGGACTTGTAGGTGTCCCTATTTTGCTCATCCAAGTGGTGAAAAGGATACAATAGATTGGCGACCATACTGGGGATAAGGTATCAATTTCCTCCCTATTTGGGATATTTGAGAACTTATTTTTTATCAATCTACCTTGCAGGGATCATAACCAGCCCAGTCCTACCTGCAAAAAGCTAAATTCAGAGCTAGAATAAGAGAATTTCATTCAAAATTTTCTTCTCGACTGCATATCAGAACGTGCGTGGGTTTTTCAGCTCACGGGTGCATCTTTCGAGCACGTGTGCCAACAACACTGTGTTTATTAGTGCATTTTTCACACATGTGCCAACAGGTCATTATTTCTTTGTGCATTGGCTCCACATGTGCCTTTGTCTCCTATGTGACCCTCGCATCTGTCCAGAAATCCAACATTGTAAGGGTTTTTTTTTGTGATATTTTGAAGGCCCTTAGCCTTATGAATATTGATTCTATGAAAATTTTAATATGCACCACACTTATATTCCCTCTCCACATGAAGGCTTAGTTAAAACATAGGCACTTAGAGGGTTAAAAACCATATTTTTTCCTCTTTTTTCTTTGATTTGCCACATGGATGGCTTATTTTGATTGTAAAAATTAAGTTGGAATCATTCACTATCACATATATAAACACTTGCATTGGGACTAGAAATCAAACTTCAATCATCGAGTATTCTCTTCTTTCGCACCTTAGAGCGATCTTGAGAATTAGAAAAATGATTGAGGGAAGATTTCATCTCCCTTAAAAAAAAAATCTTTAGGAGAGGACAAAGCCCCCCTAGGGCCTCCTCTTAGTTTCTTTTCAAAGCATCTTAAATTTACAAGGGCCCAAACATGCCCACATGTTGCAAATATAGGATATTTTGAAGCTAGTTTCTTAGTTTACATCATTAGGGGAGTTTAAAGATTATTGTAATAGGCCCATACATGCCCACATGCTTTCAATATAGGATAGTCTTTTGAAGATTTCTTAGATTAAATCACATTATGGAGTTTAAAGGATTGGTAAGGACCCACATGTCCACATGATAGTTCTTTAGGGACTTTAAAATTCTACAAGGTTGTACCAAGGACATCTAGTAAGATAGGTAATCAAGACTTGTAAGGACCACACGAAGTCCACATGTTGCAAGGTGACACCTAACTTATTAAAAGTTTGGCACATTTTATCACTTGCTCACACACAAAGTCACTACTCACTCACATAATTTCATCTCGAATTATGGAGGTTGAAGTAGGTTTCCTCCAAAGAGAGATTGAAACGTCCCACTATTTATTGAAGGAATTATCCACTCCCACTTAATTCAAATGAGATTGGTTCACACCCCCAATCTCTCAAACAACCATATATATTTTTTTTCAAAAAACTCACTTAGTTTTCCTCCACAGGAGGTGCCAAAAGAAATTTTTAGTCTAGGTAGGATATCGGGGATAGGCATCCAAATAACTCCCCGTTATCTGGTTCTCATATATTCAAACAATAGAAGTTGACAAATAGGGAACTTTAAATCCTCCAAGTCAAGTATTCCTAACACCATAAGGCTGGGAGATACCCGTGAAGGGTCAAAGGCCGAGGTCCGATTGTTCTGTACGTTCCCCCTTGAGGCACCCACCTCTTGGACGGGATCCATCTTGTGACCCATTTCTGAGGCCAGAAATATAAATGTCGCACTTTGAGCAAGGTACCTAGTGGACAAATTTTAGGACATCTACCCAGGTGGAAATTGTGGGCTACAATTGCACCTTGATCAAATTTTGTGTGGCTAATGGGAAATATCACCATCTCTTTCGAGATATGCACCCTCTACCCCTCATTATAACTGATTGTTTCATCCTTCACTAGTTCCTCTTCTAGTGACTTCAAACCCCACTGTTGAGTGCTATTGGAAGGTCGAGTTCTATTTGAGAGGAAGGACGTTACATCTTTTTAGGACACGAGAATTTGTTTTCTTTGTTCTCCCATGTAGACAAAACCCACCTACCCACATGTATGCTTCTTTTCAATTGATTTAGTATGACGCTCTTGTGATTACATACGATTGTGAGATATGTTGTGAAGATCCAGGTTATACAAAGTCTCTTGTTTATTTATTTATCTAATCATCATCTGCACACATTCACTTTACTAGTCGGACATCATATGGGACCCACAGAATCCCCGTCGTTCCAGATGCTTGCAGAACCTCCCTCCTCTTCTAGGAGGAGTTCCTAGTCTCGAAAGCTCATCGGCCCAACCCTATCACACCCTCGTGAGTGCTACTATATTGGGATCATATTTTCTTGGTTCCACTTTACTTGGGTCCACTTCCCAAGGCCAACTGTCCACTATCTCTCCTTTACAAGGAAGCGGGGGGAAGTACAACTCCACCTAACCCCCCTCACAGGTCAGGTACACAAACCACTCACACCATGGCTGGAACTAATCCTCCACCTCCACTCTAGATGTCGTATTTGGCCTCCCTCAACATACTGTATCTGAACAAGATCACAAGCGTTCCTATATTGCACAACCCCACATGGCCTACAATGCCTACCAAACTACCTTTGGAAATTCACAAGTTTGAAGGAAAGGCGGGAGAATATCCTGCCAACCATGTCATGACCTTACACCTATGGTGATCTTAAAACAACATCATGGAAGACTCCATCCAATTAATGTTATTTCAATGCACACTCGCAGGCCCATCAACCAAGTGGTATGTAGACGAAAAATCAGGGTCCCATGTGACTTTTGAATCACTGGAAAAAACATTCTTGACCTTATTTCAACTACCAATTCGCCATAACAATGGTCTAGAAATTCTCTCTGATTTTAAACAAACCTCAACCACATATATCATCGACCACATTCACGAATGGCGTCGACGATGTGGTTTATGCAAAGAAAAAACCACCAAACAACAATGCCTCAATTGGTTTCTCAGATCACTTGTCCCTCTCCTTGCCAAAGATGTGGCCTCTACCTTCCCCCAAAGTGAGGACGAAGCCATCAACAAGGCTCAATAGTACGAAATCATTTACTCACAGTCGGGATACTTATATACAGTACTACCTGACGCCCCGAGGCCCATACCATTTGGCCAGGACAAACATGGGATGTCTCACTCAACAGATGGATTGATTGGTACCACAACACACCACAATTTGTACATCAAACCACCACCTATGTACAGTACACCCCAAAATCCATCGGTTTATGGAGGACCCCCTTATTACCCTCCTCCCCCTTATCAATAACCATACCCTAATGTTCCCCTCCCACCCATGAGTGGACCCACGTCGGAACCCATGATGCACCCTATAGTTCAACCAAGTTCTAGTACCCCCTCTACCTCAGCTTACATCCTGAGAACTAGTGAAAGAACTACGCCTTCCTATGTACCCTACAGATCATTGCCAAAAAATAATTCATATTTTCCATTTCCTGGTCCTCCACATCCCATTTCGCCTCCACAAGGACAACCACACATTGGGGTTAACTTTTTTCATCCCTCTCCCATTCAACAATTTCAAAATTTTGAATAAATGAATACAACAAATTCAGCCCATCAATCGAATAATGCCAAAAATAAAAGGAACAACTGAAACAATGATAACCCAAGACTAGGGAGAAACAACCCCCAACAGAACCAACCATATGGGGGCAACCAAAATCAGGGGAACTAGAACCCCAATGGGGAAATAACAACAAACATCAAGGGAGGAGCAACAACAACCTCTGGACAAACTTTCCTTGTGCCCTTTGTAGTGAGCATGGTCATTATACTCACCATTTTCCCCAAATTGCCAACTTCAAACTGATGAAAGACTCCATGAATGTGCCACGTCCTCTAACATCGCCTGCCCCTCAGCAGGCCCCACAATAGTATTTGCAACAACCACCCCCGAAGATGTTGCAAAACCCTATTCCACATCAAGGTGTGATGAATAATCAACAAGAAGTACACCCTGCCCCACCACAGATGGGACAATATCAAAACCCTGGGAATCTAGTGGATCGCATTATCCTCCTCACTAGTGAAGAAGAAATTCTCCTACAAATGCGCAGTCGTCAATACAATGCACCCCCTAAATCTAATCCCACCACTTCGGAAGTAGTTCTAGTTATAGTCGGGCAACCTTTGATGATCCCATGCCCTAGCACTGAACCACCCCTTCGCATTCCTCGCATCCCATTACGACGGAATGTCAACAACCCTCAGGCTAAGGCAACACACAATTACAGTCTGGTCAATGACTTGGTGCAATCTCCTGCAGCCATGTCAGTATTGGAAGTCCTCCAAACCTGTTCCACTCAACGAAAATCATTGCTTTCCACCTTGGGGGCAGTCGACCCTAGTGATACTAGACTCGTCACTTTTTATCTAGATTGTGGGGAACCTCATCTCCCCTCTTTTGTAGCTTTCTAGATACCAGTCAAAATTCAGAGCATCACAATTCATCGATGCATCATTGATGAAGGTGCATCCACATGCATCATGTCCAAAACCGTATGGCAGAAACTTGGCTCCCTCAAGCTAATACCATATGCCATCACTTTGAGAACTTATGATGGACAACCATCCTCTTCTGAAGGGATCTTTCAAAATGTCCCCATTGAGCTCAAGGGAAAAACCATTCTTATTGACATTGTTATGAACATAAATATACATATACCATAGATATTCATAACATAATAATTAATAATTAATAAATAATAATTATTAATAATGAAAGGTCATGTCTCAAAGGACATGACTATTGGTAAAGGGAGCCCTTGCGTGGGTATATAAGCAGGCCCTCATTCTCAATTGTAATCATATTATCTTATCTTATCTATTCATATTTTATACATTATTTCTACATGGATTAATTTGTTATATTCCAAATATTTTGGATAATTCTTGTGTGAGCGAACGTTGTTTGTCTCATTTGGTATCAGAACAAGTTCTGATCCGAACCTTGGCCACACTTTATTCAAACCTTGTTTGAGCTGGCTTTTAGCCAACCCCTTCATTTTGGAGCTTCTCCGATTCCAAGGTCTTTGACCAAAAATCGGCCTTTGTCCATTCACAATTCAAGAGATCTATTGAAAATTAACTACTCCGCTGCTAAGAAAAATTCAAGGAAGAAGTTTCGAATAAATTATCCACTCCACTGTCCAAAACTCACGAGGCATAATTTAAAAAAAAAATAAAAAATAAAGAAAAAAGAAATACTATATATCAAAAATTCTATCAAAAAACAAAAAATAAAAAAGAAATACTATATATAAAAAATTCTATAAAAAAACAAAAAACAAAAAATAAAAAAATTATATATAGAATTTTTTAATTATATTTAAAAAAATAAAAATAAAAACCCCACTCACAACCCACTGTCCATCCCTTCCCCAATCCCGCAGACCTTGTTTGCCTTCCCACCTGCTCTCCACTCCCCCGCAACCCTCCCCACTATCGTTGTTCCTACCCCCTCTCCCCACACCCCTGACCATAGCCCCGTAGCCACTCCCTGTTGTTCACAACCCCGACCACAGCCCTGTAACCACTCCTCGTTGTTCACACCCCCTCTCCCCCTCTCCCCACACCCCCGACCACAACCTGTAACCCTTTCCTGTCCCCCTTCCCTCTCCCGTAGCCCTTCCTTTCCCACCCAACACATCACCCCACCACACTCCCGATCCCTATCACTCCTCACCCCAACTCTGCGACTACTCAAACCCCAGACCCTGTTCCCCACTCCTTCCTTACAACCCCCGACAGACCCCCCTTCCGCGGATCCCAACCCCGACACATCACACCACGTGGATAACCAACTGCGTATGAAGTAAATTAAGAGGGTAATGATACAATCACCGTTAAGTCGTGACTATTGAATGTGACTTTCGTGAGCCAATTGGCACCCTTCACGTGCAAGTCACGGTTCATTAATTCATGAATTTCAAAAATTATTTAGTAAGAAGAAGTCAAACTAATATACAAAAAAAAAAAAAAAGTGAATACGGAGATATAAGAAATCAAAATCATATTATTTGATGAAAAAGTGATAACTTGTATATTTTATACAAATATTAAAAGGAAAATAATTTTATACACATGAAAAGTTATATTAAAAAGTTATAAATAATTAAAAAAATAAAATTAAGAGAAAAAAAAGGCTATATAGTGGAGATAACATACAAAGGGATTGATACAAGATATAATATTATATTAAAAAGGAATGACAGGAAATTTTTAGTTTTCAAAGAAATTATTGAAAAAGTAAAAAGTATTCAAGTCTAAAAGAAGATTATTTTATTATATCCTAAGTTTATCCTATATTATAAGGGTTATTAAAGGAATAAAAGTGATATTCCAAGAAGCTCAAGGGAGACATAAATCATAGAAATTAGAAGTTAAGTGGAAAGATAAAGTTCAATTAAAAAGGTATTCAATTCCCTTTGAAAAAAAAAAAAGTTATAAACACCAAGGATATTACATTAAAAATCAAAGTATTATTTATCGTAAATTTGCAATGAAACAAAAAAAATGGAGTTTTGTGGTAAAAAACAAGGAAGATTTCCCTCTACTTATAAAAAATATGTGGATCCCTTATTAAATGTTAATGGGATTATTCAAGGAAAGAATATCAACATCGTTATTTGTCCGATCGCTAGGAAAAATCACATTAACGTGGACCTGGCAAACCAATTAATGGTTTTCGAGTCAAATATAATTGAAAATGATAGGTGTCTTTCCAATGAGAAATATGACATTAAGAACCTACAACTGTCTATGGGCGATTACAAATTCATAGCTCAATTCAATGTCGTGTCAATATATGGAGACAATGTTGATATAATTCTAGGGTCAACTTGGGTAGATACATTAGGTACTTTTATGTTCAACACAAGAGAAAGTTTTTAACATTTTCTTATAAGAAGAAAAAATTCACATTACAGGGCACTACAATGAAGTCAATTTCAGAAGCTCCATCATCAGAAGACCTGAAGGACATATCGGAAGTGATCCTTCCAGATAACCAGAAGTCAATACAGAAGTTGCAAGATCGACAAGAAGATGTGACAAAATCATCATTGAAAAAGATGAAGAGATTTCTCGCCTAAGAAATCATAATCAGAAACTACTTGCAAAAATCAAGAAGTCCAAGGAGAAGAAGCGGTGTTTTCAAAAGTTCGAACAAGAAAATCAAGGTCTTAAAGAAAAATTAACCAAAAAAGAGGAAGGAAGCTCCTGCCTAAGGAACCTTAATCAGAAGTTACTAGAACAAATTAAAAGCTTAAAGGATGAAAGAAGGGAGAATCTAGAATCAAAAAATAAAGATGACAAGTCATAAGATAAAGAAGAACTTTTACGATTAAAACGACATAATCAAGATTTACTAACGCAAATTAGAAGGCTTAAGCATGATAAGAAGTCTTTACAAGAAAAGCTAGATCACGAAACATCATTAGTCGATAAGGAAACGATGACAAACTCAATCAACCTTACAACTCAAAAGGAGGCAAATCCAGCTGATGTAAAGATGTTTTCAAATGTCGAGGTACAAACAAGCTAGAGATATCAAGAAGACTCAATTCCAAAATTTAATCACCAAAAAACTATAAGTATACGAGGTAAGGATCAAGTTGCAAGGATGCCTTATCAACATCCTAATCACAAAAATCGATACTTTAGCCAATCCTCGTATCAACAGAAACAAATGACCAGTATGTCGAAGAATATTACTTCAGCTACAAGTGATGCTCAAAATAGAAGTTATCATGGGAGTCAAAATACATCAAGTTCTTTCCAAGAACCCTATAAACTCTCCATGCAGAATATCAAATTGTGATGGGCAGACTCCTTTACAATGCGACAGTTCTTCTCAGCACTTAAAAGATCCTATCATCTCAAGTCCTCAATGATTACTAACTCGATAATGAAGAATCATGCGACAATAATTACAAGCTAGCGCTAGAGATAAGTCTTCCATAAAGTATGCTTTGAGGACAAAGCATTTTTAAGGGGAAGGCAATGTTATGAACATAAATATACATATACCATAGATATTCATAACATAATAATTAATAAATAATAATTATTAATAATGAAAGGTCATTTCTCAAAGGACATGACTATTGGTAAAGGGCACCCCTGCGTGGGTATATAAGCAGGCCCTCACTCTCAATTGTAATCATCTTATCTTATCTTATCTATTCATATTTTATACATTATTTCTACATGGATTACTTTGTTATATTCCAAGTATTTTGGATAATTCTTGTGTGAGCAAACATTGTTTGTCTCAGACATTGAGGTTATCGACGCCCAGCTCGATTACAAGATCTTGTTTGGATGTAGTTACATGTATGCTATGAAGGCTATGGCCTCTTCTTTGTTTCAAAAGATGGTGTTCCCCCATAATGGGAAGATCTTCAACATCGACCAAGTCTCACATTACGAGCCCAACCCTTCCTCCAACATCGATAACATCTTACCTCTTGTCCAAACTAATTCTGACACCTACCCACTCATCGAGATGGGCCCCGGGCCCCATAATTTTCAAGAACCCATCCTTGCTAGGGACATACCATGGAGTACCACCACTCATACATCCCTCAGCACAAGTGTGTTTCATATATTCTGATGGAAAGAAAACTAGAGATACTATTCCTCCCACCAAGGCTTCTTCAGTCCCTGACATCCTACTAGTCGCAGAAACCCTACCTCAGGAACCCCCTGAGAACCCTTCGACACCACTTGTTCCTAGTTTCACTCTCCCTCGGGTCCACATCCATTTTTGGGAGACAGTCCCCCAATCCATTACGCAAATCCCCTTCTTCTACCCCCCACCGGGCATACAATCTTTCTAGGTAGCTGCAATGCTTACCCTTCCTAAAATGGTGCTTGCTATTCCGGTTTGGTATCTACAGCCACGTGAGATGGTTCCTCAACCATCCCTCCCTCCCCAAACTTCAGGAATTTTGATGCATATTCCAATACTAACTCCAAACACACCACCTTCACCCCCACCTGCCAACCACCACCATAGTTGGGGGCAGTGGAAGAAGAAATAGCCCACTGCTCCACTTCCCCCCCGAGTTCAACCTCCTTACACACTATGCGAGAAAGAAATACACCCCACCAATAGATGTCCCTCTCTCCCCGAGCTATGCAATTTAATCTAACTCCCTCGAGCAACCACACCGCTCATCGCTTCATCAAGCACACCTAGTACTACCACCACATACCCTACTAGAGGCACTAAAGGGTTGCAAACCAAATTCGCATGTGCCATCTGTTCAGAGTATGTCCATTACACCCACCATTGCCTTGCGCTACCTCAATTTCGACAGATGCTAATGGAAGTATGTCCATCCGTGTCATCAAGCACTTGAGTCACTAACATCCATTATGTCACAACATCAATCAATGAACGGATGAGATTCCCTTACTCTCTTTGTGAATCACTTGATCATTTCACATACCAGTGTCCTACGATCATTGAATATAGACATCACCAAATTCCCTTATTCAAATTCCTCCAAACCCCTCACTTCCTGTGATACAAGTGATTCCCCCTACTCCCTCTCCAGATATTGTTCATATTCTCTCTCCTAATCATGAGGCACTTCCCACTACTCCATGGTTCATGGATAGCCTCTATGAGGATTTTCCCCCAAATCCCCCCAATTCCCCAGTTCATTTCCCTCAGGAAATATTACGAACGACCACAATGTTTAACCCGCAATATATGGACATTTGGTTTATGTCAAGCATGCCATCACACCATCTTTGCAATACCTCCTCTACGAATTCACCACCTGAATACCATCACACCGTGACAGTCCCTAAGGTTACTTCCCCAGATCCCCCATATTCTCACACCTTCCACTGTGACGAAGATATCCTTGAGTAAATAACTACACCCGATTTCCCATGGAATGCGCTCCACCACAGAGCACTCTTTCTCTCACAAGAATCCTTTGGCCCTCCTAGTCAAGCCTCCATATGCGCAATTGAAACTAAGGATTTCATCCCATCAGGGCATATAGACTAGTTCAACAACCCTATCCATGCCCCCGATTCTTTTGAAGACGACAACATGGCCAACATTTCCCCCACTATAAAAATTGACATTTCCGTCAAACGAGGAATCATAGAGGAAATCACCATTGGCACCACATGCTCCCCAGAAGAACTCACAACTTACAAAGATCTCTTCCAGGAATACTGAGACATTTTTTCCTGGTCATACACAAAGATGCTCGGCCTTGATTCTTCTATTGTCGAACATCGTATCGACACATGGCCTGATATCACCCTTGTATGACAAAATAAATGCCCACTGCACCCATCAAAAGAAGCGACCATCAAAGAATAAATTGACAAACTACATGTTGTTGGGTTCATATACCCCATCGCATACATGTCATGGGTTTCCAACCCCATCCCTGTCAACCAAAAACAGGGCACCATTCGCGTCTGCGCTGACTTTCGCGATCTCAATCATGCTTGTCCCAAAGAAAACTTTCCTACACCTTTCATCGACCAAATTATCGATGACTGTGTCATCCATGAGTCCTTTTCCTTCATGGACGGATTCTCTGGCTACAATCAAATATAGATCCACCCAACAGATCAATATAAAACTACATTCACCACCCCATGGGGTACTTTTGCATATTGTATCATGCCTTTTGGACTCAAGAACGTCGGTGCAACGTTCCAATGAGCCATGACCTATGTTTTCCATTATCTCACTCGCATCATCCTCTCTTACTTGGATGACCTCATTGATCGATCCAAGAAATGAACACAACATCTAGATGACTTACTAGTTGTCTTTCAACGGTGTCCTCAGTGCAATATCCGCTTGAACCCCCTCAAGTGTGTATTTTTCATCACCACTGGATGCCTCCTTTGGTTCATTGTCTCCCAACATGGCATCACCGTGGACCCCCTCAACGTCCAAGCCATCATCAAAATTCCACCACCCTGGAATTTGCAACTGTAGAGCCTACAAGGCAAAGCCAACTTTTTGCGATGCTTTTTCCCCGACTATGCCACTCGTGCACACATTTTTCTTCACCTATTTCATCATGATATCCCATTTCGATGGGATGAACATGCCCAAATTGTTTTTGATTATTTAAAAGTGGTTCTCTCCAATGCCCCATTGATTAGTCCACCCAACTATAATTGCGACTACATCCTCTACTTATCGATCTCAGCCGTCTCAGTAGCAGAAGTTCTCTTCCAAATAGGGGATGATGTCTATGCACACATCATTTACTATATCAATAAAAACCTTTCAGGAACACCCCTGAAATAAAACCACAAAGAGAAACTCTCCCTCGCAATCCAAAAAAAACGTCATTATATCTTGTTTCGTACTACCAAAGTTGTGGCAGATTCCAACCCCATGTAATACTTGCTTAGTCGGCAAAAAATTAATGGTAAATTTTCTCGATGGATCATCATCCTTTAGGAGTACAACCTATATTTTTCAATTCCAAAAAGTAAGAAAGTGCTCATCCTCATTGAACTCATCATGGCATTTCCCTCAGATGTTGCTAGTTCGCCCGTCAATACGGACTTCCCTGACGAACACCTCTTCTACATCCCCTCGGATGACTCCTAGTATGGATACCTTCTCGTATATCTTCGGAAATAGAAGTTTGGGTATCACCTCTCTAGAGATTATCGTTGGTGCATTCACCATCAGGCCCCTCGATATCTCCTTATTGGTGACATCTTATATCGACAAGGGGTCGACACCATACTTCGTCGATGTTTGACCATCAACGAAGCCGATAGAGTCTTAAATGATTGCCACAATGGCGCCTGCAGAGGCCACCTCTCAGGAATGTCCACCACCCAGAAGATCATTCGAGCAGGCTACTTCTAGCCCACATTGTTTCATGACTGCATCCACACCGTGAAACAGTGCGACAAATTCCAGCTGTATCCAAACAAAGCACGAGCACCACCTTCTCTTCTACACCCAGTCATCACTATTGGCCCCTTTTGCAAATGGGGAAATGACTTCATGACTTGCAACCATCCATATAGCAATGGACACAGGTACATTGTCGTGGCAGTCGATTACTTCACCAAATGGGCCAAATCCATGCCTACTTTCAACAACACCGTTGACACCGCGTCGCATTTCTTCTTTAATCACATCATCTCCCACTTCGGTGTACCACTTCATCTAGTCTCCGATCACACAAAACACTTTGAGAATGAGCTCTTCGTAGAATTTTACTCAAAGTTAGGTTTCTCTCACAATTTTGTCTCACCCTCCTACCCTTAGTCCAATGGACAAGTAGAGGCGGTCAACAAGGTCCTCAAAATCATGTTACAGCGTACTGTTAACAAGCATAAGACCAATTGGCATCATATTTTGTTTTCAGCACTATGGGCTTATCGCATAGAAGTTAAAACTGCAACTGGTTTTACACCATTCCATCTCATCCATGGGGTCGAAGCCACTCTCCCCATCGAGTGAAAAATTCCCACATTGCGCACCGCTATCGAGCTATTACATGACACTGCTCCAATGGAGAAGCACTTGTTGAACTTAGAGTCGCTGGATAAAGACCATTGGTCTTCATTACAGAACAATGAGGCAACCAAAAAATGGTCGAAGGCCAACTTTGACCGCCATTATAACCTTCACTCATTTAACTAAGGAGACCTCATCCTTGCCAACAATATCACTCACAATACCCTCGGGCATGGAAAATTCAAGTCATTATGGCATGGACCATACGTTGTCCAAAGGTGCATACATCCTAGCCTCTCCTGAAGGCTACCCTCTCAAAGAACCCGTCAATGGGTTGTACTTAAATAAATTTTACGCCTAAGCATAGTCAGTCTACACTAGGCTTTTTCTTTTTTGTACACATTTTATAGATTTTTTAATCTTCCCTTTCTCCATGCCTTATGTCTGATCTACCATTTATGTTATTGACAGATGCCTCCTCCATTGGCCTACCACATCGGTTACGCTGACGGAGCTAGCCGCTGGACACAGATCTCGCATCGGTCGCTTGGGCCCTCTATACCTCCTCACATGAACTGCTCCACTCCAACGACATCTGTTTGGGCTCAACAACCAATAAACAAGTTGAATACACATCCGTACTTAGCCTTCTCGCCAAGGCCAATAATTTCCATATTCACCTCCTTAGCATCTTATTAGATTCCCAGCTTGTCGTCCTGCAACTCAACAATGTGTACTATGTTTGTGATCCATGCCTCTTCCGAAAATTCCTACAAGTTAGAATTTTAGCTCAACATTTTGACTCAATTACATTTACACATATTCCATGAAAATTCAATCAAAGAGAAGATAATATGGCTAACCTAGTGTTAGATTGGCATTCGTCACATCAAGAAACCATTACACATACATAAATCATCAAAAGTATGTCACGGCATATAGATTAGACATCATAAAAAATCATCACAAAACATCATCACATGTGAACATCACAGATATCACAAACATGTATATCCATATATATATAACGATCAATGTATCATCAAATGTTTACAAAAGTGGTACAAAATATACATCGCCCGTAGGCAAGTCAACCCCATCATCCCTATAGGTACAAAATAGGTGTCACACTACCCAACATAAACATGGGATGAAAGCCTATATAAATACAAAAAATAAACATCCAGAGCACTCATGGTGCCTCTAGAGTAGCACAACCAGGTCCTCTATCTGGAGGAGGTGCCCCACCAGCTAGGTGTCCTCCAGGTCCTGGGGTAAGCCATCTATTCATAGCTTCCCCGGCTATTGTTTCTCTATGGATTAAGGTCTGCAACTTTGTTGGAAGGCCCACGCACTGCTCCAGGACTCCCTTGTCTTGGATATGAGTCCACATGCCCTCAGGCACTCCCTGTATCACTGCCTCCAATCGGCGGCGGAAATCCTCTAACACTCCGTCGGCAGAGCATGTGATGGCCCTGCACTGAGGTCATAAAATATGCATCTCCTACTAGCTCTCTCATCACTGGATGGCCTTGCACCAGCCTCATCCCACCGCTATCTCTCTCTTGCCCGCAGCTCTCCCCGCGGTGGTCTCATGGGCCTCTAACAAGTTGGTGCTCTGACCAACTCCATCTTCACACACAAATGATAGCATCAACATCTATCCCTACATTAAACATATGCTATACTATCAAAATAACAAAACATGAAATACATCAATGTACCTCTGTGGTCCCAAACCTCTCTAGGAGGTAAGACCATGTTTGGGTCCTGACGATAGTCCATCCCACCATACGGGTACCACAGGATTATCTATGGAATATGACGCCACACACATGCCAACTCGACATTAAAATAATGGCCACCCTCCCCACCCCCATGTCATACCAAAATTGATGACCACTGCATCAATCATGGCTCCCATGCATCAGTTGCCTCCAAAAAAACTCTCAGGTGCAACATGGGCACCCTCTCCAAGAACCACGCCACCAGGATCGATCCAAAGGAAAAATCCCCTGAGTCAGCAACTCGACACTGATTGAGATACCCCATCATCTTGGTGTGCAGCATCAAGCCCTAGGAAAAATGTTCTCCAGCCAATTCCCTCTACATGATTCTCATCTGACCACAATTAATCCCCTCAGTAGCTAAGGATCGATATATCCTCATGATCATTGCGGCGATGCAATGATGCACTAACGCATCCATTTCCCCAATCCGCACAACCGATCCTGACATAAAATCCTCCTCCGAACAATACGTCCGGGCCAAATTTTCCAAGTGTGCCTCCCCTGGCAACTGGGGATCAGCAAGTAGTGCTCTCCCCCGAAAAGGGAGCCCAATTAGAAAGTAGAAATCCTTTGTCGTAGAGAATGTTAGTTGATCCCCCCGCACAATGAAACACTGTAGCTCAATGCTCCACATAGAAATCACAAAGTACAACAGGTACTCCTGTGCCCGTAGTAATGAACAATCTAAGAACTTTAGAAACCCACAGGCTACCAAAGGTCCCTGAAAACTTGGTTCATCATCCCTCACCGCCTCCCTGAGGCACGCCCAGTCCCTCTCTCTCTTGAGTGGACTAGCATCCTGAACTACTCACTTGCATTCACACAAACAACACTTGATCAACCATCACACTTCATACAACAANCCCCCCCCCCCCCCCAGCTTTGCTTCATGTGCACGGTTGTCACCCCCACAGGCGTGCACATATGATCGCTTGTTCTTCGTACAGTTTCACATAAATGCGCATCTGTCGAAGAAACATATGCATATCAATGCACACCTGTCACACACACAGGTGCACATTCATGTGCCCCTGTTCACTCCACAACTGTGGACATGTGTGCAACTGTCGAAGAAACAATTGTGCACAAGTGCACCGCTCTTCTTCAAACAATTTCACATCAAATGTGCACCTGTTTCCCTTCCTCATGCTTTCCCATGCATGGTTGTCCTCTATACTTCCACGCACCCATGCGCGGGAATCCTTCGATTGCCCACGCACTGGGGAGCCCACCCTCACAAAACCCCACCGTACATACCTCCATACGACCCTACCCAAAAAATAAATCTTAATTACTATGCAAGATGATGAGACCACTAACCTGGCTCTCACTAATCTTGGATCGGCTAGCTCAAACTCCCAGAATCTCCAAATCTCCTCTAAAAACATCTCGTCAACTCACTCTGGCAACAAGTACAAATGAGGTGGCAATGTGGGCCCTATAGCTATATACAGTCCCTTTTTCCAAACTTCCATGGTCAATTACAGGATCTACGAGCATCCATTTTTTTATTTGTCTTCATCCATGGGATCGGGATCCTGCCACCTACACAGTCACATCCCCCGAGTCACCATCCATACTCAGCCCCGTGGGAGAAGTTTTCTCACAACACACCCAGGTATGCATGCTCATGTTCAAAATTATCGAATAACTATTATATGTTCTTTCTCTTTAGATATTGTTCACATCGGGTATTCGATTTTAGTGTGTGCAAGTACTTGGTCATCCTGCATCAATGCAGCCCCTTCAGGTATATGATCAACATTGGCAGGTAATCATTCCCTCTGAATATCAATTGCATCTCCTAGTCACACCCTCCCACATTTTCCTGTAGGATCCTCACATCCGGCTCTGCAGTACTATCACCTCCACTTCATTTTAGTATTGTCAATCGATAGCACTCCCTCCTACATGAGTTGTCCCATTCATAGTCCCCTTTAGCACTTTGAAACTCATGTTGCTTTCACCCCCTAGGGATGGGAGTCTCATTAGTCTTATGCATGTTCAAGAATCAGCCACGTACTCCTTCTCCTTATTTTTCTATCTTTCCCCATGGACTCCCAGGACATCTCCTCATGGTTCTAAATTTACTGCACCACCGTAGTATCATTAACCTTTTACTTTCACCCACAATCAGTTTTCCCATCTGCAAATTTCCCTCCATTCATTTACCTCATACAAAAACCCATCCATGGGGGCCCCACCCTCCGCCAAATTCTCCATAAGACTTGTGCCCTCACATGCCAAGCCATCTTGCATTGGGGCACCCATTTCTATATCTGTATGCTTATCCCACCTTATTCTTTATTTATTTGGTAATTTTACAAAGCCTTTTGTTTTCAGCATTTACATAGCTTTTTGTTGTTGCTTTTATGACCTTCCTTTTTCGGCAAAGAAAACCTTGTCGCCCTTGGTTGGGGAATTCCTTTACATTATATGCTTGTTGACATCATCCATAAACCCTGAGTATCCCACTTTCCATGTACCTTTGATCTCTGAGTTTGTCTACTTTGTCACAACTCTGGCACAATTTAAACCCATGTCTAGTTGTTCCCCTAACGCTATATCTAGTTTCACGGTTGTTGCCACTCATACCTCACATATATCCCCAACCAAAGGTAGTCTTGGTCTCACCGCATCTCGACTTCATCCATGTATCTCATCAGTTCCTAATCTCATCTAGTGGATTTCATGAAGCCCTTTTCTTCTTGGAGTCGCATCTCCTTTTCTGTCAACATCAACACAGTTTCCAGAAGGGCGACAATATCTTAACTATCATTACCTATACAATGAGGAGTCTCGAACGAAACAACGAGAACCATCATTTCTCTCTTCTTTCATTGACCCCCATAACATTCGATGCCAACACCATCTCATGTCACGATGGGTCTTACTTTGTGACTATTACAGTTGTTTTATACTAGCTGAAGACCTTTAAAATTTGTTGGGCTATCAATGCCTGCAAATCATTGACACTTCTTACAAGTGTCATCGCCTCTTTTTCAGAGTATATTTACCATAAGAATTGTCATCTACCAATATCAACCCACCTCGAAGGGCACTGCAATTATCTACATCATCATACAACTTCATTTATTGTCTTACACATTTGAGTTACATGACACGAGCGTGGGGCATGCCTGCCTCGTTTGTATACAATTTTTATTTTTCCACAGCTCGAGAAAGGTTTGGGTCCCATAGGTTCCCCTCTCGCTCCAATGGGTCACTCTTGAAATTCCTCTCAACACTCTTTTTTACACTGGTACTCTCATTAGAAGAAACATTGATGTATTTCGTCTATACGTATGCTCCTAACCTCACACATCAGGGGGCATCTATTATCACTGAAATTTCGTCCGCAAATGGTCATAGGAATCCAGCATCTCCAAACACCTATTAGTTCATTCATGGCCCAAAAAAATTCATTTCCAAAGGGCACAAACTATAGAACTAGTTATAAAATCAACATGTGCTCAACAAATAAAGGATGCGTGCGCACATGCACCAGTCGAAAACGCAGGAAAAGCGCACATGCGCCCGATGCACGACTATGTACGCAAAAATCTACGCACACCTGAGAAATATGCATTTATGATTCTGGTCGGCCTCCCACCCACTTCTAGTTCATATCCCAAGTCGATTTGACCCTCAAATCAGAACTAAATCTAAGTGGGGGGTTGGTCAAAGACCTAAAGGTGCCCTAAATGGCCCCTTGTTCACACTAAAGACCAGTTGGATAATGCCTCAAATATTTTCTATAAAAAGAGGCCATGGGTGAACTATATTTATAAGAATCTAGTTGTATTGTTATGCTACCTCTATTCTCCTATAAGGAACCTATTTCCTTGTTGGAGCATACTAGCATCATTTCATTGAGCCATTCTCCTCACCTCTTGAGGGAATGAGCTTTGGATTTCTTCACCATTTCCTTTTTAGTTTTCTATTTGTAAGAATATCTCTCACATAGGGGATTCAAGAGCCCTCCCTTAGAGGAAGAGGGGACCCATAAGTCTCCCTTTCTCTATGGTGTTTTCCCACTAATACAATCTATCCATTGGTGGCATGAATATTGGTCAATGTTTTGGTTGATTTTGGTTCTAATTTCGTTATGCACTTTAGTTTTGTCTCTTTAGTTGTTATTAGCTTAGTTGTTTATTTATTTCTTGTGCTTGATGTTTCTAACTCTTGCACTAACTTCTGTCCTATTCAACTGACCCAACTGGACTTGTAGGTGTCCCTCTTTTGCTCATCCAAGTAGTGAAAATGATACAACATAAAGAGAAGGTAAAGGTAGGGATAAACATAATGTTAGAAGCAAGAATTATTGAACCAGTGGTGGAATCATAATGGATAAGTCCAATGGTAGTACAAGATAAGAAAACAAGGGAATCAAAATTTGTGTATACCTAATAAAACTAAATGATGCATTCCCGCATGATCCATTTTTGACACCTTTTACAGATGAAGCGATAGATAATGTAGGGGGGAAGGAGGCTGATTCCTTCATGGATGGATTCTCAAGATATCACCAAATAAGTATTGTGCGGGAAGAAATATATAAGAATACTTTTGCAACAGAGTGTTGGAGCTACCAGTACACCGTGATGCCTTTTGGGATGAAGAATACACCTGCAATTTTCTCAAGAGTAGTGGTCGTAGCCTTTAAAGAATTTATTCATAAGTTACTTGAATATTATTTAGATGATTGGACTTTGTTTAGTCTCTTGAATAATCACATAGAAGTATAATAATTAATGTTGGATAGGTGTAAACAATGTCAGATTTCATTGAACTTGAAGAAATGTATTTGTTGTGCACCTTTTGGAATTTTTTGGGCCATGCGGTATGTTGTTACACATTATTTCTGTCACCCATATGACCATTAATGATGTAAACCTATATGTTTTGTTTAGAGGGATCAATGGCTTGAATTCCTGAGGAAAAAAGGGAGAAGAACTTTACTTGAGAGATGAAATCATATTTTCTTTTGTAAAAACCCTAGTAAGGAGGATCGTCGCACCCTGTCCAGTTATAGGGGTGTGATGATCCCAAATCATTGCACGCTGTATTAAACCTAGTCTGCGATGTCATCACACTTTTTTCAGTTCTAGGGGTGCGATGATTTTCGTACGTGGGAAAAACGAGCATCTTCTCGATGCTTATAGAAGGAGAAGATTTTATGGTGAGGTGGCCTCCGATTGGTTTGGTTCTTACTCACTTTTTTGATTTACTGGGATCATCCTAAACTCCTCACCTTATCCTCTTCAACCTATAAAAGGAGAGGAGTTTTCATGGAGAAATTTATCTTGGGCTTGGTAGCTTGGATTTAGTTGTTTTGTAGATTGGGAAATTAGCTTGGGAAAGTTGGCCATAGCTTGATTGAATAGTAATTATGAGTAGCTATCAAATATACAGTCACAAAATCCATGGATCAGAAGTGTGTGGGAAGCAAGGGACTGTTGGAAGGGAACTTACAACATCAAGGCCTCGGTTGTATTCTCCTTTTCATATTTTTAATACAACAATATATTTATTTTCCATAAAATTGTCTTGTTTTATTGTATGATTCCTTGATCACATACATAGGTTTTGTTGAGTATAGGTTGTTTCTTTAACTTCATTGGCTTGTGTCTTTCTACAGGTTCAGCATCCCATAAGCCTTGGAACGGAGCGAGGATGACACTAGTGAGGACAAACGACATTTAAAAGGTATGCCATTTATATATTGTTAGTTAGTATGCTTGATGATTAAAACTTAGGGGAAGTTTTATATTCTGTCTTGTTTTGTTCTAGCTTCTGGGTGAAACTAGGGAGATCTGTTTTTGTCCGCACTTGCCGATTTGTCTGATAACAAAAATGGCGACCATACTGGGGATAAAACCTATAATCTTCTATTTCAAATTTGGTAACCTTGTTAAAAAATGAAACAGAGCTTACGAGCATAGTTCTTGTTTATGTGTCAAGCTCATTAAAAATTGAAATAGAGGTCTGGGGATTGAACCTGGATTCACGAGCATAGTTCTTACTCCTGCTTCAAGCTTGTTAAAAAATGAAATATATTTTTCCCCTCTTTGATTGAGGCAAGTACTTCATTATGTATAGTATTTGAAGATTCATTTCATCCGCCTTTGCAGTTGGACGAAACGAAGCTTGGGGGGGGAATTCTTATAGCCTCTGGACTTAATGCTGAAAATGAGATGATATCTTCTTAAGTTGGGGGCTAAGTACCAACCATCCCTGTGTTATGCGTTGGGAAGTCCAAGCATAGTTTTATATGGTTCAAGCTTGTGTAAAAATGAAACCACCTACCTCAAGAATAGTTTCCTATGGTTCAAGATTGTGTAAAATGAAACCACCTATCCCAAGCATAGTTTCCTCTAGTTCAAGCTTGTGTAAAAATGAAACCCAGTCCAAGCATAGTTTTGGCTAGTTTTAAGCTTGTGTAAAAATAAAATCTATCCCAAGCATAGTTTTGTTTTGTTTTAAGCTTGCGTAAAAATAAAAACAATCCCAAGCTTAGTCTTTGTTCTTTCTTGTGCTTGTAAATCAATGAGAATGAAACCAAGTATACTTTTATCACTTTTTCGAACTCGTAAAGGTTATATGAAAAAGGAACCCCTTGGAGTTCCCTTTAAGCTCTTTTCAGACTCTCTAAACATGAAAATATTGCCAAGCAATCTTTTTTTTTTCACGCTCATTAAAGTATTTGAAGAAAAAATTTGTTGAGCGGTAGTTTATCTCTTTTTTGGTCTCATCATACTACTTTACGAAAAAGGACATTTTGTAGTTTTCTTTAAGTGTTTTTCACACTCTCTAAACATGAAAAACCCTCGAGTTTTCTTTATTTGGACTTGTTAAACAAACATCGAAAGACCCATATGGGACCGAACCACTCCTTCCTAGGATTCGTTAAAAATACTCCAAAGGACTCATCTGAAGGATGAGCTTATAGTTCAAGCATGTGTTATCCTCCTCAAGCTTGTGTAAAAATAAAGAGGTACTCACCAGAAATGGTGGGGGAAAAATTGGGAAAGAAATGTATCTAAACTTGTATTCTATGGAAGAGTTGCTTTTGAACATGACACCCTTTCACTTGTTTTGTGTCTAGGTTTGAAAATTCGCTTGTCTCTTGATCATACTCCTTTATAAGATTACAAATTGGTCTATGATCCCTGTTGTTGAGTCAATGTTTCCGAGACATTTTTCGCATCGTCAATATGTTCAAAGAGAATTTCAACCCGAAAATCCTCTATTGCGTCGGCCATTTCTGTAGTCCTTAAGCCTTCTATTGTGTCATCCATCTCTGAATCAATCCCGAATCACTTATTACTCTGATCTACCTCAAATATTTTTACCCATTTCGTGTCATTGATGGGGGATACATTAAGGCCCTCCTGTGAAGAGCATTTTCTTGTTGACTCCAACTCATTTTCCATGAATTAGACTTAGAAACTATTTGGTACCTTGGAACTTGCATGCCTCAATGGCAGGTTTCTTCGCTTTCGACAGTGGTTTTTCATCATTGACCTCTAATCGGGAGATTTCGCCAAGTGTTCGACTTCATCTCATTAATTCACATTCGTTGGATTGTACTAGAGTACCATAGCAGTCACTTGCATTAATGTTGATTTCTATTGCACTTGTTAACGATATTCATTAATGACTGGTAATCAAGTGGTTTATACCATGTTTGACTTCAAAACATGTATTCGCATGGTTAGATTCATACTATAGAGTGATGGAGATGAAGACCCTGAATATTTTCTGACAGATTTAGGTTGCATTGGAGTATATTCAAATTGTATTGTCGCATAGATCCATAGTGTAGTTTTGGTGGCTATGTTCAGATTTGAGTCATAATGGCATGGATCCACAGTGTATGTTTGGTGACCATGACTTGTCTTACTTGACATGGATCTTTGCATTTCGACATTTATGCTTTGAGTCATTTTAATTCTTAGTATGGGAATGCCTACCTCAGTGATGATATATTATTGTATTGTATTTCCTAGTTTGTTGGCAGGTTTTCGACCGATGTGTTCCTTGTTCCCAACACACACTCGACAAAGTATTTCAGCTATCACTCTGTTCTAAATTCATACTTTGGGAGGCTCTCTGTTACACATTGTTTTCGTCACCCATATGACCATTAATGATGTAAACCTATATGATTTCTTCAGAGGGATCAGTAGCCTGAATTCTTGAGGAAAGAAGGGAGAAGAAATTTACTTGAGAGATGAAATCATATTTTCCTTTGTAAAAACCCTAGTAAGAAGGATCGTCACACCCTGTCCAGTTCTAGGGGTGCAATGATCCCAAATTGTCGCATGTTGTACTAAACTTGGCCTACGACATCGTCACACTCTGCTCAGTTCTAGGGGTGCAACAATTTTCATACGTGGGAAAAACGAGCATATTCTCGATGCTTCTAGAAGGAGAAGCTTCTATGGTGAGGTAGACTCTGATTGGTTTGTATCTTACTCGCTTTTATGATTTAGTGGGATCATCCTAACCTCCTCACATTATCCTCTTCAGCTTAAAAAAGGAGAGGATCTCTCATGGAGAAAGTTATCTTGGGCTTGGTAGCTTGGATTTAGTTTTTTTGTATCTTGGGAAATTAGCTTGGAAAAGTTGGCCATAGATTGATTGAATAGTAATTATGATTTGCTATCAGATCTACAGTCACAGAATCTGTGGATCAGAAGTGTGTGGGAAGCAAGGGATTGTTAGAAGGGACCTTACAACATCAAGGCCTCGGTTGTATTCTCCTTTTCATATTTTTAATACAACAATATATTTCTTTCCCATAAAATTGTCTTGTTTTATTGTATGATTCCTTGATCACATACATAGGTTTTGTTGAGTATATGTTGTTTCTTTCACTTCATTGGCTTGTGTCTTTTTATAGGTTCAACATCCCATAAGCCTTGGAATGGAGCAAGGATGACACTAGCGAGGAAAAACAACATTTAAAAGGTATGTCATTTATCTCTTGTTAGTTAGTATTCTTGATGATGAAAACTTAAGGGAAGTTTTATATTATGTCTTGTTTTGTTCTAGTTTTGGGGTGAAACTAGGGAGATTTGTTTGTATCCGCACTTACCGATTTTTCTGATAACATATGTAAGAAAGGATTATTAGTGGATCCTACCAATATTGTAGTGATTTTGGACATGCAAACACCTACGTCAGTCAGGAAGTTAAGAGCAACCCTGATCCATACAGGATACTACATGAAATTCATTAAGGGATATGCATAGATTACAACACCAGAAGTTGTTGAAGAAAGAGGCTAAATTCCAATGGAATGAGGACTACCAGAAAGGATTAGGCACATTAAAGCAGAAGTTCATGATTGTTCCAATTTTGATATTCACATATTGGAAGAAGGAATTTCATGTTCATGTGGATGCATCGTCCATAACTTTGGGTGTCTAATTATCTCATCCAGGAGAAGGAGAGTTAGAGCATCCAATTTCATTTTCAAGTAGGAAGCTGTCAACAACAAAAAAGAACTACACTACGATAGAATGACAGAGATTAGAAATGGTGTATGCGCTGCAAAAGTTTAGACATTATTTGTTGGGTTATCATTTCAAGATGTATACAAACCATTCCACACTAAGATAATTAGTGAACAAGCCAGTGTTGGAGGGGATAATTTGCAAAGGTTTCTATTGTTTCAAGAGTATGACTTTGAAGTCATTGTTAAGCCAGGAAAATTGAATGTAGGACTAGATCAATTACCGTGCATTCTATCAAGTGAGGATGCATGGAACCTAGATGATATTTTACCGGATGCACATTTATTTGCAGTTCAAATGGTGGATGATTAATTAGAAGACATTGTGCAATTTTTAGGTACAGGAATGGATCCATTGAACATGACAGTTGCATAAAATAAATATCTAGTGGTTAAGGCATCATACTATCATCTAATTGCAAGGAAATTATACAATTTAGGTGTATATGGGATATTAATACGATGTGTGTTAGAAAATGAAAGGTCAATGATACTCTCAGAAGTGCACGAAGGGATTACAAGAGGACACTATGTAGGTAAAGTGACTGCGCAAAATATTTTGTGTGCGGGGATCTAGTGGCCCACACTTCACAAGGATGCTAAGGAATATTTCTAGGAATGTGATGTTTTTCAAAGGGTTGGAAATCTATCCAGAAGGGATGAGATGCCCTTGCATCCACAATTTACACTGCAGGATTTTCAAAAATGCAATATAGACTTCGTTGGATGTTAAGAAACAAGGAATATATGGCTTATATGTTTGAACATATAGTGAGAATAGTTGTACAATTACACTATGATGCCCCTTTTTCAATAATTTTGTCATGCCATTAGAGCTTATCACCTTACTGGGTTTCCCTGTGATACCCCTTAACTCAATTTCTTTTCCTTCCAATGAAAATTTCATGAAAAGTTCTTGAAAATTAAAAGCCATTGTTCCTAATGATTGTAACCATTGGATTATTAATACAACATCAACACCACCCATGGGTATAAAAATCATTGGACTATTCATTACATATTCCCCCATAGTAAGATTGATCTTATCGTACTTTTCCTGAGAAATTGATCGTTCATCCATCTGCAATCATTACTTGAAACTCTGGCGTTGGATATATAAAGCAATTGAGAGATTTGGCTAATTTATAGTGAATGAAATTATGAGTACTACCAGAATCAATTAGGACTATTATGTTTTTCTTTTTGATATATCATTCGATCTTGAGGGTTTGAGGAGTGCTAATTTCAGCCAATGCATTACATTATAACGTGGGAGGCAACTCTTCAGAAGAAATATCTTCTACGTTTTCATCTTGAGACGGTTTTTTTTCTTGTTCTTGTTCTTCTTCCTCTTCATAATATATGTAGAATAATTTATTCTCACCACACTTATGTCCCTTACTGTACTTTTTGTCACAATTAAAGCATAAACCTTTTTCTTTTCTCTCCTCCAATTGTTGAGGTGGAAACCTTGTAGGTTGAGGTGTTTTAGAATAAGGAACATTATTCTCTCGATAGATGTTAGGAGTGGTCCTTATAGTAGCCATAGCCATATTTTTACTTTCAACATTTCTCGCCACCCTGAATGCATTCTCCAATGATTTGGGTTCCCAAAGGTGAACCTCATGTTGAATGTTATCCTTAAAGGTTCCTATGAATACGTAAATCAGGTGCTCATATGGAATATATGTTACCTTTATATTCAATATTTGGAAGTTCTCACTATGCTCTACAACTGAACCCTTTTTCTTGTGATTTATCAATTAGATAAAGAAGGTATTGCTCCTTGTATCCTCATAGTGTGCTATCATTTATTTCATCAAAATTGTCCAAGTGACAAGTGATTTGTGAGAAAAAATCCATTGATACCACACAAATTGATTGGGTTCTAAATATAAAGAAGCAATTCGTACCTTTTTTGTATGTGGCACATCATGCAGATTAAATAATTGCTCCATCTGAAGTATCCATGTGATTGTATCTTTTCCATCAAACTTCCTCATATCAATATTAGGAAAGTGGTTGGTCTTCAACACAAAGTTGGAGTTTCTCCATTTTTGGTTCATCTTCCTTGTGTCCTCATCATGAATTTCATGGGATACATTTTCACTTTTAGGTGTCCTCTCTATTAGGAAAATTTTCAATCCTTCCATGATCTCCCTTTTTAAACCTTCCATATTAGTATCCATTATTGCCTCCAACTTAAATTTAGTTGAATCCATCATCCCTTGATGTTCATATTTTGATACTGTCATCTTTTTTAAATCATTTATGTCCCTGCGCATTTATTCACCTTCGTCAAGAGTCCAAGTAGGTTTGTATAGAGGCTTATTTGGTGTAGAAGTTCCCTTTATTTGTGTCATGTTGGCCAAGTATCACTTTTAAACCTTGATTTCGAGGTGGTTCTGTATCTCCAAAATTTTGACTCTTCTGGGTATGAAAATTTATTTTTTTAGTTCTCTGATATGTATTCTTTGCAATGCCATGGGTCTGATCAAAATTGGATGTGCCAAGTGGAATTTATGGTAACTTCCCCACAACTTGCTTATTTTTGTCCCTTACAGGAGAGCATACTTGTAAATCATTCCAAGATCACAATATCTGATATTTGATTCTAAAACTTGTACTAGAAATACTACAGATGGTTCACTATCCAATGCAAGCGATATCACTTAATTTGGATACTCACTGAAGAATACAACATTGTTTTACCTGGAAGACCTGTTTGATACTAGTTAATATGACTAGATAGATACCCTATGTTGCACAGGGTGTATCTACAAAATTAGGATGAAACAAAAGCTAAAAAATTTATCACAAATACCTTGATAATTTCTATGAATATCATCTAGATTTCATGATCTGAAACATTACAAAAAAAAAAATTATAGGTAAAAGTATGTGATGCCTACTTTCAGGATGATTCCAGAACCCTATATTACACAGGATATATCTCCAAACGTATAATTCCTCAGGAGATCAAATTCGAAAAAAATGTACCTTGATATATCTACTAGATATCCTCTAAGGGATTCCTTCTGAAGCATCGTATAAAAAAATTTATAGCTAAAATTACAAGACCTTGATCTCTGATACCAAATGTTAAGAACCAAATATCAAAATAGCATTAAAAAACCTCAGAATAAGTATTGAATGCCTTGAAAAAGAGATGATTTCAGATAATAAGCCTCTTTTAGGGAGAAACCTCCTTATACACCACATAAATTTCCAAATACAAGATGATTCCAAATGAAAAGGTCTCCTTGGTATATATAGGACACTAGGAGGTACAATTACAACTAATGGACCCAAGCCGACATAAATAAAATAACATTACTAATGTAATATACCCCAATTAAGGGGTAAAGTGCCACTATTTATGGCTTAACATTCGACCGAATAATCCATCAGCTAGGATGTCAGTAGCTATGTAAATAATCATTGTGATAGAATATTTCACCAGACTGGAAGAAGCAACACCACTCACAGAATGCAGTGCAATTTATGTTTGAGAATATCATTACAAGATTTGGCCACTTGCACATTCTATTAAGTGATCAAGGAATACATAACACAATTCCTAAATAAGATGATTGCAACATTGACTAAGGAGTTCCAAATTCACCACTAGAGGAGCACACCATATCAACCTTAGTTAAATGGGACAATAGAAGCCAAAATTTTATAGAATTCTCTAACCAAGATCTGCAACATAGGAAGGGTTGATTGGGACTTAAGGATCCCTGCAGTACTATGGGCATATAGGACTATAAGAAAAACGTTGACAGGACAGGCACCTTTTAGGTTGGTATATGGGAAATAAGCAGTAATACCAATGGAATTTATTGTGCCAAGCTTGTGCATTGTAGTGATTATAGATATTTCAGACTCCTTTGCAATAGAGGAAATATTTTCACAATTGTTATAGCTCGAGGAACACTAATTTGTCACAAGATTCCATCAACAAGTATAGAAGGAAAGATAAAAAGAATGGCATGATAGATGTTATAACCCTATGTTTCATAGGATCAACTGGTGACTAGAAAATTTTCACTCTTGGTGTAATTTGGTTGTAAATGATATTTCATTTTTGAAAATTATTTTCAAAAGAAAGAAAGAAAAGAAAAGAATAAAAGAGGGCATAAAAGAAAAAGGGATAAGGCCCCATGCAATAATAATGACCTGATCCATACAGTTTAATCATGGTCAAGTATTTTTTAATTTATGATGATAGGATTAGTGAATAAAACTTGGCTAAACTGTTTAATCTTAGCCAAGTAGATAGGTTAGTTAGTTAATAAATTTGATCAAACTATTTAAACTTGATCAAATAGCCCCAAGATAGAGTAAGTTTTAGCCCAACAATGTAATCTGGGTTAAATGTGTTAGGTAAATAGGTTAGAACATAGGTTAGTTGGATTTCCTTCAATAAAACAAGCATGATGTTGGATGAAATTCTTTGTTTGATGTTAGAAGGTTGTGTTTTAAACCCTTGGTGGAAAATAATGAAAAGAAACAATGCAAAAAACCCACAAAATGCCACTATCCTAAGTTTCAGCAATAAAATCTATTGCGCGCTCTGTGATTAAAGGGTGCTCCGAGATAAACTGCTAAGAAAACAATGATCAGATCTACAGCCGAAAAGAGATATCATACCCCCCCGATCATTCTATCTTTAATGGTGGGGGGGGTCCGATATGGTGGTTTTTCCCAGCGGGCCCCATCCAAACGTGGTGCAAATCTGTTATGTTGGACCCCCNCCCCTCTGACATACCGCCATACCATCCTTGCTATATTGCTTCTGATGATGACAACACACTCCACTACCACCATTTGCAAGTCACACGACTTTACTCTGTCAGCGTACCTCGTCTGCCACTCATCTACCTCACGTCACATCCCCTCCACATCACCCTCACACACCCTTAACCCATGACTTTCTCGTCACCTCATCCTCAGATATTTGATGGCCATTCAAAGAATCCAAGCATATCCATTAGGCTGCAGACTAGTCCATCGATCCCCAATGGTCACCCGTTCACCCATTTTAAATCCTGTTTCACCGCCATTATTGCATTGTTCACACTTTTTGCATACCAGAATATCATTTCACACTGTTAGTGACCGAGATAAAGAAAATTTCCCGCTAACGTTTTTTTTTTTCAGATTGTAGGTAACATTTGAATTCATGGCACTAAAATCTAAGCAATCAGAGGAAAAGGAAAATCCACTCCTCCCGCCTCTTGTCGATCTCGACCGGATTCCTCTGGCTGACAAAGACTACATGATCTCAGAGCCTAGATGCGAATTCAATTTTGCCGAATTATATTCATGGTTCAGAGACACCTTCCTGGATCAAAGTGACGAGATTGGACTCTGGAAGTCCAATCTCCCACTGTATCTTTTTCCCCAAATTCATCATTTTCCCGAGTTCGCCCTCAAGTGTCAGGCGCATTATCTCCCCAACCATAGAGCTATTGTTTCATCGTCTGAAGAGACCATTTTCACTATCACACGCGATTCCATTGACTAGATGATGCAAATACCTAGAGCTGACTCCCCCTCTACTTTCACCATTGAAGTTATAATTGAAATGTACCAGAATTTGTCCTTTCCCCAGAGAGTGCAGATTTTTTATTTTTTCCTCCACAGAATGCCCAATTCCCCAAGAAAAATCCCCCTACCATTCTTCCATGTTTTCAGAAAAAGGTAACCAAGTCATTTCATCGTTATGTTTTCTTCTCGGGTATTATTCAAATGAATAGGTGGACGAGCCCATCCTGGGTTTCTTGTCCATTTTCTCTGCTGAAGAAAAAACCACCACCCGGTTCGACTATAGTAGTTTTCTAGCTGACAACATGCATGAACAACTTTTCAAATTTCCCACAAAGGGCATGTTCTGGTATTCTTCAATACTGGCTTACATGTTCGTGTTCTTTCAAACAGATAAGTTCTTATTCCCCATGCATAAATTGGACTAGGACGACAAACTATAGCCTACCACCTCTTGGACTTCATTACTGAGAAAAAACTCCACAGAGTTTAATTTCAAGAAATTCATTGAGTAGTTTTACCACCCAGTGGTAAGAATTCTCAGTTGTAGACAAGAACCGAGGATAAATGAGGAGATCCAAAGAATTTTACACCTCTCAGAGCTCTCCAAGATTGGAGACTAGTATCTGTATCAAAATCACACGGAAAACGGAATTTATGGATGTGAGTTGACTCCTTATAAGCTTCCCAGATATGTACCTATTAGGATATTCACCTTGGAATACATCAGGCAAATGATCAATTCAGATGACATACATTTTGTAGCTTTGAAGAAGAAAAAATAGTTGAGAATTAAAGGGAAGATAGGATCCTTTATCTATAACAGTCGAGCTACCAGGGAAGAGGCAAACAAGATACTAAAGGAAATGAATTTTTGCATCAGTTTCCCTTGGCACTATGATCCATGTGGGATTACTGCAGAAATGATATTAAGGAATAAAAGTTCCCCATATGCTCATGTGCCCAAACCAGATATAGAGAAATTTATGAACCAAACAAAGTGGGAGGTGAACACTCTGGAAGATGTTGAACAACAATCTCCTCCAGCCATTTTTTCATAGACCACTACTCCACATATACCAAAGGAGAAAAGAACCAGAAAGGATGCCTCCCCTTCAATTACTGAAGTCTCAACAGAGGATTTCCAGGTGTACAAGAAAAGGCCCAAGACCAGTCATACAACTGACAGGTCGGTAGAGGAAGAGACCCAGTATACCATAGTATTCAAGGGATAACACTCACCATTGTTCTCAAGTAATGATCCAAGTGTATATCGATGTCCACCCACCTTTTCTATCTGATTCAAAACAGTTTTATGGCAATTTTGGAAATTTACTATTTTTAGCAGTTTTTAACTTTCTGGGCCATTTTGAGGGCCCAAATGAAGGTTTTTCAATATATAGGTTTTCAATCATATCCAAAGGCATGATTTATCCCCCAAAATGAATCTATTCGATGATACCTTTCCAACGAGCTATCATATACCTAAAACGAAGATTGTATGCAATAGTTACGACCTCGGGAAGTTGATGTACTAACTTACCGAAACGGGGCCCACATGACTTTTGGCGCTTCATCTCCTACGGTTAGGTTTTTGGATGTCTAGGGTTTTTGAAAATCTAGTTTATTGTAAAATGGCCTTCAGATCCTCATTGTAATCATCTTCTTGTGAATGCGAGTAGCCATCACATCTCTTCTCAGAGAAAAGCTGCCACCATTCTAGCGAGTCTTTCACTCTGTATTTTTACAGTCTCTGTACATTTCCTTCATTAATAGAAATTGTGTATTACTGTATATATGTGTTTATGGTTTCATCTCTGATACATTTCTGTTATATTATTGAATATATGTGATATCTCAGTGAATTTCTTTATTATATCTCCGCCCTCATTTCGTGCCAAAAATAATCTGGATCAAGTAATCAACAGATGATGTCCACTTCTTCAAAAAAGTAGATTGATACCACTTTGACCACCCAACCATCACAAGGTTCTACAAAACTGAGTATCTTTGAGAAATATTATTTAATCAAGAAGAATAACGAGATGCTGACAAATAACACCTATGCTCAATTCTGGAAACAAACATCAACAACACAGCATAGATTGCTCTCTGGTTTTGATAGAGAAAAAGGGAGAATGCACATGGCGTTTCTGTAGGCACAAGTGCCCCATACAAAAGAAATCATTGATTACAAAAGGTCAACACTTGAGTTTGATTCCAATAAAGTACATCCAGCTAATCAGATGGATTTACACAGAGAGACTGGAGAAATGGTTTTCTCAACATTGGCAAACGCTTCCACAACCGCTGCAAAATTACAGGTTTCTCTAAACAATGTTTAGACTCAACTAAAGCTAGAGAAAGTGTCATATTTTGAAAAATATAACAAGATCAAGTCTTTAGAAGAGATGGTACTTAAAGTTGGGTATGGCCCCTCGAATGTGAAAGTAGCCGAAGAACTACTGAAGAGAAAGAACTCTGACATAGCCTCCTTGAGAAAGCAATTAAAGTTGTCAGCTATTGAAGACTCACAAACCAAAGAGATGGTAGAGACATAGGGTCAAAAAGAAGAAATGCTAAACTTGATCATGGGATAGAACGCACAGATCAAAGATATGGAGGTTGAGCTGGAAATACTAGTGAAGTAAAAATAACAGACAAAGCCCATGGAGGTCATCCCATTGAGTGCAGTTCCTCTCACAGGAGTTAGCACAGTGACAACATCAACAACCACTACTGCAGAACTTCCATCATCTGCCCCAGTGAAAATTCTAGAGACATATGAAGCTCTAGCAAAGTCAATGGAGGAAATGACTTTACAAGGAGAAGAAATTAAAAAATTGCAGCAAGAGATGGAGCATCTCCAGAAGCTTAAATATTCTTTCCAGGCCAGCTACAACACTAAGAGGCACACATCAGAAAAAATGAAGCAGGAGATACAACAGCTGCAAAAGCAAACAGTTGTGGGCAAAACACTAGCAGAATCCAAGGAGAACATTTGGATGGATATCTCTAAATCCATGACAGAAATTTGGCCCCTCATGCAGATCATGTTTGAGAAACATGAATTGGTATTAAGGAGTAGGCAGGCCATTGACAGGATCAAGGGAGAGTTGGGAGAAATGCCCACAGAAGCAAATTAAATCATCAAGTTTCTAAATTCAAAGACTAAGGATGAGCTCGAAAGACTGGAAATTGAGGATAGGACTGAGACTATCCTCGAAGTTAAGAAGGTCCTGACCAAAAGAGGATTAATGTTGCAATTGGAAGAGAGAGCCCAAAACATGGATATCAGAGTTCAGAGATTCTTCAACAAGATTGATGCTTTGCAGAAGAAAGGCATTCCTAGTTTACAAGTTTTAAATGGAAAACTGATGACCTTGTCAGACTACAAGAAAAAGATTGCCATGGTGGAAAAGGATAGCTCAAAGTTTTCAGGAATACAGGGTAGAATAAAAGGTAAGGCATGTTTAGAGACTCTGCAATTGGACCTCAGTATCCAACATGAAATCAAGTATATTTTCATCACCAAACCAACTTTCGCCAAATATACATAAATGAATGAACTCTACCGAAGATTTCTAAAAGTCACCATTCCCAGTCAACAGAGATGGGAGGACGTGTGCACTCTGATTGAGTGAGTGATGAGGTATACAATCCAAGTCATCATGAAGAACAGTCAAATTCAAGTTGATGACTCGCCAACAACCTTCCCCAAAATCAGCACAAAGAATCCAACAGATCATTAGCAGTTCCTACAATTTTTTATTTTGTTATCTAGTTATTTAGCTTTGGATTTTGACACGTCTTGATCATTAATGATAGGATCGATTGTAATATTTTCTATAAATACTTCAAGTTTCGAAATATGAGGGTTGATCTTTACGCCCAAGCAAGCTATAATCACTGTAATCTTTCTCAAGAGATCTACCAGTAACAAGAAGGATGTTTCAGAGGATTCCTGCGTGTTAACTGTTTGTGATGTTTACTCCTCTTCGTTAAATGGTTTTTCTGTCTTCATAATCATTTATGTTTTCTATATCTAATCATTTAAAAGAAGTTATAGTTGCAGAATTTATCTTTGTATACTCTGTTTCTGGATTTTAAAGATCTAAGTGTTTGTCTTCTGATGTTATGATAAATAAATTCTTAAATGATTCTTTATTTTAACTTATTGTCTCATCTTTTCTGCTATCCATCATTTACTCTAAAGGATCCAACAGTTGCATTATCCTGCCCTGCGAAAAGACCTTATAAAATTTGTTCTTTGGTCTCAAAATTTATAAAATAGACCCCATAGCCCAATGGATGCGTAAGAGATATTTCAACCATTTTTATAAAACAACCAACACAGTCTTATTCATTTAACTAGCCTAATATCTGAAAACATGAAACATAGATAAATCTTACAGAGAGATCCCTCTCTGAAACTGACAGGGCTAGATCCCAGTTTCGAAGTGGTTGGATAAAGTTACCTCTGATAAATTTATTCTACCTCCCAACAACCTCTGGGAATTTATAGAGGGATAACATAGTGACGACCATACTGGGGAACTGAACAAACTTTTTACCCTACGATTTATTTTCCCTAGACAATGAAAACTTATTTCTGAATGAATCATAAAATCTAAACTTATAAAGAGATAATGTTCAGAGGTTGTTAAATTTTGTATTTAATTAGTTTAAAAATCTCTTAAAAACTTAAAATTTTGGCTCCTAAAAGAGTTTTCACTAGATCTCATCCAGATCCAGAACCTGCAACAACAATAGACAATCCCAAAAAATTACTCAGAAAGAAAAACACTGCAGAGGGTTCTGAGAGTCACAGTCCTCTTAATAGGTCCCCTTATCTCCCATAGAAGTTGGTTTCCCTTTAGGATCTCGAGTTTGACATATATTTTGAACAAATCCTTTTTAGAACAAAATCCGACATCTTTGTAAGTGAAAAAGTTTTAGATCAAACCATCCTACAACCCAGGACCCATGAAATACTTTCTCCCAGGGTAGACATTGATCAATGATTTCTTCAGGAATTTGACAAGTTAGAAGATCTAGTTTTGAATCTTGATCAAGCCTTAGACCAAGCTCACTTCCAACAGTCAGTCGAACTTTACGCCTTGACTATTGCTGCAACTTCTGTTAAACCTAAACTAGCTCATGTTTTTCCTTCCAGCCCTTCATCTTCCACAACTTCTGTCACTTCCCCTCCAATCAAACAAGTTGTTGTTCAACCTCCTCCACCAATCATGGAAGAAATATATGCTCCATTAGTGTTGGACGCTCCTTTACATGCCATGCCCCATGGCTATCAAACCAGACTTCCTTAGTTTGATGGTACTGGTCCTCTGAATACACAGCAACATGTTGACAAGATGAATGGTTATTTTGATTTGCAGGTAGTTGATGAGGGAGACATCTAGATGAGACTTTTTGCACAGAGTCTAACCAGGGATGTTAAAAAATGGTTCAAATATTTAAATCCTTCTACGTTAGTGGACCTTTCTTATTTCCAATGAAGTTTTCTTGACAGATGGGAGGTAAAGAAAAATCCTCTCCAGATCCTGTCAGAATATGATAATATCAGAAGGAACTAAGGAGAGACAGTGCAGGATTACTGCACTCATTTCAACAATCTGTACAATGCAATTCCAGCTGATATCAAACCACCTCAAGGTTTGGCATTAATAAAATTCCCCGATGGATTTTACGTTGACATGTCATATCAGCTAAGGGAAAGAAATTATGCTACTCTGGAAGACATGCAGAAAAGTGTCATAAATGTGGAAGAAAATCTTTTAGCCAAAAGAGCTAGGTAGAGAACAGAAAGAAGGGTCATGAGTAAGGAATATCCTTCCACTTCCTCTTCAGATGCCAAACTAGATTCCCTAACCGGAGCTAGGGAGAGAATGATGGAGAGACTTACTATAGGTGACAAAAATCCACCCAGGGAAAACCAAGTTGCTCCTCATATTCGAAATCCGAACTTTAGAAGAAATCCCACCCAGATTAGGCAGAAAGATCCTAGAGATCAAAGAGAATAGAGGGGCCCTAATCAGCAGATCAGACCACCCCTCCAAGAAAACTACGCCAATGAAGGTGAGGAGATAATCAAATAATTGGATGACACTCATATAAACCTCATGGGCGTTCACGATGATGAATCCATTTTTCTTACTCAGGAAGAGCACAAGCTCTTTCTCCTTTCACAAATAGAGGTAAATGACGAAGCAGAGGAAACAAAACAATAGGCCTTTGAAAATTCCATAATGGAGGTCCACAGATAGTATAACTTGAGAAGCAAGAGGGAAAATGACAACCCTCCAAAGAAGGTTACTGAAACAAAGAAGGATACCGAAACGAAGAGAATAGTCGAAACCAAGAAAACCTCATAAACTTCTCCCAAGAAATTCCCTGAGAGGAATAATGTTGAATCTCCTGCAAAAGGAAACAATGAAATTTTACAAAGATCAAATCAGACTGAGGTTTCGTCAACTAGTCAACCAAGTGCTTTTTCCCATAAGACTCCGATGGATAAACCAGAAGTGCAGAGCCTAAGTAGAGCTTCCACTACTTTCAGCCTTGAAGGGGAACTAACTAAATTGAAGATTCACATTCCCCTTTCTAAGTTGATAAGAAAGAACGCTTACAGGTTGCAAGTGATTAAATCTTTAAGCATCAAACCAGAGATAGGTACGAAGGCCTTGAATGTAGGGTCAGCAAATCACTCGGACACGGTAAATCTTGTTGATGATCAACCTGAGCTCATGTTTGGACCTGAAATTGATGGTCAAACTGATAACGGTGTCGTTGCCCCTTTTTACATCAGCCTGAATATCCATGGCTTGGTATTACACAATGCTATGCTAGATTCCAGCGCCTCTCACAACCTGATGCCCAAAGCTGTGATGGAAAAGTTAGGACTTGAGGTTACCAGACCCTACAAGGATTTGCATTCTTTTGACTCTAGAAAGGTCAAATATATAGGGCTAATTAAAGTTTATGCATCAACCTGGCTCAAATCCTAGTGAAAAGTATTGTGATGGACATTGTGGTTGCAAATATTCCCCTAAAATACAGTATGTTACTATCAAGATCTTGGGGAGCTAAGATGAAAGGAACCCTACAGCTAGATATGTCCTATGCCACCATCCCGATATTCGGACAACAGAGAAGACTGTACAGAGAGACTTTGATGAAGTATATGGTCAACAGTCAGGAAAATCCACACAACTACCCACTATACTCTACACACTCTGATCTGGATTCTTTCATTCTGTACAATGATGGTGACTTGGAAGAACAAATCGCTCAAATGGAACATGATACAACTGATATAAAAGAAGATAAATCAATCACTGAGGTAAGAAATACTGCAACTATGGAAAGTGAGGAACTTCCAACAGACTTTTGGAGCATGGATTTTGATGGATTTGTGAGAAAAGAGGGAGTTGGAGTTGGAGTTTGGTTGCATAATCACAAATCGAGGTATTCAGAGAGCCATTGTTACAAACTAAATTTCCAATGCACTAACAACATAGATGAGTACGAAGCTTTGATGCTCGGCCTGGAATTACTGAAGAAGGTTGGTGCCAAACTGATTATGGTATAGGGTGATTCTGAACTGATTATCAAGAAAATTAAAGGTGAGTATGCAGCTAAACATCCCAGACTTAGAGCTTACTGGAATGTTGTTTTGGATTCCCTTCAATGTTTTACTGAAATCGACTTGCAGGTAATGCCCAGGGGACAAAACATACTAGCAGACGGGTTAGCTACATCAACAACCACATGTAAAATACCTTTCCGTCCCACTCAAAAATACACAGTGGAGGTGAAGTGCAGACCAACCATTCCAAACAACATCAGATACTGGCAAGTATTTGGGAATGACGATCAAATTGAAGACTTCCTACAGTGTAACAATGATTTCGAATGTACAAATATAGATTTAGAGAATGATGATGATAATGTAAATAAATCTATTTTTGAAAATGGTAGTGTAAATAAAGTAGACTTGGATGAATTGAAAGAAAACAAGGTAGATTCTGGTATTTTACAGTTGAAAAATAATGTGTTACCTAAACGTTTAGTTCCGCTAGAAGACTTGTTCGATTTTAATGATGTAGTGAAAAAAACAAAAATTGAAGCTAGTGGTAAAGAGGTCGAAGAATGTAACATAGGAACAGAAGAAAAACCCAAGATGATAAAACTTTCCAAATCTATACCCCCTGAGAAAAAACACAAATACATTGAACTGTTTAAGGAATATGTAGATGTGTTTGCTTGGGGTTATGAGGACTTAAAATCTTATGACACAAGTATCATACAACATCGAATCCCAATAAAAGAAGTACAAAAACCTTTCAGGCAGAAACTTAGGAGAATCAATCCCAAGTTGCTTCCCCTGATAGAAAAGGAAATAAAAAAAAATGTATGATGCCAAAATTATAGTCCCCTTGAGATTTTCCAAAAGGGTTTCTAACCTAGTTCCTACCAGGAAAAAAACTGGTGAAATCAGGCTTTACATTGATTTCAGAAATTTGAACAAGGTTTCCCTCAAAGACAATTAACCTTTGCCTAAAATGGACCACATATTACAAAAGGTAGTTGGGGCCAGTAGGATATCCTTACTAGAAGGTTTCTCGAGTTACAACCAAGTCCTTGTCCATCCAAATGACCAGGAGAAAACAACCTTTACCACACCCTGCGGAACCTTCTTATATGTGAAGATGCCCTTTGGTTTGATGAACGTTGGTGCCACTTTCCAAAGAGCAATGGATATTTATTTTGTGGACGAACTTGGAATATTTATAGTCATATATTTGGATTATGTGACTGTCTACTCCAAATTTGATGAGGAACAATTGTAGCATCTCAGACGCGTGTTTGAGAAGTGCAAAAATTTTGGAATTTCATTGAATCCAAAGAAAATCCTTTTCGATTTAGAGGAAGGCAAGTTGTTGGGACACATAATCTTTAAATATGGAATTAAAATAGATCCCAGCAGGATAGAAGCCATCGAGAAGGTGGAACACTCTAGGAACATCAAAGAGATACAATCATTCATTGGAAAAATAAATTTCCTCAGAAGTTTCATACCCAACTTGGCCAAACTTCTTAGGAACATCACAAATATGTTGAAAAAAGACACCAAAATCAGATGGAACACTGAGTCCAAACAGTCATTTGAGTAGGTGAAACATACACTCACCCAAGCCCCAGTTTTGTTCAACCCAGATTACACCAAATATTTCTTTCTTTTCTCTTTCGCTTCTGAACACGCCATTGTAGAAGTACTATTACAGAAAAACAACGAAGAGTACAAACAACCCATAGCATTTTTCAGCAAATATTTGAGAGATGTTGCATTGAATTACAACATAATGGAGAAACAAGCATTTTCCCTGGTAAAGGCCATAAAATATTTCAGAGTCTATATTCTCCATTCTCACACAATTTCATATGTTCTGAATTTCGTGGTGAAAGATATCCTGACTCAGGATAATCCAGATGGAAGGAGAGGAAAGTGGATTGTGATTGTTCTGGAATATGACATAGAAATAAAACCCACTAAACTGATCAAAGGTCGGGGTTTGGCCAAGCTAATGGATGAATCCAATTTTCATGCTCTTTTGAATAATTTTTTGGCTGCAGTTGATGAGCAGGAAGAGCAGGGGACTCCAAATGTAAAAGAGGTATTCTTAAACTCTCCTTGGTACGCAGACCTCATTTTTGTACTTCATAACTTACAAGCTCATCCTGGTTTGACTAAGACCAAAGCCAGATTTATTAAACTGAAAGAATTGGAATTTGTATTCTAGAAGGTAACCTTTATTGGAAATATCCTGGTGGTATCTTGCTTAATTGCCTGTTGAAGACGAAGTTAATAAGGTTCTACAGGATTTCCATGCATGAGACTATGATGGGAATCTAAGCTGGAGAACTACACCTAACAATATTCTCAGAGATGGTTTTTACTAGCCCACATTGTTTGTTGATGTACATCAAAAATTCACCTCATGCCATAAATGCCAAGTTTTCGAAGGTAAAAAGAAGCTCCTGCCTTTGCCCCTAAAACCCATCTCAGTTGAATCTCCATTCCAACAGTGGGGCCTAGATTTTATTGGAGAGATACACCCTCCTTCTTCGAGCCAACACAGGTGGATCCTCACTGCCACAAACTATTTCACAAAGTGGATCGAAGTTGTACCATGCAGGCAAGCCACTGGCTCTATCACCATTAAATTGTTAGAAAATAATATTTTGTCTCATTTTGGATGTCCTAGAAACATCATAACTGACAATGCAGCGGCCTTCAGATCCAAAAAGATTATAGAGTTTTGTAGCCAGTAACACATTACTTTAGGACACTTTACAGCTTATTACCCTCAGGGAAATGGGATAGATGAGTCCTCAAATAAAAGTTTGGTGAACATCCTCAGGAAAACATTACAAGAAAATAAGAAATCATGGCATAATAAGTTGGTTTTTTTGCTCTGGGCTAACAGAATAAGCACCAAAAGATCAATTGGCATGTCTCCATACCAATTGGTGTATGGTACTAAAGTGGTTTTTCCCCTTTCCTTGGGAGTCCCTGTAATGAAACTATTGCAGAAAGCGCAAGTAGAGCCAACCGATGTCCAAAGGAGAATAAATCAAATGATTCACTTAATGCAATCTAGAGAAGAAGTATACAACAAGACTCAGGTCATCCAGGAGAACATCAAAAAACATTTTGACAGAAGAACTAAAGAACATGATTTTGACTTGGGTGATTTGGTGTTGAAATGGGATTTCGGGAATGAGGATAAGGGTAAACATGGAAAGTTTGATAACGTATGGAAAGGCCCTTACATCATTCAGGAATTCAGAGGAAATAATGCATTTCTGCTCAAAGACAGTGATGGAACAGACCTGCCAGGTGGACCTATGAATGGCAGGATGTTGAATCATTATTTTCCACCCCAATAGATATCTCATAAATCCATTTCCACTATTGATCAAAATCTGGACCAGGGGTAAAAAATTAGCCCAAAAATCAAAGTGTTCGGAATCGCTTCAAAACGAACAGGTGCGTAGCCCTCATCTTGATGAAGCCAACTCACTTCGAATGGGTTCAAACAGAAATTAGATGAGTGAGATATCGCATTCTGTTCGATTGCCAAACAGGGAAAAAATTTGCTGACAATACAGTCCGTACAATCCGTACGGTTGATGTGGCAGGGTCGTACCTCACACGTGGTAGGTGACATGGAAAGATGACATGGTATGATGTTGATGTGGCAGGAGATAAGTTGGAAATTGGTTGATAGGACATGTGGGTGAATCATTTTGAGACACGTGGCATTTTTATTAGCAAATGGGGTGGTGCCACATGGCCTGGGCATGGGTTGCCACATGGCACCGTGTTGTGGTTTGGTGTTTAAAATTTTAAGGAGTCTGTGGGGCTAGAATCCCATACCTCACCCCAATGTAGAGAGCCTTCGCAAAGTATGAGCTACCACTATCCCACGCAATGTTTCTTAATAGCTATGTGTTTGAATTTATATTTAAATTGCAATTTGTTATGATTTGGCGTGGGGTCTCGTTCACATGCGCATACCCATACGACCTACCTCAATGGAATATATGTGCAGGGTTTTTAAAATGGTTACCTCCCCACGTGCTTTACACTTGTCAGCATGGGAACCTCGACCGAGTTTGGATCTCATTGGATCTTGACACTTGTCGATTCCACATTCAACCTTGTAACAGTGCCCTTTTTTATGCATTGGGATGTGGCCACATGGCCCCCCATGAACCCAACACCTCCGCGATTTGGGGGCTTAGTTTGCTAATTGTTCGAAAATTTCACATGTTTCATGAGAATGACGTGTGTGTTGGGTTTAGGCATGGGAAACGCCCAGAAGCCAGGTTACTCACACAGGAGTGTGTTTTGGCGAACCAAAGACAACAAGCTTGAAGGAGGAAAATGGCAGGAGGCCTATCTTCTTCATTTTTTGGCCAAATGAGGTGCCGAAAAATCCCAGCTAGGGGTTTTTGGATGTTCTGAATCCATTGGTACATTTTTCAAAGGAATTTGGAGACTTCTTTTGCAGTTTTTTCTACTTTGAAGTTTTAGGGAGCTTAGGGCCACCATTGAAGGAGACCATGCTGAGATGAGCCCAAGTCCATTTTCACTGACTGAATAGTCATTCTTGACTAATTGTTATGCTCTGAACTCACTGGGAAAGGTTTTAGAGGCATTTGAGGAATTTTACAGGTGTTTTTTCCACAAGGAATCTTAGGGAAGCTCAAGGCCACCAATAGAAGAGGTCATGCCCATATGGGCCATGGTCTATTTTCAGAGTTCTAATAGTCATTTTTGGGGTTTTTATGTATTCTGAACCCAATGGTACAGTTAGTAAATCCATTGGATTTGAGAAGAATATTGTAAAAGAACTTTATACAAACTAATCCCATAGAGCCTAGTCCATTGATGGAGGCTCAAGGAGATGTAGCCCAGTTGGGGGTGAACTCATTTATCATGTTGTTATTGTTGTGAGTTGTTGGTTATATTTTGTTGCAAGTTATGTTTGTTGTTGTAATATTTAAGCAACATATTTAACCATTAAAAATTCCTCACACATAAACACCTATAAGAATCCTAAACTTGACATATAAATCCCCTTGCAAAACTAAGACATTGAGCAAGGTCCTGAAGTTTATTTTAATGGAGTAGAGGGTGCTTGCATATCAAAACAATTCAGCCCCCTATTTTCAGATCAGGTGGTATCAAAGCATAGTTTTGCTCATGTGATTGCCATTGATAGCTAAATATTTAGTTGTTGGTATTATTGTGCAAGTTTTGTGTTGAAGTTCGATATCTTGCAAGGATGGAGGAATATTCAAACAATGGAAGTTCTCATACATGTTCATTAGCCAAGTTCTTTGAAAAAGAGATGTTGAAGGGGTTTGCAACCATGAGAGATATGGTACAAGAGATGTGGGAAGATAGGAATGAGAGCATTGTCCTTCAAGAGCAGTTGATGGCCATGAAGGAGGAGAAGCACCAGCTTCTTGAAAATTTGCATGAGATGGAGACTCAACTCCATGAGGCAAAGGAAACCCTTACCAAGTAAATGCATGAACATGAGGTATGTAATGCTAGTTTTGCTTCAAATTCCTCTCAAGAAGAATGCTTTGGTGTTTTTGAAAATCACACTAGAGGAATAGGGTCCAAGTTATTGTTAAAAATGGGCTATGAAGGTAGAGGGTTAGGAAAGCATGCACAAGGCATTGTTGAGCCTATTGTTGTTGAGGATAGGCCCAAGTATTGTGGTCTTGGATATGAACAGGAATATGGAGCATATTCCAAAGTTGAAGAGACAAGGGAAACAATTCCAAGAACAACTTTTGTTACAAGTTCAGTCCCTCAAGCATGCAAAGTATGTGTTCAAGATGAATGCAAATGTATGAAACAAGAGAGTTGTGACAACCATGAGGACAAGAAATTTTTTGTTGGTCTTCAAAGGAGATTTGGTAACTCTTCAAATTCACCTCCTCAAGAAGGCGATAAAGGTGAATGTTCAAGGTATATTTCTGCCTTTAATTCGGTTGCTTTTGATTATGTTAAGCATGGTAAATTTTCATGTAAAAATGGGAGAAAAGGTCCATGTACATATTGTGGTTTATATAACCATCATGTTTCAAGATGTTGGAAAAGATTGACCACATTCAGGAAACTTTCCAAGAAAAGGCAACTTGAAAAGAAGATGCAAAAGATTTGCACTCACTGCCAGAAGAGAGGTCATCTCATTGACCAATGTTGGGCATTGCATCCAACCACTCATCAAAAGCACGAGAAGCAGATGGATAAAGAGACTGACAATAATGGAAGAGGAGATTCCATCATCAATGTGAGTCAAGATGATTCACAAGAAGACGATTTTCAGCAGAAAAAGTCACCATTGAATTGGCTTGGTAAGAAATGGTTAGATTTCTTGAACAAGTAGGGCTTGCATTTCTTTGTTTGTCGATGCACTTTTCAACCTGATGTGTGCTTTTCTGTTGAAAGTATGACAAGTTGCAGCAGTTTATTATAACTTGTATGATGCAAGTTTGCATGTGAATGCGATTCTTTTGAAGGCATTCTTGTTGTTGCACAACTTCGCTAGGAGGATGTAAAAGATGGGTATGATACTCACTTGTTGCAGCCATATAGATTTTCATTTTCAGCTCTTATGTACCCACATGTTTTTGGGTTTATGTACTTATGTTTGTACTCAAAGGAGAGTTGAAGAGCTATGCACATGCATGTGATTTTGTATGTGTGTAAACAGTGAACTTTGTGATAGTTTCACTATGAGTGACTCATGAATGTAACATGGTTGTGTATCATGAATGTCAACTTTTGGAATGTTGATATGTTTCAAATGAGTCTCGACTTGTGTCGATGTTGTCTTGATGACTATGTTGTGTCGATCATGTTTTTCGACTTCTGTTTAGTCGATGGTGTTTGTCGGCTTGTAAGTCGATATTGAGTACACCAAGATGCAGGAAAACACCATGTACTTTGATGAAGTACAAGATGCGACAATTATTGCTTGAAGAGAAAAAGAGTTAGTTGGAATCATTTTCATTCTTGTATAAAATTTGTTTTCAAGATTGATGGTTTTCTTGGATTGTGACAAGATGTCGCAGGAAATCATTTTGCAACCATTGTAGAGTGGATTGTGTTGACGACAAAGATTTCACAAGGGGGACTTGATTCTCAATTGGAAGTTTGGAAGTCTTCCAAGAACAAAGAGAACAATGGGTCAGCAATAGCCAGAGAATAGTGGTTGAGGGACATAGCCAGTGGTAGTGCAAGTCATGTCAAGGTACCCAGGTGATAGCCAAAAAGAATTTTCGAGTAGAATCAATTGATAGAACTTGGAAGTAGAAGAGTATTGAAGCTCAGGCATATAATCATCAGCTTTTGTGGGTCCAAAATCCTTTCAATGGGAAGGTGTGATCAGAATCTAGACCAGGGGTCAAAATTTATCCCAAAAATCAAAGTGTTCGGAATCGCTTCAAAACAAACAGGTGCGTACGTCTCATCTTCACGAACCCAACGCACATCAAACAGGTTCAAACGGACATCGGATGAGTGAGATATCGTGTTTTGTTCGATTTGCCAAACATGGAAAAAATGTGTTGATTGTACAGTCCATATAGTTGACGTGGCAAGGTCGTACCTCACACGTGGTAAGTGACGTGAAAAGATGATGTGGTAGGAGATGAGTTGGTAGTTGGTTGACAGGACACGTGGGCGAATCATTTTGAGACATGTGGAATTTTTATTAGCAAATGGGGTGGTGCCACATGGCCCAGGCATTAACTTCCATGTGGCACCCTGTTGTGGTTTGGTGTTTAAAATTTTATGGAGTCCATGGGGATCGAATCCCGGACCTCAGCCCAAGGTGGAGCACCTTCGCAAAGTATAGGCTACCACTAGCCCACACATTGTTTCTTAATAGCTATGTGTTTGAATTTATATTTAAATTTCACTTTGTTATGATTTGGCGTGGGGTCCGGGTTGGGGCTTAGCCCCAGCCCCCGTTCACATGTGCATACCCATACGACCTATTTCAATGGAGTATATGCATGGGGATTTTCAAACAGTTACCTCCCCATGCACTTGAAACTTGTCATCACGGGAACCTCAACCAAGTTGGGATCTCATTGGAGCTTGGCACTTGTCGAGTCCACATTCAACCTTGAAATGGTGCCCTTTTTTATGTGTTGGGGCGTGGCCACATGGCCTCCCATGCACCCAACACCTCCGCGATTTGGGGGATTAGTTCGCTAACTATTCGAAAATTCCACACATTTCACAGGAACAGCATGTGTGCTAGGTTTAGGCACAGGAAATGCCCAGAAGCCGGGTTACTCACATAGGAGTGCGTTTTGGCGAACCAGAGACAACAAGCTTGAAGGAGGAAAATGGCAGGAGGCCTATCTTCTTCATTTTTTGGCCAAATGAGGTGCCGAAAAATCCCAATTAGGGGTTTTTGGATGTTTTGAATCCATTGGTACAATTTTCAAAGGAATTTGGAGACTTATTTTGCAGGTTTTTCTACTTTGAAGTTTCAGGGAGTTTAGGGCCACCATTGAAGGAGACCATGCTCAGATGAGCCCAAGTCCATTTTCAGTGACTGAATAGTCATTATTGACTAGTTGTTATGCTCTGAACTCATTGGGATAGGTTTCATAGGAATTTGAGGAATTTTACATGTGTTTTTTCCACAAGGAAGCTCAGGGAAGCTCAAGGCCACCAATAGAAGAGGTCATGCCCATATGAGCCATGGTCTGTTTTCAGAGTTCTAATAGTCACTTTTGGGGTTTTTATGTATTTTGAACCCAATGGTACAGTCAGTAAATCCATTGGAGTTGAAAAGAAGATTGTAAAATAATTTTAGACAAACTAATCCCATAGAGCCTAGTCCATTGATTGAGGCTCAAGGAGATGTAGCCCAGTTGTGGGTGAACTCCTTTATCATGTTGTTATTGTTGTGAGTTGTTGGTTATATTTTGTTGTAAGTTATGTTTGTTGTTGTAATATTTAAAGAACATACTTAACCATTAAAAATTCCTCACACATAAACACCTATAAGAAGCCTAAACTTGACACATAAATCCTCTTGCAAAACTAAGACATTGAGCAAGGTCCTGAAGTTTATTTTAATGGAGTAGAGGGTGATTTCATAGAAAAAAAAGTCAGCCCCCTATTTTCAGATCAACTGTACATACCATTTCCTTACTTTCAGGTTGTGTGTAGGTGATGTTGATCAAATGGTTGAAGCCTACAGAGAAGGCCCTAAGACACTGACCAGTGCCACCCAATTCTCATAATAAAAACAAAACAGATAGCAGAAATAAGCAATGGAGAAAACCTTTACAGACATCAGGAAGCAGGTTCTTGGCACCTCACAAGGAGAGCATCATCCCCAAGTGGAGCCACTGTTATAACCCTATGTTTCAAAGGATCAATTGGTGGATGGAAAATTTTCACTCTTGGTGTAATTTGGTTGTAAATGATATTTCATTTTTGCAAATTATTTTCAAAAGAAAGAAAAGAATAAAAGAGAGCATAAAAGAAATAGGGATAAGGCGTCATGCAATAATAATGACTTGATCCATAAAGTTTAATCATGGTCAAGTCTTTTTTATTTTATGCTGATAAGATTAGTGAATAAAACTTGGCTAAATTGTTTAATCTTAGCCAAGCAGATAGGTTAGTTAGTGAATAAATTTGATCAAACTGTTTAAACTTGATCAAATAGCCCCAGGATAGAGTAATTTTTATCCCAACAATCTAATCTAGGTTAAATGTGTTAGGTAAATAGGTTAGAACATAGGTTAGATAGATTTCCTTCAATAAAACAAGCATGATGTTGGATGAAATTCTTTGTTTGATGTTAGAAGGTTGTGTTCTAACCCCTTGGTGGAAAAAAAAATGAAAAGAAACAACACGAAAAACCCACAAAATGCCACTATCCTAAGTTTCAGCAATAAAATGTGTTGCGTGCTCCATGATTAAAGGGCGCGCTGAGATCAATGGCTAAGTAAAAAATTCTCAGATCTATGGTCAACAAGAGATATTAGACCCCCCCCCAACCATTCTATCTTTAATGGTGGGGGGGGGATCCGATATGGTGGTTTTTCCTGGTGGGCCCCATCCTAACATGGCGTAAATATGTTACGTCGAACCCCCTTTCTCTAAAACAGTTACTTCCTACCCCCCCCTCTGACCTACCGCCATACCATCCTTTCTATACTGCCTCTAATGCATGACAACACACTCCGCTATCGTTGTTTGCAAGTCGTGCAACTTTACTATGTCAGCGTACCTCGTCCGCCACTCATCCTCCACACGTCACATCCCCTCCACTTGCTACCCTCCACATCACCCTCAGACACCCTTAACCCATCACTTTCCCATCACCTCATCCCCATATATCCGTTGGCCATTCAAAGCAGCTAAGCATACATGTTAGGTTGTGGAATGGTCCACCGATCCCCAACGGTCACACATTTGCCCGTTTTAAATCCCGTTTCTCCACCATTATCACATTGTTCACACTTTCTGCATACCAGAAGCTCATTTCCCCTGCCGTTTGAGTCAGTGACCGAGATAAAGAAAAATTCTATCTAACTTTTTTTGTTTCAGATTGCAGGTAACATTTGAATTCATGGCGCCAAAATCTAAGAAATCATAGGTCAAGGAAAATCCATTCCTCCCGCCTCTTGTCGATCTTGATCGGATTCCTCTGGATGAGAAAGACTACCTGATATCAGAGCCCAGATGCGAATTCGATTTTTCCGAATTGTATTCATGGTTTAGAGACACCTTCCTGGATCAAAGTGACGAGATTGGACTCTGGGAGTCAAATCTCCCTCTGTATCTTTTTCCCCAAATTCATCATTTTCCCGAGTTCACCCTCAAGTGCTAGGCACATTATCTCCCCGATCAGAGAGCTATTATTTCATCGTCTGGAGAGACCCTTTTCACTATCACACCCGAGGCCATTGACCAGATGATGAAAATACTCAGAGCTTAATCCCCCTCTACTTTCACCATTGAAGTTCTAACTGAAATGTACCAGAATTTTTCCTTTCCCCAGAGAGCACAAATTTTCAAGTTTTTCCTCCCACAGAATGCCCAATTCCCCAAGAAAAATCACCCCTACCATTCTTCCATGTTTTTAGAAAAAGGTAACCAATTCATTTCATCATTATGTTGTCTACTCGGGTATTATTCAGATGAATGGGTGGACGAGCCAATACTGGTTTTCTTGTCCATTTTCTCTTCTGAAGAAAAATCCACCACCCGGTTCGACTACAAAAGTTTTCTAGCTAAGAACATGCATGAGCAAATTTTCAAATTTCCCACAGAGGGCATGTTCCGGTATTCTTCAATACTGGCTTACATGTTCATGTTCGTTCAAGCAGATAAGTTCTTATTCCCCATACAAAAACTAGACCAGGATGGAAAACCACAACATGCCACCTCTTGGACTTCATTATTGAGAAAAAAAATCCACAGAGTTTAATTTCAAGCAATTCATTAAGAAGTTTTACCACCCAGTGGTAAGCATGCTCAGTGGTAGACAAGAACTGAGGATAAATGAGGATATCAAAAGAATTTTACACCTCTCGAACCTCGCCAAGACTGGAGACTAGTATCTGTATCAGAATCACACAGAAATCAAAATTTATGGATGTGAGTTGGCTTCTTATAAGCTTCCCATATATGTACTTGTTAGGATATTTTCCTTGGATTACATCAGGCAAATGATCAATTCAGATGACATAGATTTTGTAGCTTTGAAGAAGAAAAAACAATTGAGAATTGAAGGGTAGATAGGATCCTTTATCTGTAACAATCAAGTTGTCGGGGAAGAGGCAAACAAGATACTAAAGGAAATGAAGTTTGGCATCAGTTTCCCTTGACACTATGATCCATGTGGGATTACTGCACAAATGAGATTAAGGAATAAAAGTTCCCCATATGCTCATGTTCCCAAACCATAGATTTCAAACTTTATGAACCAAATAGAGTGGGAGGTGAACACTTTGGAAGACGCTAAACAAAAATCTCCTCCAGCCATTTTTTCACAAACCACTACTCCACATATACCAAAGGAGAAAAGGCCCAAAAAGGATGCCTCCCATTCAATTACTGAAGTCTCAGCAGAGGATTTCCAGGTGTACAAGAAAAGGCCCAAGACCAGTCATACAACTAACAGGTCAGGAGAGAAAGAGACCCAGTCTACCACAGTAGTTGAGGGAGAACACTCACCATTGTTCTCAAGTAATCAGCAGATGATGTCCACTTCTTCTTCAAAAAAGTAGAATGATACCACATTGACCACCCAACCATCATAAGGGCCTGCAAAATTGAGTATCTTTGAGAAATATGATTTAATCAAGAAGAAGAATGAGATGTTGACAAATAACACCTATGCTCAATTTTGGAAACAAACATCAACAACACAGCATAGATTTCTCTCTGCTTTTGATACAAAAAAAAGGAGAATGCACATGGCGTTTATGCAGGCACATGTGCCCCATCCAAAGGAAATCACTGATTACAAAAGGTCAACACTTGATTTTGATGCCAAGAAAGTACATCCAACTGATCAGATAGATTTGCACAGACAGACTAGAGAAATGGTTTTCTCAACATTGGCAAACGCTTCCACAATCGCTGCAAAATTACAAGTTTCTCTGAACAATTTTCAGGCTCAACTAAAGCTAGATAAAGTGTCATCTTTTTCAAAATATAACAAGATAAATTCTTTAGAAGAGATGGTACTTAAAGTTGGGTATGACCCCTCGAATGTGAAAGTAGTCGAAGAACTACTAAAGAAAAAGAATGTTGAAATAGCCTCCTTGAGAAAGTAATTAAAACTATCAACTACTGAAGACTCACAAACCAAAGAGATGGCAGAGACAGAGGGTCAAAACAAAGAAATGCTAAAGTTGATCATGGAACAAAACGCACAGATCAAAGAGATGGAGGCTGAGCTGGAAAGAATAGTAAAGGAAAAAGAACAAACAGAGCCCATGGAGGTCATCCCATTGAGTGCAGTTCCTCTCACAGGAGTTAGCGCAACAACAACATCAACAACCACCACTACAAAAATTCCATCAGTTTCCCTAGTGACAGTTCTAGAGACATATGAAGCTCTAGCAAAGTCAATGGAGGAAATGACTTTACAAGGAGAAGAAATTAAAACATTGCAGCAAGAGATGGAGCATCTCCAGAAGATTAAATCTTCTTTCTAGGCCAGCTACAACAGTGAGAGGCACACATCAGAAAAAATGAAGCAGGAGATACAATAGCTGCAAAAGCAAATAGTTGTGGGAAAAACACTAGCAAAAGCCAAGGAGAACAATTGGATGGATATCTCTAAATCCATGACAAAAATATGGGCCCTCGTGCAGATCATGTTTGCACAGCACAAATTTGTGTTAAGGAGCAGGTAGGCCATCGACAAGATCAAGGGAGAGTTGGGATAAATTCCCACAGAAGCAAATGAAATCATCAAGTTTCTAAATTCAAAGACTAAGGATGAGCTCGAAAGTCTGGAAATTGAGGATAGGACTAATATTATCCTCGAAGTTAAGAAGGTCCTAACCAAAAGAGGATTAATGTTGCAATTGGAAGAGAGATCCCAGAACATGGATATCAGAGTTCAAAGATTCTTCAGAAATATTGATGCTTTGTAGAAGAAAGGCCTTCCCAGTTTACTGGTTTAAAATGACAAATTGATGACCTTGTCAGACTACAAGCAAACGATTTCCATGGTGGCAAAGGATAGCTCAAAGTTTTTAGGAATACAGGGTAGCATAAAAGGTAAGGAATTTTTAGAGACTCTATAGTTGGACCTCAGTAAACAACATAAAATAAAGTATATTTTCATCACCAAACCAACTTTCACCAAATATATAGAAATGGATGAAGTCTACAAAAGATTGCTAAAATTCACCATTCTCGGTCAACAGAGATGGGAGGATTTGTGCACTCTGATCGAGTGAGTGATGAGGTTTACAATCCAAGTCAGCATGCAAAACATTCAAAGTCAAGTTGATGACTCACCAACAACCTTCCCCAAAATCATCACAAAGAATCCAACAGATCATTAGCAGTTCCTACAATTTTGTATTATGTTATCTAGTTAGTTAGCTTTGGATTTTGACACGTCCTGATCATTAATGATAGGATCGATTGTAATATTTTCTATAAATACTTCAAGTTTCGAAGTAATGAGGGTTGATTTTTACGCCTAGGCAAGTTGTAAGCACTGTAATATTTCTCAAGAGATCTACCAGTAATAAAAAGGACGTTTCATAGGATTCATGTGTGTTAATTGTTGGTGATGTTTACTCCTCTTCGTTAAAAAAATTTCTATCTTTGTAATCATTTATGTTTTCTATATCTGATCATTTAAAAGAAGTTATAGTTGCAGAATTTATCTTTGTATACTTTTTTTCTGTCTTTTAAAGATCTAAGTGTTTGTCTTCTGATGTTATGATAAAGAAATTCTTAAATACTTCTTTATTTTAACTGATTATCTCATCTTTTCTGCTATCCATCATTTACTCTAAAGGATCCAACAGTTGCATTATCCTTCCCTACGAAAATACCTTATAAAATATGTTCTTTGGTCTCAAACTTTATAAAACAAACCCCATAGCCCAATGGATGCGTAAGTGATATTTCAACCATTTTTATAAAACAAACAACACAGTCTTATTCATTTAACTAGCCTAATATCTGAAAACTTGAAACATAGATAAATCTTACAAAGAGATCCCTCTCTGAAATTGGCAGGGCTAGATCCCAATTTCGAAGTGGTTGGATAAAGTTATCTCTGATAAATTTCTTCTACCTCCCAACAACCTTTGGGAATTTACAGAGCGATAACAATAGGAATATTAAACATAAAAGGTTTCAACTGGGAGACTTAGTGTTTTTATACGATAGCAAGTTCATGCAACACCTTGTGAAGTTTGGGATGCATTGGTTAGGTCCATACGTGATCAAGTATGTGACAGAAGTAGGTTTTGTGCAGCTAGAAACGTTGAAGGGTGGAGTATTGGGAGGAATGGTGAATGGAAGTTGGTTGAAACTCTATAGGGATGGATGACCGTCTACGCACTATTCTGACCTGCGCAATAACCTATGTACTATAGAAGTGTATTATAGTAGGAAAAAGATAAAGAAAAACAAAGAAAAAGTGGAAAAATAAAAATAAAAACAAAGGAAAAACAACAAAAAGTAAGTAAGTTTCAACAAGAGTAAGTGCGCAGAAGGAGAAAGTGTTGCACATATAGAAGAAATTGCACAGAAGAAGTGAATTACACATAGCAGCACAACTTGTTCAGTAAGTGAATGGGTGAACCAAAAAAACTACACAAATGAGGATGGATAAAGACCGTTAAATGATATTAAAGAGCACAAATGATGGTTCAAAAATCGTAATGACGGCACCGCACAGAGACACGTCTTCATAAATGGAAAAATCCTATGGATATCGTGACATCCTGGAAAATCAAGGAAAAACTATAGATAAGGATTTGGAAATAATGCATCTTTAAAGAAAGTATTGAATGAACAATACTAGGGGATTAGACAGTTATTATAGGTGGGAAGGTAAACTGACAACTAGAGAAGGGGAACAAAATTTGTGAAGGGTCAACAAACATTAGTCATTGTTAGTTGGATTTGCATGTGAGTAAGAGAGAGTTGAGAGTTGTATTGCAGAGCCTGAGAAAAACCATAGATTCGAAGTAGTTGTCACTAGTAACCAAATTATAGAGATGCAACCACTATAGGAAGTAGTGTCTGTACCAAATAAAGAAATAATGAGAGTAGAAACAATATCACCAGAGGTTGAGAAGACTCCAACAACATCATCATCGGAGCCAAGGTTTATTAGGGACTACATTCAGTCGAGGAAGGATGATGCCAAACGAGTGACATTGAAGAAGCATGCCAAGTATCCATTGGTGACACTCGACATCCTGGATGGGGTCTTCATCGATGAGGATATGTTAGGTAAGGTGTTGTAGCTTAAATATGTGGACCATGATATTATAGACACAATGAATTTCCCTGAACTTGCATCGGGTGAATACTTGGAACTTAAAATAGACCCAGTGACGAACCAAACTATACATGTGCCAAAGGTATGGTCCAAAGGGTTAGAATGCGTTGGCATAATAAATATGTTTGACATTCCACATCTCAGCAGGAGCCAAGAGGTGAATGCATGTGTCAAGATGATGTTAACCTATGTGCATGGTGGTTACTTATGGTTGGACACGCCAATTTCTATAGACACAGATCTCATTTTCCGAATCACATGCTTACCATCATAGGGGGAATATCTCAGCTTGTTGTTTGTAGAAAAAAATAATGACAGGAATATGTCAGAGTACACGATGGAGAATTTTCACATAGTCATAGTGGTTCACAGGTTGGACATACCAAGTATTTGTAACTGAACAATAATAATTGTGATGCAAGCATTGGCGTGCAAGTTGTTGAGGAAGTGTAGGAAAAACCAAGTGCCCACATGCATGATAGTTGCGGTTGAGAAATGTACAGAAGGGGTATCGATGAGTTGGGCATCGTTTTTACTTAACCAATTCCTCATCGATTGTAGGGAAGCACAAGACAGAGGCATGGAATTCCATTATTCCTAGTTGTTAATTTTGATTGTGTTGACAATGTGGAATGAACCAGGGGATACATAGTTTCTAGGTATAAGAGGTAAGCCATGCTTGACCACCAAGTATCAAAACTTTACGTACATGATGAACAAGAGAAGACGGATAGAAACCAACATTGATTTATTTTTGTACAACGAAAGGATTAGGAGGTCTTTCCAGAATGCACCACAAATTTCTCCAGAGCTTGTAGAGGCGTGTTAGGACCCTATAATTATAGGGAAATCATGGTTGTTGAATTATATATATTGGTTTGGATTGCAAGTCGAAAACAATGTTTTATCCTGCAAAGGTGGGTTCATATTCAAAAAGATCCTGAATCAAATTCGTCATGGCACATATTTAAAAGGAGAAAGTGATAAAAATTCCATCTGCACTTCTCCTGGATGTCGTAAAATAAATTATTTTCATCACTATTCTCTTAGGTTTTCCTTGGGAAAAAAATTATGTGTTTTTGAATTTGGTTTTGGGTAGCCAAAGTTTAGCTTTATATTCATCTTTTGGTCTATTTCTAGAGCCAAAATATCTCTCGAGCCTCTTACAGGGTACAAGGTTATATTAAAGTTTTAACCAAAAAATAATATTGGTCGAGGGCCAATCTCCAATCATGCGCAACCTGCATCAACACACAAACCAAGGGTCAGCACAAAACACATGCAATTCAAAGTGTTATCACATAAATTTGTCAGAGTCTTGTGAATTTGGGGTTTTTTCTCAAGTCTGTAGTTTTTCCTGTCTCTCCTCCTTTTGTAAATCCAATCATAAGGTTTTTTCCTTTCGGCTTATAGTTTTTCTCCTTTTGCCTACCTGAGAGATGTCGGCCCTAAGCCTTTTTGTTTTCTCTAGGGTCGATCACTTCTCCCTCTTTACCTCTGTCACTGATCATATTTTTTTCCTGAGCCCTCAACTAGTCATCCTAGTATTTATTTATAGAGAAAGAAGACATAATCATAGGCGCAACACTTAGAGAAGTCTGATATGGACTCAAAACAAGCAAGTGAGCTAGATCATGTTTGAACGACAAAGATCCATCAGGAATATTGGATTGACGAGCATTAGGCTATCGGGGCCATAAGGTTACACGAAGTTTAAGGTCAAAAAGAGGTCTGAAATCACGAGGTCAATCTTAGCCGTCCATTTCAGAAGTACACGTAGCGCAGGATCAACATTTCTCTCACTCATTGAATGGAGCATTCAAAGGGTAGAGTCATGAGGACTCGTGAAACACGAAGTCAAGAAATGATCTGGGTTGTCCATTTCAGAAGGACATGTGGCGCAAGATAAGCATGGAGAAAGTCATTTCAGAAAAAATCAAGTGAGAAATGTCGATGGCCCGAGGTCCCAAAATGTCGATATTCAAGTGGGTCATCTGATGCTAAGGGACACATGTCACCTGATCCGAGCGATCGCAAAGCACTTGGGAGTTAGGCCCACGATCATAGCCCGGGGGTCATATGGAAAGAAGGGCCGTAAAGAAAAGTAAGCACCTATTAAGTGGCATGCGACTGAAGTTGTTCGAGGAACCGATCCTACCCGTCCAATTCAAATCGATTCTGATTGTTGATATGGATAGGCCATTTCACAATATCGAGTATAGAGATTTTTGAGATTGAATGGAGTGAAAACTCCCGAAATGCTAAGTCTTGAAATTTCACAGGGGAGCATCGGGTCATGGCCCGAGGTCGCATGGAATGATAGAAAGGTTTTGCACAAAAGACTGAAGCACCCGAGTTGGTCATAGAGAAAGAGTTGCGTGGCCGCGAGGCGCCAGAATTGACTCGAAGGAGTCGTGAGCTCATCTGGGACAATTATGGGTGTCAGGTTTTTCCCAATCTCGACAAAAGTAGTTAATGGAAATGGGGAAGGTGGTTGAAACCGCATTTCACCCCATAAATGGAAAGCATGGAAAATATTGTCATGGAGGCAGACTGTTAGCCCAAAGTTCCCCTGTCAGCGAATTCTCCTGTGAAGCCCATATTGATCTGAGATCGCGTCTAACAGAAGAATGCAAGTGCAGGATGACAGAAGAGATGCAGATGCAAAGATTTTATTGCAGTAGCCAGGTTACACTCCTAGTGGTAGCAAGTTGTTCTGAGTATAAATACTCAGTTTTGATATTTTGTTAAGGTCGAGGGTTGAGCTAAGCTCTCGTATTGTAATGTTTTAATGAAACTCTAGTTTTGGTTATGTAACTTGATATGAGATTTCTTGTTTAATGAAGGCCAGCTTCTACTTCCATATTACCTGCGTCTGATATTGAATGTTCATGATTGAAGGATTCACATGTATTTTGGTGATTGTGTTATGATGAATGTTTGATTGTCGTGCAGTTATAGTGTTTTCAATTTCCTGAAACTTCAAATTTAAGAGGATATTTCTTTCAAATTTTTTCCTCCGTAGGTTGCTGGAAGACATGATGTCCAGAGCAGACCTTTACATCTTCTCCTCAATTTCTTCCTCCTACTCACCGTTACTACAACTTACTGGCTGAAGTTTACCAAGGCCTCATTTTCTTGTGCATACTACCCCATCTTTCTAAGTTAAAATGATACTCTCTCAAGCCTACCCCATTTGACCTCTTTAAATCCATTAACTATGACATGTAAACTAATGGGTACTGGGCTTACCTCTACTGCAATCTAGAGGTGACTTCTGGTGCTAACATTTCTAGCGCCGTTGTCGAGGATGGATTCAAGATTTTCTTTGGGATTGAACGACAAAGCTTATTGGTTTTGAAGGTGCATCAAAAATTAGTACATTGAATATTGCTACTGTGCACCTGGCGACTCCAGCGTTACGACTCCACGGTTTCAATTGTGGCTTCCAGAGGTAGACACATGAGGTCTACTCCAGAGCTGCCTTTAGTGACACCTGAAGTCGATCCAGAGAAAATTATCAGGAGACAAAAGACCCTTTAGGAAGGTACTTCTACTGTTGAACCAGGTGATTCTGGTAAATTTCATTATTCTCCTATAGCAATTCCATTAGTTTTTTCTCATTTTCCTATTACACCATATGTTGGAGCTTCTAGAAGTTTAAATTTTGGGAGGTTTCCTGCTGATTACCCCTCTCCCAGTTTCACCACTCCTCCTCCTATTAAAGTTGTTTCCTTTAAATATAGGGAAACCTATGTTACCTCGAGCCCTAAGGCCTTTTCTCTAGATCCTCATTTGTTTCCCTTTGTTCCCAAAAGTACACCTCCAATCTCCCCTGTCCAAACTCCATCTCCTCCTAGCTCTCCTCTAGTTCACGTCCAAATGGCAGGTGCTAATCCTCCTAGGAACAAGATGGATGAAATATTGGCTGCTATATACGCTCCTCTGGTTTTACCTCGGCCTATGAATGCTCTCCCAACCATGGACTACCTTAAGCGCATGCCCCAATTCATAGGAGAGGGAGACATGACTACAGAAGAACACCTTGCATCCTTTTGTAGATTTGTAGAAATTCAGGCCATCGAAAATGAAGATGTGTGGATGAGAGTTTTTGTACAGAGCCTTGATGGTGATGCTAGGGATTGGTTTAAGGACTTGCCTCCTAGATTTATTGATGGTATTTTCGCTCTAGATGATTCATTCTTAAGAAATTGGGGAAATAAAAAATATCTCCTTTATTATATTACAAAATTTGGGGCACTTAAGAGAGAAGAAGGGGAATCTGTTTTAGAATTCTCGAAGAGATTTAATAAGATGTATAAAAAGATCCCCACTGAAGTTAAACCCACATAAACCTCTGCCAAAATGACTTATGCTAATGCTTTCGACCCTGATTTTTGCCTCCTTTTGAGAGAGAGAAGAGCTACCTCCTTGTCTCATATGAAAGATGTTTCCATTGAAGTTGAATCTAATATATTGGTAGTTGATAAGATTAGGCGTAAGGATGATAGAGACAGAATAAAAGGTAAGTTTGAAGGTTCGACTTCTGCTTCTTTTGTTGCCCCCACTCAAATGGATGAAGTAACCAAGTTACTAAAGTCTCTTTCTGCTAGAATGGAAAGGGTCGAATTGGAAGGAAAGAAGATCTATAAGAATCCCCCAAATGTTGATAACAGAGGTAACTTTGGGAGACCTACTAATGCCCCTCAGACCATCCAAAGAGATCATAGAAACAGGGACAGAGATAATCTAAAAATTCAAGCTCCTCTCCAAAATAACCTTGTCACTGATGAAGAAGGAGAGGAAGAAGAGCTTGACCCTGAAATTCATTGTCTTGGGGACACCTCCTCATTTCCTCACTTAACCCAAGCTACATATGAAGAGGCCCTCATCAGTAATCAACTAAATGAGATGAGTAAAGGGGAAGAGGCTAGCCACACTCCAAACAGGTATAGTCTAAGGTCCAAACAGAAATAAGCGAAATATGACATCCCTGATCAGCCTACCAGAGAAAAACAAAATGCTAAAGATATTGCATACCGAAGCAAGGAAAGGAAGGCACAGACTCCCCCACCAGTGGTCAAAATTCATGTTCCATAAGTGAGATAAATTCTAAATCCCCCCTCCTCTTTCATTTATGAGCACGAAATACAGAAAATTAGAATCCCTGTATCCATTTCAGAGCTGGTCAAGCATGAAGACTTCAAAAGGTGCCTCTCCCAAATGTTGCAGCCGAAATATTCTCCTTATTCCACAGACTCCATAAAACTCCAAGATGAGAAGCCTGCGGTCATCCTAGGACCTTTGGTAGAATATAGAGATGATTCCTCCCCTCCCTTCTACACTTCATTAAACATCCATGATAAGGTGTTTCATAACTTCTTGATGGATTCAGGGGCATCTCACAAACTTATGCCTAAGATTGCCATGGAAGAAATTGGGTTGGAAGTTACCAAAACCTACCACGACTTGTATTCTTTCGACTCCAGGAAGGTGAAGTGCCTTTGAGTTATCAAAGACCTGGTCATGTCTCTGTTCCAATTGCCAATGAAAATCGTGATCGTGGACATCATGGTAGCCGACGTTCCCCCTAAGTTTGGGATGCTTCTATCTAGATCTTGGATAAAAATACTAGGGGGAACTTTGCAAATGGACCTCACGTATGCTACAATTCCGGTGTTTGGGGGAGAGCACATGAGACTTTACAAGGAAGCTCATTTGCAATACATTATTAGTGATGAAGCAAACCCCACGAACTATCCTATATTTTCTCTTGACATAGATTTGGGATCTAGTTTGTTGCAACTCACCAACGCTCCTAAATCTCCTCTGGAAATTAAAAAGTGGCCTATTACGTTTTGTGAAAATTCCCCCGCCCCTATCACCACTATGTGGAAAATGTTCTTCGATGGAGCCTCTTCTAAGGAAGGTGTTGGTGCTGGAGTGATTCTCATTTTGCCTACTCAAGAGACTATAGCTTTGTTCTACAAGTTAGAATTAGAATCTACCAATAATGTGGCAGAGTATGAAGCTCTCGTCTTGGGTTTGAGGGCCGCAAAGGACATGGAGATTAAAGAGATATCAATATTTGGGGATGTTGAGTTAATTGTCCATCAGGTCAAAAAAAATTATCAAGCCAAGAACCCAAGGATGATATCGTACAGAAATAAAGTCTGGGATCTGGTTGATAGTTTTTTCTTAGATTTCAACATTTCATTTGTTCCAAGAGAGGACAATGTCGTGGTTGATTCTTTGGTTGTTTCTGCAAGTAGTTTCTGAATCCCTCTACCACCTAATCTCAGGTATGATGTAGAAGTAAATTATAGACCCTCTGTACCTAACAATGTCAAGCATTGGAAAGTATTTGAGGATGATCTTGAGATCAAAAGATTCCTTGAGACTGTCGATGAGTTTTCTACACTACATATCAATCAAGATTAGGATTCTGAAAGTAATCCTCATACTGATGTTTTCCTGAACAAAATCACTAATCACCATATTGTTTAGTTGCCTAACAATCGGATTCCGAAGGGACTAGTTCCTTTGGAAATACTATTTGAAAAAAATGATGTGGCAGTGAAAGTTAAAGGATGAGTTGATGATGCTGATGTAACTAAATGCAACATTGGTACAGAAAAAGATCCAAAATTTGTCAAATTGTCCAGCATCTTGTCAAGAGAACAAAGGGTTGAATATGCTGAGCTATTGAAGGAGTGTGTTGATGTGTTTTCGTGGACTTATGAAGATCTTAGAACATATGACATAAGAGTCATTGAGAATAATATCCCACTAAAGGAAGAGGCAAAGCCATTTAGGAAAAAACTCAGAAAGATCAACCCTATGTTGTTGCCTATCATGGAGAAAAACGTAAAAAAGATTTTAGATGCCCAAATTATCATTCCTTTGAGATATTCTGAATGGGTGGCCAAATTGGTCCCAGTAAGAAATAAGAGTGGAGAAATCAGACTTTGTGTTGATTTTAGGAACCTAAACAGAATCTCCAAAAAATATAATTACCCATTGCTGAAAATGGAACACATATTGCAAAGGGTGACAGGTGCATCCAGAATGTCCATGATTGACGGATTTTCTAGATACAATCAGATTTTTGTTCTACCTGAAGATAGAGAGAAGACAACATTCACCACTCCATGGGGAAAATTCATGTATGCCAAAATTCCCTTCAAATTGATGAACATAGGAAAATCCTTCCAACGAGCCATGGACATCGCCTTCATTGGAGAAAAGGATAAATTTTTGGTCATCTATTTGGATAATGTTACAGTTTTCTCCAAGTTAGATAAGTAACATTGTCAGCATATGAGAAAGGTATTCTTGAAATGCAGAAGGTTTGGTCTCTCCGTTAATCCCAAAAAATCATTGTTTTCCATGCAAGAGGGAAAATTGTTGGGGCATATAGTATCAGCTGGGGGGTCAGGATTGATTCAAGCAGAGTGGGAGCTATCCAAACCTTGTCACTTCCTAGGTCCAAGAAGGAGGTTCATTCCTTCCTGGGCAAAATCATTTTTCTGAGAAGGTTTGTTTCAAATTTTTCTGAACTGGTGAAGCATATTACAACCATGCTCAAGAAGTGGAATGAGGTGAAATGGATTGTTGAGTCCAGAAGTTCTTTCGATGCAATCAAGAAAGCACTGAATGAGGCACCTGTGCTTGTCAGTCCTGATTATTCCAAATATTTTTTGATTTTATCCTTTGCTTCATTTGACACCGTAGCAACCATTTTGTTGCAAAGGAATGACGAAGGTTTCAAGCATCCCATTGTCTTCTTCAGTAGGGCATTGAGAGGTGCAGAGCTAAAATATGACATCATGGAAAAATATGCATATGCCCTGGTTAAGGCTCTCAAATCCTTCAGGGTCTATGTTTTGCATTCAAAATTCATTGCATATGTCCCTTCAGCTTCTGTAAAGGAGATCCTCATTCAGCCCGACATGGGCGGGAGAAGGAGAAAATGGATTGCTAAAATCCTTGAGTTTGACTTGGAGATAAAACCCACTAAGTTGGTTAAGGGTCAAGGTTTAGACAAACTGTTGGCTAAAACTAATTGCAAATCCTTGGGGACAAATTTCACCAACGCTTGCTTAGAAAATCAGCAGGGTGAATTGTCTAATACAATTAATCCAGCCTACCCTCCATTAGCAGAATGTGCTTGGTACAGGGACATCATTTTCTTTCTATAGAAGTTGCAGCCTCCTGATGGCATGGAAAAAAGAAAAGTAAGAGATTTAAAGCTCACATCAATTAAATATTTCCTCATTGATCAAGTTTATATTGGAAAGATCCTCTAGGGGTTCTATTGAGGTGTTTGTACCCGCAGGAAGCCCAAAAAGTCATGTTTGACTTTCATGATAGCTTGTGTTGGGGACATCACTTATGGAAAACCGCATCTTACAAGATTCTCAGAGCTGGCTATTTCTGGCCTAGCCTATTCATTGATGTCTGTGCAAAGATCAGGGCTTGTATCAAGTGTCAGAAATTATCTGGGAAGCAGCAGCTCAAATCTTTTCCATTGAAGCCTATTTTAGCTTCAAGACCCTTTCAATAGTGGGGCCTAGATTTTATTGGGGAAATTCATCCTACTTCAAGTGGTTAGCATAGGTGGATCTTGACTGCCACAGATTACTTTACCAAGTGGATAGAAGCTATCCCCACAAGGAGTGCTTATCACAAGGTAATCATTGGTTTTCCTGAGGATATTATAGCAAGGTTTCGATGTCCAAAAAGAATTTTCATTGATAATGTTGCATCCTTTAAGGCCAGACCATTGATTCAATTTTGTGAGCAGTTTGGGATTGCATTGATTCACTCAACTCCTTACTACCCCCAAGGGAATGGACTGGTAGAGTCTTCTAACAAGAGCCTTATAAATATCATTAAAATATTGTTATAGGACAATAAGAAATCATGGGATTCAAAGCTTAAGTTTTCTCTGTGGGCTAACAGAGTGACAACAAAAAGATCTCTTGGGATATCTCTTTTTTCAGCTGGTATATGGAATTGAGACCATCTTTCCTTCTCAGCTCGCCTTTCTAGTGGAAAAATTATTCCAGGACTACCAAGGAGAACCTGATGACATGGTCAAGAGGGTACTGCAACTGGTAGAAGTGCAACAAACTAGGGAGCAGATACTGGACAAAGCACATGAACATCAACAGAAGATCAAGCAAACTTTTTACAGGAAAGTAAGGAAGGAGGATTTCCAGCTGGGAGATCTAGTGCTAATATGGGATGCACCCAAGCAGGACAAAGGAAAGCATGGTAAATTTGATGCCTTTTGGATCGGCTCCTTCAGAATCTCTGAGATATTCCCTAATAATACTTATAGGTTGCAGAATTTGGAGGGTGATGAAGTTTTTGGTGGCCCCGTTAATGGGTACTTTCTAAAAACATTTTTTGTTTGAAAGCCGTAGTCGGCGTCCCACCATTGTAAATACCATTCATGTTTTATGTTTATTTATTTTTTAATAAGAGACTCCATAACCCAAAGAAAAGGCACTAGAACTGCGTGTTCTTGGCAGCTCGCAGGGAGCATGCCATCCCATGTGGAGCCAAATGTTATCACATAAACCTGTCATAGTCTTGTGAATTTGGGTTTTTTCTTAAGTCTGTAGTTTTACCTGTCTCTCCTCCTTTTGCAGACCCAATCATAAGGTTTTTTCCTTTTGGCTTATAGTTTTTCTACTTTTGCCTTCCTAAGAGGTATCGACCCTAAGCCTTTATGTATTCTCTAGGGTCGATCACTTCTCTCTCTTTACCTATGTCATTGATCCTCTTGTTTTCCTGATTCCTCAACCAGTCATCCAAGTATTTTTTTACAAAGACCACAAACATAAGAACAGGCACAACACTTAGAGAAGTCTGATATGGACTCAAAAAAAGAGAGCGAGCTAGATCAACTTTCAACGACAGAGATCCATCAGGAAGATTGGATCGATAACCATCAAGCTATCGGTACCATAAGGTTACATGAAGTTTAACGTCAGATAGAGATCTGAAATCGTGAGGTCAATCTTAGCCGTCCATTTCAGAAGGAAGCGTAGCGTAGGATCAACATTTTGTTGACTCATTGAATGGAGTAGTAAAAGGGTAGAGTCATGAGGACTCGCAAAACGCAAAGTCACGAAACAATCTGGGTTGTCCATTTCAAAAGGACACATGGTGAAGGATAAGCATGGAGAAAGTCGTTTCGGAAAAGCTCAAGTGAGAAATGTCGATGGCCCGAGGTCTCGAAATGTCAATATTCATCTGGGTCGTCCAATGCGAAGGGACACGTGTCACCTGATCCGAGCAATCACGATTTCGTGACTCGGATATTTTAGCATGGAGCATGGTGAGAACTCGTGAAACGCAAAATCACGAAGTGCCTGGGAGTTAGGCCCATGATCACAGCCTGAGGTTGTATGGAAAGTAGGGCCGTAAAGAAAAGTAAGTACCTATTAAGAGGTGGGTGGCTAAAGTTGTTCGAGGAACCGATCCTAGCTGTCCAATTCAAAGCGAGTCTGATCATCGATCTGGATAGGCCATTTCGCAAGATCAAGCATCGGGATTTTTGAGATTGAATGGAGTGAAAACTCCCGAAATGATAAGTCTCAAAATTTCACAGGGGAGCCTTAGTTCATGGCTTGAGGTCACATGGAATGATGGAAAGGAGCTTTGCAAAATACTGAAGCGCCCCAGTTGGTCACAAAGAAAGAGTTGTGTGGCCTCGAGGTGCCAGAATTGACTCGAAGGAGTCATGAGCTCGTCTGGGAAAATTATGGGTGTCAGGTTTTTGCCGATCCCGACGAAAGTAGTTAATGGAAATGGGGAAGGTGGTTGAAACCGCGTTTCACCCCATAAATGGAAAGCATGGAAAATATGGCCATGGAGATAGACTATCAGCCCAAAGTTCCCATGTCAGTGAATTCTCCTACAAATCCCATACTGATCTGAGATCGCGTCTGACAGAAGAATGCAAGTGCAGGCCGGCAGAAGAGATGCAAATGTAAAGCTTTGATTTCAGTAGCCAGGTTACACTACTGGTGGTAGAAAGTTGTTCTGAGTATAAATACTCAGTTTTGATATTTTTTTATGGTCGATGGTTGAGCTAAGGTCCCGTATTGTAATGTTTTAATGAAACTATGGTTTTGGTTATGTAACTTGATATGGGATTTCTTGTTTAATGAAAGCCAACTTCTACTTCCATATTTCCTGTTTCTGATACTAAATGTTCATGATCGAAGGATTCACATGAATTGTGGTGATTGTGTTGTGATGAATGTTTTATTGTCGTGCAGTTATAGCATTTTCAGTTTCCTAAAACTTCGAATTCAAGAGGATCTTGTTTTCACAGTTTTTCCTCCGTAGGTTGCTGGAAGACCTGATGTCCAGAGAAGACATTTACATCTTCTCCTCAATTTATTCATCCTACTCACCCTTACTGCAACTTACTGGCTTAAGTTTACCAAGACCTCATTTATTTGTGCATACTACCCCAACTTTTTGAGTTAAAATGATACTCTCTCGAGCCTGCCCCATTTGACCTCTTTAAATCCATTAACCGTGACATATAAACTAATGGGTATTGGGCTTACCTCTGCTGCAATTCAGAGGTGAATTCCATTGCTAACACAAAGTACAAGATCCCAAGCGCCAAGCCCACAAGGGAACTTAGTGTGCTCTACACATTGAACAACACTAAGATTATCAACAAATATAAACACTGAAGACTCTTTCTGCACCATGAATGTGGGATATTTCCCAAAGGTTTAATATATATATATATATATATATATATATATATATATATATATATATGGAAACCCAGTCAAACCCTAGCGTACATGTGTCGATACCAATGACCAAACGCCTTGTTTTATTGCAAATTGTGGACACGCATGGACAAAGGAGAGCAGGTGTCAAATTTGTCTTTTTTTTTAAACAGTGGGATTGAAGATCTGTCGCTACTATATCACCAGTGAGGGAGTTTTTATTATTGGGGTTTTTCCAGTTGGCTTCCAGCTGTCCAGTAGACACATTCCATGGTTCACAGAATGGTTGGTGGTTCATCGTTCATCATCACAGTTATGAAAGGGCCGATCGGGCATATTGATGAAAGAACTTTTTGTCTGGTGTATGCATTGAGGATAAATTTTAATTATCCATTTCCCTTGTTGGAGGATATATCAAGTTTGAGATTTCCATTACCCACAGAATCTGGGTGTATACTCCTCAAAGTGAGGTGCAGTGCTAAGGTGAAATTCCCAAGAAGATTTTGAGTTCATATTGCAACGATAGAAATTGTAAACTTGGGAAGTAGCTAGAAATTTTGGTCTGAAAGATAGATCTGGAAGCGATTTTAGCATGGGCGATAGCTCACGTCCAGAATTTTATAATATCAGAGAAGAAAGAAGGACAACCACTCCTCTCAATGATCAAACGGGGATTGGAGGCATCATAATCCAACCACCACAGGCTAAGGAAGACCCTCAGGAAGAGGACTTCATTTTTTAAAACAAAGGTATTATGATGGGAAATTCAAGATCAGGGGATAAAGACGGTCCAAGGATCTCTAAGTTCACCTCAAGATCTAGGCCAACTCTTACACCAAGGATATTGGGCGAAGTTGTTGGAGAACGAAATGAATCACCACCAGCAGTTGCTATGATCAACCTATTCCTCAACATGGTTTGGCGTAAACTTGTTCGAAATCCAAACACCTATGCAAGTGTCATTGGAATTAGCTGGGCTCTGACTTCTTACAGGTGGCCTTTAGACATGCCTTAGATTCTTGAAGGTTCTATAACGATTTTATCAAGTGCAATCTTTGGAATGGTTTTTCGTTTTCTTACTAGACTGACGGTTATAGCAGTTGTTTCAATTGCATCTGATATTCAAGGCCACATTTTTCATATTGCAATTGTGCAGGCTGTGCTTCCTCAAAGAATTGTTCCATTTGTATTTGCAAGGGAGTATAATATGCATCCTGATATTCTCATCACAACGGTGATTGTGTCTCTACCAATAATGCTATTATAATATGTGCTTCTTAGACTCTAAATCTGGTCCTAGCTTCTTAAATGTTTGGAACCTTTTGATGAAGCTCAGGCAATGATTGACATTGAAATCGAGTAGCAATATTGTCAGATCAGTTGCAGTACCAAAGTATATCACATAATCTCTGCCCAGGAAACACTAACTCAATAGCTTGAAGAAACAAAGTGGTATATATTCCCCCCTCCCCCTATTATATCCATCTCATTTGAAGGAGACATAGATTTGGAATCATGATACCCAGATGCCAAACTCTGGATGTCAATGACATTATCCCCCACCAGGAGTTTCTCTTGAATACCCAATGACAGAAATGGGAGTGATATGGGTTATTACTTGATAATTTAACCCAATTTTTTGTGCTCTCTGATAAAATACATGCAAGTTCAACTTTTTGGGTTGTATAAGATTTATGATTGGCAAAGGCATGATGTTTTCTAAAGTTGATTTAAAGAACATTGCCACTCTACACTGATGGTGAGGCGACAGTCTGAACAAGACAACTCCTTGGTCAAATATTAAATTAAATGCATATTGAAGACAGACGGTTAGTACTGGAGATCCACATTCCCAACCAACCATCTAGCAATTCAAGGCATCAGTATGAAGCTATTCCAGAAATTTAAGGGATCGAAGATTGTCTCCATGTTTTCAGCATTTGAAGAAATAAGTGGCAATTTAGTTTCCATATATCAAGGCACAAAATGGAAGATACCTGGTAGAGAAAGAGAAAGAAATGCACAGGTGGCAATCGAAGGTAGATTTTAAAGAGATTTGTTGACAACAGAGAACGATGAGTCAATTTATTTCCAGATTTTGTGGCAGAAAAACAAGGATAAGATATGGCTTCCCAAAGTGTTTCAAACTTTACAACAATTCTGAGAGAAACTATACAAACATTCATTGTGATAGACAAAATATCTTCACCCAGATGGCAGATCCAACTACAACGGTTTGATCCACAACTTCAGGTAACAGTTACACAAGTGGCAGAGTTTTCCTACATTTCAGGCAGTGGTTAGAGGATAGATTCTCCAGCTGGCAGCAAATTCTAACAACCTCTAGCGTTCGAGGTGTTCAAGTGGCATTTCCAAATTTCAAATCATTTTTTGTTAAGTCAGTTCCTAGGAATTAGGTAGTTTAGTAGTTACATGTGTCATTCTGTATAACCGATTTCCATTATTAGAAACATGAATTAGAGATCGAGTTTTTTTTTAAGGTTGAGGTCATTTTCTTCTATATATGCACATGTAAAAGATGAAGGAGAGGGTGGAACCTATTGGATGGAAAAATCATGTTAGGCCCTCCTGGACCTGACTGTACATTTGGATGTTAATTATACACGGGGATGTTATCAAATAAATTACATCAACACAGTGCCATATGACATGATCCTTGTGTCAAATCCCCTAGTGAAGTTTTTCTCTGTAACTTTGTCTTCCTCTGTAACACCATCTTGTATTCTACAGTCTTAATTATTCTAAGAAGTAATAGGGAAGAACTTGTTGATATATACATTTTGTCACTTGGCTTAGAATAGTTTCTCTGTTTTCTACTGAAATTTGAATTCATAATTCTTTATTGCTTTGTATTTAATTTGATTTCTTTAAACCTTTTTCCCCTCTGCCATACCTCAAGCCTATGAATATCCAGTGATTTGCCTAACTTGCCCTGCATTAATGGCCTTTCAAATCTGTCTTATTTGATGTTAGATATGACTCCATTGCACAATGGCCTCTTCTCTCCTATTCCAACCAAAACATTTAAAAACCAATCCCAAATCTATCATAACTAGCCTAAGATCCATACCAAAACAAATATAAATCTGATAGAGAGATCCTTCTCTAAGTCTTGGATGGCTAGGTCCTAGAATCGAAGCGGTTTGATGTTACCTCTATGACTGCCTCCACGGCCTTGGGCAAATTACAAAGCGATAACATAATGGCGACCATATTGGGGAACGAGCTTTCAGGTTCTCCAGAAAAGTATATCAAGTTCAGATTTGACTTCTAATGGTGAACAGAAGCCAAACATAGGAACATTGTCCCATTCACCTAGCGTCTCCATTGTTCAAGATCCCGAGCTTCAAAATTTCAGGGGCGAGTTCACTGCCAAAGAATCCAGATTTCAGAGCATTGATGGTGGTCCAAGATAACAGGGTATGTGGCAAACCCTTTATCTGGTGAAGAGTTACAAACTGTGAGGGATGAGTTAGCAAAATTTCAGATTGATGAGAATTTATCAATATTAGTATTTCTTTGTTTGAAATCCAGTCGACTCGCACCTAAAGGTAAAAGTTGTTTTCTTGGTTTAATTGTTGAAAGATTAGAAAAAGGATTTGAAATATTGGATGTTCAAATTGAATCACATAATTTCCAAGATCCTAAATAGTTCTTGGAAAGTCTTCAGCCTCCAAAAAGAGAGGAAATTGTTATACCATTTGACTTGTAGATAGAGGAAGAATATGGTTATGAGCCTGACACTGTAGAGCTAGAATCAAGGTCCAGCCTTGATGAAGAAATTGAAAAAATCATCCAGGATCAACTTGTCATTGAGAGCCTAAAAGGTATATCAATAAATTATGAATTTATAGATCATGTAGCTAATTATATGAAGAATATTCCAGTTCCATTGTCCACGTCCATCTACAATCTCCATTACACTGCACACCTTGGGTTTTCTGGACAGAGGGTCAAATTGTTTCTCTAATGTTTTTAATAAATAGTCAAGAAGTCAATGTATATAAGAAGTTGCTTCACTGACTTCACTGGCATTATTGTATCATTTAGAACAACAGAATTATTAGTATATTAGAGTAGGTAGGAGTGTGCCAATAAGCTCAACAGGATGAGCATTTCTTTCAGTTCAATTTTTCATAGTTTTATATTAAGTTTGGTTTGTAGCGCTCAGATTTGGAACGTGTACAGGGTTTTTGATTTACAGTCTGGGGACAACCCAATGATCAGTCGATCTGCCAAAATCAGAGTTCTATGGATTCTTGACACCTCCAAAGGAGATGCCATCCCTAGATGGAGCCACTGTTAGGACCCTATAATTATAGGGAAATCAGGGTTGTTGAATTATATATATTGGTTTGGATTGCAAGTCGAAAACAATGTTTTATCCTGCAAAAGTGGGTTAATATTCAAAAAGATCCTGAATCAAATTTGTCATGGCGCATATTTAAAAGGAGAAAGTGATAAAAAGTCCATCTACACTTCTCCTGAATGTCATAAAATAAATGATTTTCATCACTAGTCTCTCAGGTTTTGCTTGGGAAAAAAATTTTGTATTTTGAATTTGGTTTTGGTCCAAGCAAAAAAAATTTGTATTTTGAATTTGGTTTTCGGTAGCCAAAGTTTAGTTTTATATTCAGCTTTTGGTCTGTTTATAGAGCCAAAATAGCTCTCGAGCCTGTTAAAGGGTACAAGGTTATATTAAATTTTTAACCAAAACCTAATATTGGCGGAGGGCCAATCTCCAATCATGCACAACCTACATCAACACACAAACCAAGGGTCAGCACGAAACACATGAAAATCAAAGTACGAACACCCAAGCGCCAAGCCCACTGGAGACCTTAGTGAGCTCTACGCATCAAATAGCATTGAGATCATCAGTAAATATAAACACTGAATACTCTTTCTACACGGTGAAAGTGAGATATTTCCTATATATATATATATGGAAACGCAGTCAAACCCTAGCATATAGGTGTCAATACCAATGACCAGATGCCCTGTTCTATTGCAAATTGTGGACACGCATGAACAAAGGAGAGCAGGTGTCGAATTTGTCTTTTTTTTAAACATTGGGTTTGAAGATCTGCCACTACTATATCGCCAGTGAGGGAGTTTTTATTATTGGGGTTTTTCCAGTCGGGTTCCAGTTGTCTAATAGACACATTGCATGGTTCGCAGAATGGTTGGTGGTTCATCGTTCATCATCACAGTTATGAAAAGGGCCTATCGAGCATATTGATGAAAGAATTTTTGTCTGGTGTATGCATTGAGGATAAATTTTAATTATTCATTTCCCTTGTTGGAGGATATATCAAGTCTGAGATTTCCATTACCCACAGAATTTGGGCGTATACTCCTCAAAGTGAGGCACGGCGTTGAGGTTAAATTCCCAGGTAGATGTTGAGTTCATATTACAACGATAGAAATTGTAAAGTTGGCAAGTAGCTAGAAATTTCGGTCCGAAAGATAGATCTGGAAGCGATTTTAGCATGGGAGATAGCTCGCATCGAAAGTTTGATAATATCAGAGAAGAAATAAGGACAACCACTCCTCTCGATGATCAAATGGGGACTAGAGGCATGATACTCCAACCGCCACAGGCTGAGGAAGACCCCCAGGAAGAGAGGCTGAGGAAGACCCCCAGGAAGAGGACTTCAGTTTTGAAAACAAAGGTATTATGATGGAAAATTCAAGATCAGGGGATAAAGACGGTCCAAGGATATCTAAGTTCACCTCAAGCTCTACGGCAGCTCTTACACCAAGGATACTGGGCGAAGCTATTGGAGAATGAAATGAATCACCACCAGCAGTTGTTATGATCAACCTAATCCTCAACATGGTCTGGCGTAAACTTGTTCGAAATCCAAACACCTATGCAAGTGTCATTGGAATTAGCTGGGCTCTGACTTCTTATAGGTGGCCTTTTGACATGCCTCAGATTCTTGAAGGTTCTATAACGATTTTATCAAGTGCAATATTTGGAATGGTTTTTTTGTTTTCTCAGTGGACCGACGGTTGTAGCAGTTTCTTCAATTGCATTTGATCTTCGAGGCCGCATTTTTCATATTGCAATTGTGAAGGCTGTGCTTCCTCAAGGTTTTCGTTCCATTTATATTTGCAAGGGAGTATAATCTGCATCTTGATATTCTTAGCACAACGATGATTGTGTCTCTGCCAATAACACTATTATACTATGTTCTTCTCGAACTCTGAATCTGGTCCTAGCTCCTTAAATGTTTGGAACCTTTGGATGAAGCTCAGGCAATGATTGACATTGAAATCGAGTAGCAACACTGTCAGATTAATTGCAGTACCAAAGTCTTTCACATAATCTCTGCCCAGGAAACACTAACTCAATAGCTTAAAGTGGTATATATTCTTCCCTCCCCCTTTTATATCCATCTCCTTTGAAGGAGACATAGAGTTGGAATCATGATACCCAGATGCCGAACTCTGGATGTCAATGACATTATCCCCCACCAGGTGTTCTGGATGTCAATGACACTATCCCCCACCAGGTGTTTCTGTTGAATACCCAATGATAGAAATGGGAGTGATATGGGTTATTACTTGATAATTTGACCCAATTTTTTGTGCTCTCTCATAAAATACATGCAAGTTCAATTTTTTGGGTTGTATAAGATTTATGATTGGCAAAGACATGATGTTTTCTACAGCTTATTTAAAGAACACTGCCACTCTACACTGATGGTGAGGCGACAGTCTGAACATGACAGCTCCTTGGTCAAATATTAAATTAAATGCATATTGAAGACAATCAGTTAGTACTGGAGATCCACATTCCCAGTCAACCATCTAGCATTTCAAGGCATTAGTATGAAGCTATTCCAGAAATTTAAGGGATCGAAGATTGTCTCCATGTTTTCAGCATTCGAAGAAATAAGTGGCAATATAGTTTCCATATATCAAGGCACAAAATGGAAGATACCTAGTAGAGAAAGAGAAATAAATGCACAGGTGGCAGTTGAAGGTAGATTTTAAAGAGATTTGTTGACAACAAAGAATGATGAGTCAATTTATTTCCATATTTTGTGGCAGAAAAACAAGGATAACATCTGGCTTCCCAAAGTGTTTCAGACTTTACAACAATCCTGAGAGAAGCTATAAGAAAATTCATTGTGATAGACAAAATATCTTCACCCAAATGGCAGCTTCGACTACAACAGTTTGATCCACATCTTCAAGTAACAGTTACACAAGTGGCAGAGTTTTCCTACATTTGAGGCAGTGGTTAGAGCACAGATTCTCCACCTGGCAGCAAATTATAACAACCTCTAGCATTCGAGGTGTTCAAGTGGCATTTCCAGATTTCAAATCATTTTTTGTTAAGTCAGTTCCTAGGAATTGGGTAGTTTAGTGGTTACATGTGTCAGTTTGTATAACTTATTTCTATTATTAGAAATAGGAATTAGAGCTCGAGTTTTTTTTTGAAGGATGAGGTAATTTTCTTTTATATATGCACATGTAAAAGATGAAGGAGAGGTTGGACCCTGTTGGATGGAAAAATCCTGTTAGGACCTCTTGGACATGACTGTACATTTGGATGTTAATTATACACAGGGATGTTATCAAATAAATTACAGCAACATAGTGCCATATGATAGGATTCTTGTGTCAAATCCCCTAGTGAAGTTTTTCTGTTTTTCTTTGTAACTTTGTCTTCCTCTATAACACCATCTTGTATTCTGCAGTCTTAATTATTATAAGAAGTAATAGGGAAGAACTTTTTGAGATATACACTATGTCACTTGGCTTAGAATAGTTTCTATGTTTTCTTCCACTGAAAGTTGAATTCAGAATTTTTTATTGCTTTGTATTTAATTTGATTTATTTAAACCTTCTTCCCCTCTTCCATACCTCAAGCCTATGAAGATCTAGTGATTTACCTAACTTGTCGTGCATTAATGGCCTATCAAATTTGTCTTATTTGATGCTAGCTATGACTCCATTGCCCAATGGCCTCTTCTCTCCTATTCCAACCAAAACATTTAAAAACCAAACCCAGATCTATCATAACTAGCCTAAGATCCATACCAAAACAAATCTAATCTGATAGAGAGATCCCTCTCTGAGTCTTGGATGGCTAGGTCGTAAACTCGAAGCGGTTTGATGTTACCTCTATGACTGCCTCCACAACCTTGGGAAAATTACAGAGCGATAATAAGGCATACACACTGATTGTGCGATTCTGGGCAGACCGTCATCACATCTATATACAAGCAAATAGGGAAAATTACAGAGCGATAATAAGGCATACACACTGATTGTGCGATTCTGGGCAGACCGTCATCACATCTATATACAAGCAAATAAAAACCTGAGAGAGGAATGGGTCCAGAAAAAGTACAAAATCACATAGGAAGAAGTCCAACTGATTATGCAGGATTGAGACCCAGACTGGAAGGTTCCTACAAATGAAACAGAAACAGAGCACCCTGACAATGAATAAGAAGACCAAGGCAATGGTGAAGGAAATGGAAAAGGGTATGGCACAAGGGAGGCATAGGAGACAATACCAAAAGAAGGGAAAAGGACGAAAGACAATGGTAAGGGACAACAACATCTGTGCGAAAGAATATGGAATCCTATAAAGAACCAACTGTATGCATTTTGATGGATGATGATATCGAAAATATCGACTACCAAGTGAGGGATGTTGTAGAAGAGGCAGCTCAAAATATGTCATAGAGACATGAACAAATACACCACAATGTGCATAAAGAGTTAACAACATTGCAACTACTTTGGGAGGCAGTAAGGAGACTAGTGCCAGAGAAAATATCTGGTGAAGGACTAACAACAAGCGCAACTAGGGAAGCAGGGGCCACCACTTCTTACTTGGCAAAGATAGCAACATCACACATATTTTTGAGGATCTTGTTGGATACAATTGAGTTCCTCATGCTTGAGATGAAGGAGCATGTAGGAGTACTAAGTCACCTAGACCTAGTCATTTAACAAATGCCCATCGGATCACTACAAGGCTTACAGAAAGGTATTTTGCAGGAAATACAGTTCTGCATAGAGTCAATGTCAAAGGAATTGGCTAAGGTAATGGTTGATAAGGCAGAACTGCAGAAGGATTATACAAAAGTTGTGCAGGATAAGGACAAGGTCGAGCAACAGGCAGAGAGAATATTGAACGAGAAGGACGAGGTCGAGAAACATGCATAGAGGATACTAAGGGACATAAATAAACTATATAAGGACATTCCAAAGGTTTCGATGTTGGTATAATACACATTGCAGGAATATGTATCCAATGTAACACCCTCGATCACCCAGGTTGGGTCGTGCTACCTCATAGAACCAGTCTTTCCAAGCTCTGATACCAATTTGTAATGTCCCCATCCACCCAAGCGGGGGCATGCTACCTACAATTATGCTATGTTCTGTAACATAACCAGCCATATACTAGTAAATCTATGGCACACAGAAATTCTTGCAGAACTTCATACATTGTAACATACCCGGACATACAGGTTGGTCATGCCAACTCCATAAAAAGAAACAATACCATATGTGTGTGTGTGTGTGTGTGTGTGTGTATAACATAAAACAAACAACATATTCTGATAATACAAATATTAATGTGGAAATAATAGTAAGCCTACACATACAACATATACATGCAATTAACCATAAATAGAAGACATGTCCAAATACACAACATGTAAATGAAAATAGAAATGATACTTATATTTTTGTAGAATACCACCAATCGCATGCAGACCTTACATGAACCTCCCAGCAATAGACCACGTTGCTCACCACTCTCAACAGTGGGTCACCCCTGGGATGGGACTAAACACCACCCGGGTAAAGGAATTCCTAGGCTAGGCTGAGACAATGGGTTTCAACACAGACAATCAAGAAGAATTCCTTCCCAAGAGCCAACTTATGCACATAACTCATAGCCTCTCATTCCCCACATGTCTTTCTCACCCTGGGAAGTATACACCTTCACTATTCAATAGTCCATCGGCTGCTCCACTTCCCTTCCAAGGCTTCAACAACAGGCTGAACATGAATTCTCAGAGCACTATATTTGTTGTTGGGCTCCCTCCAGGAGAAATCACTTCCCCATAAACCTCTCTCACCTGGAGAGAGTTTCTCATAGGCCTAAAAACTTTCTTCTTCTTTCCCAACAAACTTTCTCACTTGCAGAGAGTTTCTCACAGGCCTAATGACCTTCCTCTTCATTCCACGGGCCTGACAACTTTCCTCTTTATTCTCGCTCCCAGATAACCAGCAACAGGCTCAGGTGAATAAAACCACAACATTCAACTAACACATAGGTGATGGAAGCAACAAGACTTGGCATGGATGCAGAAAATGGCATCAAGCCACTCTCATTCCATGAACTATGTTGGCAGCAACAACCAACCATTAAGACACAACTTGACTCAGAAAAATTCAGGTGCATCGGGTTTCACAGGAAATACAGAGGATAAATCAAGTATAACTGTGGGTTCCATAGGTGTGTGCATGCTCAGAGGTCGATAATGGAGGTTATGACTCAGTGCATGAGTGCATGAGTGCATGGGGAGGATGGAAAGAATGGTCGAGAGTCCCCCGAGTTGAACGAACTTTCCCCACTTAAAATTGCATGTCCCAAATCAAACCCTTGTCTTCATGAAGCTGCATGAGTTCCACATATAATTCATTCTCTTCCCACATTAACTTAGGATTACATCAGTTATTTCCCAAACCTTAGCCTTTTAGTAAATATATTGTAATATTCCCTTACAGGTAAGCCCTCAAGCTTAGCCATTTTTCCTAGCCTCTTAGTCACACCCCTTTCCCTACCTAGTGGAGCTTAGTCCCCCATTCGCTTTTATCATGGTCGTTCTACACACAACGATGTATTTATATTAATGATATGAGTATTTACATATACAAAAACATGCTCATTGGCCTTTAGCATCTAGGCTCTCTAGCCTAATCATCACATAATCCTCCTAGCTTATAACCACTTGGCTCACCTGCCCACAAAACATATTTACGTTCACAATTATAATTGGGGATCAATCTTGGGATATAACAATCCCCTCCCCTTATTTTTGTACTATTCTCAGTGCAACTTGTTTATACCTGTACAATTCAAATTCTTAAAAAATATCCAAGATTTATCTATTGGAAGCTTGTTATCCATCTGGTGCTCTACTTTCCAGCACCAATTCTGGTATTCATACTACAGCTAGAAGTCAATATCTCTATTCCATAGAGCTTCTTCCAAAAACAAAATCGGCTCATTGTTCCATTTGGCACACCCTCCTTATGGAAGCTACAATGCCATAAGCATCCTTGAGTTGCCTCTCACTTGTTTCACTCACCCTTCTAGGCTCTGGCATCCCTTCACTTCTACGCAGTCCTTCAACGATGCATCTTGCCAAGGCTTTCACACACAAGGAGAGTGCTAACCCATTACCAGAACCCCACCAAGGTTCTACAATTATAGGGATTTAGTGTCCTCAATAGTAGTTATTCTTTCCCAACATTCCAACTTTAATCAATATTATCTCATCTACATCACACACATGTAGTTATCATGAGAGAACATAAAAGAATTCATTTAGAACTCAAACTTATTTCATAATTAATTCAACTTTTCCCCAAAATATGAAATTCAATTTCATAAATTTTCATTGTTGTTGCAATAATAGGATGCAGTCTTCCTCTGGATTTCAGAAAGAACCATGTTGAATACCATTTTTCCTACAATGCTTCTATATTGTATTCAGCCAACAAATTGTCAGTATCTCTTGTACATCATACACTCATTGCAATATGTACAAAAACCTTATAACATGATCTTATAATTATCTACGTTGATCAATTCAATCACAATTATCAAACAATTTATTAAATAGAATGAATTTATCATTCTACGTATACGCTTATTCATAATTAATATCAGTAAATTCATTACTTCTTTTTCTGAACAGAAACTTTCTTGTAGTCAGTACTCATGTGACTACTAGACTTGCAACTTTCCTGTTGCAATGTCTAACAACTCTCGAAATGTTCTCAACTCCATGAGTTAGCAACATTTTAGTCATTAGTATAATTATTTCCATGCAATAATATATATGCATGCACTCACAAAACACATTCAACAAATGCATTTAGTATACAATTATATCACGTATGAGTGCAACTCTGCCACTTACTAGGCATGAGTGCAACTCTCAATGTATATCTATTCAATGCATCTTTGCATTGACTTTCAAAATGATCCTTATCTAAGTCATGTATCTCACCATCCATAAATTCAAAATATGGCCAATGTCTTGACACATTCTCCACACACTTCCCATTGTCTTCTCAATTATTTGGATGCCTTCCTTTTCGACCCGAACACTACACCAAGAATATAATTTTGTGGTGTGCATTAGTGTTAACAAAAAGGTTGAGGTCCAAGTTTTATTTAAAGGTAGGAAACTCATTGGGTATTTGTGTGGTACATAACCTTTCTATATCCATACTTTTCCATATCCGACCATGTCCTCGTCTCATACATGACTAGATTTCTTGGCATTATTCCTAAAACAAGTTCTTATATTTTATTTCTTTGGTTATTACCTCATAACCAAATAAACATGACATGCTACTATGGCAGTGTGTGCATTCAAAAGATGAAAAGATTTGATAACTATAAAAGGACTCTAGCCTTTACCACACCTAGTGGTATCTCATTCCTATTAATGCACTTAAACAATACCATATTGTGTATTATAAAAATTCAATCTGGGAAAATTCTTACCTGAATTTCCCTTTGGCAATTATGCAACATAATTTCAAAATAGAAATACTTACATGCACAACTACCATTAAACGAATTTGATGTTACTTGATTAGCTGATGACAATAGAATCTCTCATTCCCCTTTTATCAGTACTATAATCAACACTTCATCTTTTTGTTGCTTCCTTCCATACGCAACAATATCATCAACAACACTTGAAAACATGCAAGAATTCTCTCTTTATGACTGTCCAACCAACCATAACATACTTGTTGCTACAATAATTGAAACAACTTTCCGCAACCCCCCTTCTCCCCTCGGATTCATTCCATACACTATCTGAAATGGAATTTTCCCAGTGCTTCTGTTCACTGAGTCATTGTATGCAAACTCTGCTTATGCTAGAATCTGATCCCACTGACTATGGTGTTCAATGACCAAACTCCTCAGCAAATATCCTAAACTTTGATTCACCATTTCGGTCTGTCCATCGATTTGTGGGTGATATGCAGACTAAAATATAGTTATGTCCCCAGCTTCTTCCACAATGTCCTCCATAAATGACCAACAAATTTGGTATCCCTATTTGAAACTATACTCCTGGGAAGTCCATGGAGTCTCACAATCTATTTGAAAAACAAATTCGCAACATGTGTTGAATCACTGGTCTTTTGGCATGGGATAAAGTGTGCCATCTTCGGAAATCTGTTAACTACTACAAATATGGAATCACTTCCTCTTTGTTTCCTTGGCAACCCCAACACAAAATCCATTCTTATTGCATCCCAAGGCCTCTCTGGAATAGGCAATGGATGATACAACCCAGTGTTTTGGTTCTTCCTCTTAGCATACTGACAAATCTTACACTTGCTCACAAACCTCTTCACATCTGCTCTCATACCTGGCCAATAATATGAAACGTTCAACTGACAAAATGTGTTTTCATGGCTGAAATGTCCGGCTAGACCTCCACTATGATTCCTTCAGCAAATTCTCCCTCATCGAACACTTTGGTATGAACAACTGGAATCCCTTGAACAAAAACCCATCCTGAATCATATATTTGTCCCACTGGCTTATGTCTCTGAGTAAATGATTTTCACATGCCTCATATGCCTTCCCAAAATCTGGATCATTGTGATACATTTCCTTAAGGTGATCAAACCCCAAGGTTTTGACCTAAAATTCCTGCAGAATCAAATTTCTCCTACTCAACGCATCATCAACCTTGTTAGCATTACTAGAAATATGTTTAATAACAAAAGTGAAATTTTGCATAAACTCTATCCACTTAGCATGTCTCTAGTTTAACTTCTCCTGTCCGGTTATGAATTGCAAAGTTTTATTATCGATGTACAAAACAAACTCCTTCGGTACGAAATAGTGCCTCCATTTCTTCAAGGCTTGAATTATGGCATAGAACTCTTTGTCATACGTGGAGTAATTCTTGTTAGCATCGTTCATCTTCTCATTGAAATACACAACATGTATATTATCTTGTCTCAATACCGTTCCAATTGCAACTCCACTCGCATCACATCTCACCTGATATGTCTTTCTGAAATCCGGTAATACCAGAATTAGTTGTTTCGTTATCTTCTCCTTCAATATGTTAAAGCTCCTCTCAACCTCTTCTGTCCATTTGAAAGACTTGTGTCTTTTCTTCACTATATCCATCATTTGAGCACTAATCCCACTAAAATTTTTTATGAACTTCCGATAAAAACTTGCCAATCCATGGAATCTTCTCACCTCAAATATATTCCTCGGTGACGGCTGTTCTCTGATTGATTTCACCTTTTCAAGATCCATCTTCAATTCATTTGAAGAAATCACAAACCCCAAATATATGAGTTTTGTCTTCATAAAAGAGGAATTTTTCAGATTAATTAACAACTTATCTTGCTGCAACCTCCTCATCACCAACGTTAAATGTATCAAGTGCTCCTCCTTAGTCTTTCTAAAGACTAGTATATCATCCAAATATAAAATCATTAACTTGCCAATGAAATCTTTCAATACTTCATTCATCAGCCTCATAAAATTACTTGGGGCATTTTTCAAGCCAAACGACATAACAAACCATTCATACAACCCCTCATTTGTCTTGAATGTTGTTTTCCACTCATCACCTTCTCTCATTCTTATCTGGTGATATCCACTTTTCAAATTTATCTTTGAAAAATAGTTCGCTCCACTCAAACAATCCATCAAATAATCCATTCTTGGAAATGGGAATTTGTATCTAATGGTGATCTTGTTTATAGCTCTTGAGTCTGTACACATTCTCCATCCTCCATCCTTCTTCATACTCAATACATTTGGTACTGCACATGGACTCAATCTTTCTCTAACCAATCCTTTGTCTAATAGATCCTGAACATGTCTTTTCACCTCCTCATTCTCTTGAGGTGTTAACCTGTACGATGCTTTGTTCGACGGGTTTTCTCCTGGTATTAAATCAATGTGATGGCTGATACTTCTGATAGGTGGTAATGAGTTCAGCAACTCATCCACTACTATGTCAACAAAATTCTCTAACAGTTCCTAGATTTCCTCAGGAAAATCTCCCATTCAAGTACTTGTAAGGATAACCTTGGCTTCCTCACTACAACAAACTACATCTCTTATTCCTTCTTTACTTCATTCATGAGTTCCTTCCCACTCATGAGAAGTATGCTTGTGTTGGGTACATCCTTCAATCTCTTCTCTTCAATTGGAAGTAACATATGTGTCCTACCATTTTTCTCTAAGGTGTAAGTATTTCTCCTCCCATCATGAATGGCATTCTTGTCATACTTCCATGGTCTTCCCAACAAAACATGACATAAATCCATGGGAATCACATCAAATAGGATTTCATCTCTATACCCTCCTATCTTAAATTCAACAAGGCATTGTTTAGTTATTGTTACCTTATGACCTTTCTACAACCATGAGACTTTACACGGTGTCGGGTGTAAATTCATCTCCAACTCTAAATTTTCCACCATCTCTGTGGATACTACGTTATCAGTGCTCCCACTGTCAATTATTACCTTGCTAACTCTATCCTTCGCTTTGAAAGTTGTCCTGAACAAATTTTTCCTTTGCGCTGGCCTTTTAATTTATGGCTCTGGATTTAAGAGAACTTTCTTCATCATCAAAGATCTCATATCCTTTGTGCCTTTTGCCTCAACATCTCGCTTCTGCGCTTCCGAAATGTGAGCATCACCTCCTTCTTTCTTCCTCTCAGGAAAATCCCAAGACATGTGCCCTATTTTTCCACATGCATAACATCTTACTTCTCCTCCTATGACTCTTATTCTTCCTCTGGGAAAAGAGTTTCTACCACCACTCTACCTTCCTCGGGAACTTCCTCCTCTCTAAGTGTGATTATGTGGTTTCTCTGCCTCACCTTTGGGCTTCTGTGCCTTGTTCTGGGCAACTCCTTTGCCTATGTTCAAGCTTCTACCTCTGTTTTGTTTACTCTTCTTCCTGGCCAACTTTTCTTTTTCTTTCAGCACAATATGATACACATCCTCTAGTGTTCTAACTGTCGCCATGTTGATTTTGTCCTGGATATCATATATCAAGCCATTGATGCACCTGGAAACTTTCTCTTCATCTCTCTCTCTATGTCCAACCCTGATGTTCAATCTATAAAACTTCGTTGTGTACTCCTTCACAGTCGTCCCTTTCTATCTTAGGTTTTGCATCCTCCTTAATAGATTTACCTGGTAATATTTGGGTATGAACTTCTCCTTTACCTTGGCTAACATTCGATCCCAACTCTTGATATTTTGTTTTCCTTTGCTTCTCCTATCAGCCTACAGCTCATCCCACCACAGTGTTGCATGTCCTTTCAACCTAGTGACAACATGTCTCACCTTTTTCTCCTCCTTGACATCTTCATAGTCAAAATACGTATCCATTGCTCGTATACAATCAAGCAATTCTTATGTGTCTAAATTACCGTCATACATTGGGAAATCGATCTTCTCTCTGGATCCCAACTTGATAATCGATTTCAACAAGCGTTCTTCTGCAACATCCTCTACTACAGCTTCTTCGACTTCCACTTATTAATTCTCTTCATCATTGACATCTCTAGCATCATGTGCTCTCCTTTGTGTTGTTTCCATAGCATCCATCCTTGCACATAGTTCTCTCATCTCCCTTTCCATATCTCTATTTTCTACGGGTGGCTCAACATGTCCTCTAGGAAAAATTGTGCTGATGTATCTGATACCTCTTGTCGATATCAACCTACTTCTCATTCTACATAAATTAATTATGTATCATCTCTGATACCACTCTTGACGCAACCCCCCTTCTCCCCTTGGGACAACGCGACCTCCCGGTCTTGGATCTTCAAACTCTTGAGTCAGATTGACTCTTCGGGTCCCTGTGGGTACCCAAAATTTCTAAACACAGGTCCATGTTCTCCTAAGTGACCATGAGCTATGATCTTGGGTCTATCCCTTCGCAACTTCGAGCTTCAGGGATATCTTGATCTCTTGCTCCGAGACTCTCCAAAGCATTCTCCTCTGAACTCCAGTCCTCATGCCACATGCCTCCTTTAATTATGATGGCCCAACGATATTTCAGGTTTCTTGGCTTCACAAAACTCTTTTTCACCTTGCATACAACCATCCAGACTTCTGAACTCTGTATTTCCCAATCTGCTGCCACGCATCCTTTGCATGGCCAATGGTTGATATTACTCTGTGACTCTGTGATTTTGTGACTATTCCCATGCACACATCCAAAATTCCTAAACAATGAAGTGGAAAAACACTTTACAACCAACCTCCACACAGTTCTCCTAGATCTGACATTCTATATTTATTTGCCTCCTTTCGGAATGAATCTTGTTCATGGATTTTGATGAAAAATTCAGGCATTCTCCTCCTTGAAGATTTTTCGCTTCTCTCCCTCCTGATCTTATCTCTCTTGAACTTCTTCATCCTTCAGAACACTCTCTTCGACACTTAGTCAAATTCTCAACATGTGCATGCCTTGCAACAAGATCTCTTCCACATTCAACTTCTCTGTGGATGATTCCACACTCCTTCCGACTGTTTTCCAACCACTTCTTCTCTGCAACTAAGTCCACTACCCTTCCTGAGTTTATGATTCTGAAACTTTGTCATGCACTCCTTGCGGACGTCTATGCACTCCTTGCATATATAATATCTCGTTGTCTCTTCTAAGCTTACGAGTCGAAACAAACTCTATCAATGCACTCCGTGCAGACACTATGCACTCCTTGTGCTCGCTCGTAGAAGAGAAATGATTGAAACTTTTTTAAGATCTCATTGATTCATACATCTCTCCATGTAAATGCATGCATAGATACAATAACAAGAAATAATAGAGACTTGAAAACAAAATAGAAATTCTACCATTCACTCATTCATATAGACGCATCGACAACATACATTTGGGACAATGTTCCTCTATTATATTCATTCAACTGAAAATTACATACATACATACACTACTTCTTGGTAGCTCTCCACTCCATGCTACAATGGCGATGGCTCTAGATAACTAGAGTGCCAACAATTGTAATGGAAATATACACACTAGATTCATCATCCTCTTCTCAGAAACAACATGAAATATTTATACAAGAGGTTATCTTCAAGCCTTTCCTTCCAACTACCCTACGCTATCCTATCAAAATAAAATATTTCAACTACTAATCATTTATTACAATACATATTTGAGTCAAACATATAAGAGAGAAATATCCATATCTATACTACAATCCTTCACATTAAAGAAAAATACAGTCCCCCATCGATCCTATGCGATGTCTCAGCTTCCGATCATTAAATATGTTCATAACTCAAAATATTTTTCAGCTATTTCATAAATACACCAACTTCATAATTCAAAATATTTCAAAATGCGCGCTAGTGCACCCAACTGTCTTTCGCTTTTTCTTTGTTGGCGATGTTCCTGCATCACAACTTCTACCTCCCTATAACACTTTTCTTGTTGATCCTATAAATCTTCAATTCTTCCCGGATTTCTGAATCTTAGTGTTGTCTCACTGTAATCACTGTACATGATTATTTCTGACTTGAGCATTTTCTAGCCAAATCATTCTTAGCCACCTTTTCATTTACATCCAAATGATAAGTTGATATTAACCTTCAACTTTTATTTATTTTCTGTATCCATCTATCCCAACTCATACTTGGATGAATTATAATTCCAATCATGTTGTCTTATAGACTTTGTATGTTCAACATCCATTTAATTTTCGGACTGAACTACTTCATCCCTTTCCTGACTAAATACTTTAGTACTTGAGGTTTCTTGTACCCTTCTCTTCTCCTTGCCAACTAGCCTCAAACTTTGCTTGCATGACCAATCTCTAGCATACTATAAGGATGCACATATTCCTCCTTCGCTAGCTGCACAAAATTAATTAAAAGTACTCAATCAATTCTTTTACTTTACCATTGTAATTTCAAGTGATACCTCCAACCTCTGGGAATGTCACTCATAGCTCTATGCCACTTAATATAGATTCTTATTAGGAACCATCTCCTTTGCATTCAAAACCATGCATAGAAACATTTTCTTCTTCATGGTTCCTTACTAATTCTCTATAGAGATTCATTTATTTTTGAAATCCTTCTTAGCTTTGACATATCCATGCTATTGTGGAAATATATTCGAAACTTTTGGAATGAATCAATAATATTCCTCTACTATTTTGTTGTCCCTCATGGAGCGCTATCCTACATTCCTATTAGCTCGATATCTACCTCATGATCTCTTCCTCCATTATTACTTGGATTCCTCTGATCTAGCTCCTACATGACCGAATTATATTTCCAGTCACGTTCTTTGAGTAACCTTGGTCATCTAACACCAACTTATTTCTTGAGGCACTTGATTTATCCTTTCCATGACTTATCATATCAACAATTGGATTTACTTGATGATTGTTACTTTTTCTTGAATTGATTTAATTCAGATATGAATCCCTCCAAATTCTTCGTGAACTTGGCCTACATCCAAATCTGCAGCTAACTCATCCCATAGTTAGAGAGACCTTATTTATCTTAGGATGGTCTAAACCATTAAAAGGGTTCCTAGGATCGATATGCTCTTCTTTCACCTGTTGGCCCTTTTCTACAGGACCAATCCACATGACCATGGATTTAACACAGAGGTGCTAAAATATTTTAAACTCATATTCCTGACAGATATGACTTGACTCTATTCCTTGTCTGCTAATCAACAATGTATATCGAACCGGCATGGATATCTACGATCAGAGACGATTGCACGGTCCCAACTAGCATGGCATTTATCTCCATCGTCAAGTTCTGCAATGGAAGATGCACATTTGTATTGGCATCAATGTGAGTCGTTGATCTTTTGGTGGGTGATGATCGACGATCGATGTGGATTGTGGAACCAGAATATGTGTAGACATTAACTCACCCTTTGAATCCTGCAATGGCTCCTCACCATTGATCTACCTTCACTGAGATCTAATGGTCATGACGTAATCAGATGTTGATCCGATAGTCCTCCTCTGCAAATCCCATATCTGATAGTTACAACTAAATCATTATTGATTACTCATTTCTAGGGATGATTTTAGGGGATAAATTTCGCTCATGGGCTAATTTTCCATGGTTTTTCCCCAAAAAAGATTTGCTATTCTAAAAATAATTCGCCCAAATTCTAAAGGAAAAAATTATTTTACCTCAAAAATCGCCAAAATTTTAGATAAACTATATAAAATCCTTAGAAATTTGAATATTTTTACAAAAATTTCGCTAAACATTTATAGTTGGCATATGAAGGATTAGTAAGATTCGTCAAGGTTTCTACATTTTAAAATAAATTTTCATCCTTAAAATCATCCCTTCTCATTTTCTCGCGATCGGATGATGTGTAGAGTTCTAATCCAAATGATGAACGATCGATGTATGTTCCTTCCTCTTCCTTGCACGATTGTGAACTAATAGTTATCATGTACAAGCAACCGGTATACTATGGAAATCATATCAGTACTGAACCAGAAGATTTTTTCTCACTCTGTCAATTAACCAACATAACCAAACAACCATACCAAGAATGCCTTAAGCATTCACCATACAATAAGCAAGAATATCCATCAAGACAACTATGTAACCATACCAGAGTTTCTATGGCAGATCTGAGCCCATAGAATGTATATCTGGAACTTGCTTCAGACTTCAAGAACGTGGCATTAGCTCACACTCAAGTCTCCATTGGCATCCATGAGAACTTGCAATCCCTCTCTTACTCAGAATAGATCTTCAAGCTATGCTCAAGAGATGATTTTCACAAGAGACTTTTGCTTCTTATTTATACTCTCCAAGTAGCTTCCTTAGAAGCATATTCTAGGCCACTTTGTCCACATAGTCACCTATGTCCAACTTTGCCCAATTTTCCACTTGTCCATGTATCCAATATCCACTTGACCACTTAACCCATTTTCCTCATTTTAGGGTTAACCTTCTTATAACCACTTTCCATAATTAGAAAGTTCTCAATTTACTTTATTATTTAAATAATCCTCCTTGACTTTGTCACTTCACTTTATTATTTAAATAGTCCTCTTTGATTTTTTCACTTCACTTTAATATTTAAATAATCCTCTTTGACTTTGTCACTTTATTATTTAAATAATCCCCTTTGATTTTGTCACTTCAATTTATTATTTAAATAATCCTCTTTGACTTTGTCACCTCACTTTATTATTTAAATAATCCTCTTTGATTTTTTCACTTCACTTTATTATTTAAATAATCTCTTCTTTGCAAGCACTTTGACTTCTTTGACCTTTTGGGGCTTCAAGCCAACATATGAGGGTCCTCCAACTTCATAAGGCCATAACTTTCAAACCATGAGGAGTTATGTGACGTTCCACATACCACCGGAAATGGCTTGACAAGAACTATCCATCTAGGATAGTTTCCCTGACAAATTCATTGATCTTCATCTCATTATTCCACAATTAAACATGGGTTCTCTAACCATACTACTAGGATAACTCAACCGCAAAGTGTCTTCCCATGAGGGATTTCACCATAACGGGACCACTTTGGAGTTAACCGCAAAGCATCTTCCCATGAGGGATTTCACCATAAAGGGACCAATTTGGAGTTCATACATTTGTACAACCATGACAAGACAATAATGAGTCATCTTTACAGCAATCCAACTAAAACTCATTGATCCATCTTCATCTATGAATATGACTATGACTCCTCTTGACATCACTCCATTGAAATCAAGGTCAATACATTATCCATCAATCAAGTTCAATACATGATCCATAAATCACTACATCAATATACTATGATAGGACATTGTTCCTTTTCAGTAACCTTATCCACAACATATGCATAATATATTGTAGCAACAACATGTTGTACTCATATTTTTTGGATGAAGCAAACCATGTAAGACATACAAGTGAGAAATGATGAGCCTATTATGATACTCTGTGACAACACCAGTTCTATAAACATCTCCAAGAATCTAGTGATGCATTTCAATACCAAACATATTCCTATTAAGTTCCACTTTCTACTGGAACAAGTCAGAGAAAATAATATCAAGTTGGAGTACATTGGGACAAAAGAAAAGATTGCAGACATCTTCACGAATCCTCTTCCTAGGTATACCTTTTAGTATCTTCGACAAAAACTAAGAGTAATTTCTTCTCCAAATTGATTTCCATAATCTTCTGCAAGAACAAAAATGGGAATATTGTCAAGGGGAGTTACCATTTTCCATTGATGTCAAAGGGAGAGAGAAAACTAGTAAAACTAGAATCATGAAGATAGGGGGATTCAACATGAAGACAAGAGAACAATACAGTCATTGGGATCAGAGCATGAAGATAGGGGGAGCATGGTTGTTTTACTAAGTTTTCATCAATGCCAAAGGGGAAGATTGTTGGAAAATTGGTTCTCATTAATGTCAACCTTAGAAGAATCCCTAAAGAAAATACCATGAGCCTCTAAAAGTGATGATTATATGTCCACTTGAAGAAGCTTTGACATAAGCGTATATAAATCCAAAGTGGTCCCCTTATGGTGTATATTTTAAGCATGTCGCTCACAAGATGAGATAACATGTGTTTTTTTCCAGATGCCCACTTTTATTTATACACAAATGGAGCCTTGAAGGAGCCTTGAAGAATCCCTAAAACCAAGTGAAGAATCCCCTAAAGTCAAGTGAAGAATCCCCTAAAACCAAGAGAAGAATCCCTTAAATACAAGTGAAGAAGCCCCTAAATCCAAGACAAGAATCCCTTAAGTCCAAGTAAAGAATCCCCTAAAGCCAAGAGAAGAATCCCCTAAGGTCGTGCATCCTTAAGGAAGATGTGTGACCAAACAGTTGCGACCCTTGGTCACACCCCCTTATGTGGATAAAACTAATATAAATAAGAGGAGTCTCATTTGTCATTTGGATCAAACTAATTCTACCTAGACAAGGAAGAGAAGCAAATTTCATCCTAGAGGAGTGAATTTCCAAGGGAATATGAAGTGAAGAAGGGATAAATTCCAAGGGAAGATGAATTCTTGTGATGATATATTCTAGGGTTTTCTTTGAAGGTCATCTTGGAATCTTTTATATAACCTTTTTCCTATAATGATTCAGATATAAAAAATTAGAGATTTTTAAGAAGAGATAATGAAGAATCATTTGTATGAATTCCAGGTCTTGAATCATTACAGCTTTGGACTTATACTCAATGGAAGTTGAGTTTCTTTAAACTAGGGTTTTCTTCTTCAAAATGAGTCATCTTTCCAATTTCTCTATGAAACAAAATTGGGGACAAGTCAAGGAGAGAAACATGGAGGAATTTTAGAGAAGATATTGAAGAATATTAGGTACAAGATTCATATTCGGATTCATTACACATATGGAGTTATACTTGTTGGAAGTTAGGGTTTGTCATTAATCCAGAAACTAGTCCCAAACATGTGTTTGAGAAAAAACGGTTATATCTGAAGCTTGGTAGGTCCAAATTGAATTCCACCTGTTGCATTAGAAGTATAACATATCATAATATTTGAGGCCCAAGTTTCAGAATTAGAAATGGAAAATTGAGTTCATGGAGAATCTTACAAGTTTTCATATTTGAGGTACAATTTTGAGCAGTTTTGTATGTAGATTTAAGAAGTGATTTTAGGATTGTATTTGAAGGTTGATTTTATCCTGTATCACCATTTAAAATATTACAAGGGGATTGGTGTCTCCTTCCAGTAGGTGCTGGAAAACTCAGGAAGTGGGTGCGTCTTTCAAGTTGGTTCTTGTAAAGTCTTGAAACTACTTAAGAAAAGTTTTTGTGGTTTTCCCCTAGTTGGGTTTCCATGTAAAAATATGTGTGCAATGTGTATGAGTTTATGTGATGGTGAATGCCATGATTAATGGTTAATTTTTATGTAGTGCTTGAAGGTTAACATTGTTGAAATAACTCTATATTGATTTACCCCCCCTCTCAATATTATTGAATATTCTAACATATGTCCCCAATATCAATTTCATAATCCATTCATAATTATTTACTACATATCCAATTGAAAGAAATGACAAATTTCTAACATCTATATAAAACAATCAATCAACAATCATTCACAATTACATGAATAGACTATGAATTATCCTCTCCTTGTATTCAATATTTATAAAATATTCCTTAGATAGAGGTACAAGAAAAAACCAAGAGCCTTCCAATCCATCCCTAATCTTGATAAAAAAAATATGCAGTACCCAATACTTGGTTATTCATCTCCCCCCCACCACCATTGAGGGTGAAATTGCATTTATAACATTTTTCCATCACTCCCCTAGGACGATTTCTCTTCTGGACTCCTCGGCTCCTCTCTATATTGTGTAAGTACATGTTTTCCTCTTATTAGACTCTTCATTTTTGCAAATTCCATGTCTTCACTTGGAATCTTCACCTCCTCTCTTTCATATCACATCATGAATATAGTCAAATAATAGTAATTAAAATATATTAATTTAGTTATATTTGAGTAAAGGATGAGACATTAACAAATGTATAAATTTATTAAAATATGATAACTTTTTAATTTCAATTAAGAAAAAAAATTGATTTTCAATTATTCCTCAAGTTATGATCTTTCCAACGAGCTCTTGTTTACCCTATTTGGCCATTGGAAACTCGATTTATGAGCTATGGAAAAATTCATTCCCAATATCCAAGACAAATCGTTCCTCCTCCTTTCTCAAATTGTTTGGGTATTTTTGTTGTCAATATAGAAAAAAAAACTTCTTCCAACATGTTCTTCATACACCCAACTTTCCAATAAGCCATCTCATGCCCAATTTGGCCACGTGGAACTCAATATATGGCTCCTAGAAGCACACACTTAGAAGTCATTGATCTCATCTCTGAGTTAATCTTAATGGTTGATTTTACACATTATTTTTTTCACCCCTATGACCATTAATTATGTACACCTATCCTTTGTCTTTAAAAGAATCAATGGCCTGAATCCTTGAACAAGAATGCAGACGATTTTTCCCAGAGAAATGAAATTATCTTTTCCTTTGTGCAAAACCTTGTAAAGAAGGATTGTTGCATCTTGCTCAATGTTAAAGGTGTGATGATTTAGAATCGTCGCATATTGCACCATACTAGCCTACGACATTGTCGCATTTTTCTCAGTGTTAAGGGTGAGACGATTTGCAGTATGAAGAAAAAGAGAATCTTCTCGATGCTTCTAGAACATAAGATTTGAGGGTGATTTGGATTTCGATCGGTTTGGATCCGATTCTTATGCATGATCTCATGGGATCATCCTAACCTCCTTATCCTATCCTTTTCAGCTTATAAAAGGAGAGGAGTTCTCATGGGGAAGTTTAGTTTTAGTTTTTGAGTTGTTTTGGAGCTTGGTCAACTTTGTGAAGAAATTTTTGAGAATAGTTAATGAGATATTAATCTATATAGGATTTTGAAGTGTTTGGGCTTATGTTGGCTATGATATTTTCTTTGTCAAGATAGATTGCGATTTACTTTCAAATATACAGTCTCAGGATCCATGGAGCAGAAGTGTGTGGGAAGCAAGGAACTGTTGGAAGGAACCTGACAACATCGAGGCATCTAGTTGTATCTTTATTCCACATTATTTAATATATATATATGTTTTCTTTCCTATATGAATGTTATTTTTCCATATTGTATGATTCCTTGATCGTGTACATAGTTTTATATCGAATAGACTATGTTAATCTTGTCTTTGTTGGCTTGTGTTTCTTTGCAGATACTTATGAAGGAGATGGGATCAGATTATCGAGGTCAGGTCTAAAACATTTAAAATGTATGTTTTGGATCCTATTCTTATTTGGTAACTGAAATCGAAGGAAAGTTTAGTATATTTTCTTGTTTTGTTCTAGTTTCGAGGTGAAACTAGGGAGATTAGTTTGTGTCCGCACTTACCGATTTGTTTGATAACAGTTGATCTTATATGCTTAATGATTTATCCCACATGAATTGTGAAAAGTGATTGCAATGAGTTTATATTGTTTTTCACTTCCATGGTAATTTATATGTGTAATTAGGAAAGGTATGGAGCGTTAAGCCCAGGTTAATGTTTTGACCCAGAATCTGGATAGAAGATAAAATAATAAATAAATAAATGTCTCAGATTCTCAATGTAAATCCAAAATAAAAATAAAATAATTACAAACCAAATCCAAAATAAAAATGTAATGAAATAAAATAAATAAAAATCAAATGAAAAACCAATTCTTCAAGAAATTAAAAAAAAACAAGAATGTGAAATGAAATTAAAATACAGTAAAAATATCCTCACATAATAATAAAATACAAACTTTGGCATCTTAGGAAAAATGAATGATGTGTAAATTTAATTCCCAATCTAAAATTAATTCCCCAAATCAATTCCCGAAATAATCAAAATTAACTATCCATGGGAAAGTTAACACCATGTTGGGATTTGGAAACTAATTCATGAATAAAATAAAAATTAAATTAAATTAAACTAAATAAAATGTACAAAGCCCATATATACAAAAGAAAATCTGGATGGATAAAATGAGGTTGAATTCCAAATGTGAATCAAGGCTCCAAATCTTGATCAAGGTTCCAACTCTGGATCAAGGTTTCACATGTAGATCAAGGTTTCATGACTAGAAATCTGGGAAATCTGAAAAAGGCATATTATGAAAACTCGAGATGTCCAAATTCCAAATGATAGAGTCAATGATGATCGAAATATAGATGATTTTGGGTCAATATGAATCAAATCAAGGGTTTCCCATATTCATGCATTTCAAAGTTAAAGTGGGAAAATAAAGAAATTTGGGGTTTCCCAAGGCAATAGTTGAGGTTTCCATGATTTGGAAACGAGTTCCACGACTGCTATAACATGGAAAAAAAATTGAGGTTTTTATCCCGTGTTTTCTTTCCCTTCAACACGGATATTGGAGTTTTTGACTCCTGAACATAATCAAAACCAACATTAGTATTAACTCCAAATAAGCTATAAATGACCAATTTCCAAGAGCAACATTACGAAATGGATGCATAGGCATAAAAAAATTAAAACAAGTATGTATCTACTATCCAAAACAATCATGCCTTCCTTATTGGCATGATAATACTGCAAATCGATATGTGAGAGATGTAAGTGATCAAATTATCAAATATTTAAATGTGAACCATTACCAAGTAGGATTGATATTAGCATTTAAGCAATAGAATATTGAAGTTGAGTCTTTGAAATGAGAAGAAACATGTGGCGCTATACTATATTTTTGAATTCATTTCCCTAAGCTCTTAAAAAATGTTATGAACATAGGGTAATGAGTCTTCAACACAATTCACAATTTATTCTTTTGAATCCATGGATTCACATTCTAGTGCTATGTTTATTCTCAAGTTTTCATTACCATTATATAAATGTTATGAGCATCAAGTACAAGGAAAGTAAAGGAAAATATGGAGAGAAGAAACCATCTTTCTTAGTCTCTCCTACCCTACATAAGCATAAGTATGAATACCATGAATGAATTGTGCAATCAAGAAGATATGACATTAATGTACACTTTTTCTTACAATGAACCATTCATTTCTCAATAATACAGTGAGACGAAAATTCAATCTATTGCTTAAGAAATCAACAATCCCTTAAAAGAAAATCCCATTCAAGGAGAAAGATAGAGCATTGAAACTTTCAATCAAATAGGATCATAAATACATTCAAATCCATTAAAATTAGATAATGAAAACCCATTAAGAAGACAACTTTCCAAATTCCCTGCACAATGATAAATGAGTGAAAGTGTGAAATTGAAGTGAAAGCATAAGCATGTACAAGAAGATTATTAGATTAGAACCTCAATGGAATTATACTTGGACTTGTTAGACAAGAAGAAATGATGCATTATTGAGGTCATCCTTAGGCTGCTCAAACTTGACCTTAGGATTCCTTAATATCATGATCACACTGTAAGATCATCCTTCAATTGTCTTTCCTCATCCATACCATGCATTCATATCTTCTTGTTTTGACTCAACTGTGTAAACTCTTAGACATGCTTTGAGAAATCGTGTGCCTTCATGAAAACCACTTCAAACCAAGGTACATGATAAAGAATGAAATCATCATAGAAAAATCGAAGTTGAATATAAATAAAAAAAATTAGATCATAAGAGTAAATAAACATGATTAATGTGTAAAAGAGTTTCAAAAAACTGTTTACAAGGAGCATGTCAGAGGATAGAAGGAGAATTAGAGAATCATTAAAAATGTACAACAACAAAGAGATATTGAACAATGAAATCCTCCTCAAAGATAAGTAATCATTGGAGATCCAAACCCCTAACCCTCTAGGTAGTCAAATAATATACAATGGGCTCATAGTGGTAGTAGATTAGGCATTAGATATAA
>ML780876.1:1037119-1060315 GCA_009831015.1 Picea engelmannii | reverse complement strand
AATGAAAATGTCTCCTTGGTATATATAGGAGACTAGGAGGTATAATTACAACTAATGGCCTAAAGCCGACATAAATAAAATAACATTACTAATATAATATGCCCCAATTAAGGGGTAATGAGCCAATATTAGGGCTTAATAGAGATAAGAAAATCAAGTTCAGGAATATTGCATGTATCAATTGTAAGAACTTCAAGCAACATATATATATTAAGTGAATTCAGAAATAAAAAGTGTTTTCTAGGAAATGAAGATGAAGTTTGGCTATGGCATAGAAGAATGGGTCACATAAAATTCGATAACCTCATCGAAGTTAGAAAAAAGGAAGCAGTCAGAGAAATTCTCTAGATCACAAATCCAACCAACACATTATGCAAGCATTGTCAACAAGGAAAACAAGCATAGACCAGGTTCAAATCAAAGGAATACTCCATAACAAGACTGCTGGAAATTGTGCATATTGTTCTAGTTGGACCAACTAGAACAAAGGGTTTAAAAGGTGAGAAATATTTAATGTTATTGGTTGATGATTACACAAGGATGACCATAGTTTGTTTTCTCAGGAAGAAGTCAGAAGCATTTGAAAACTTCAAGGTATACAAGGAAATGGTTGAAAATGAAATGGATTAAAAAATAAAATGTTTGAGATATGATAATGGATGAGAGTTTACTTCAAAGGAATTTATGGATTTTTGCAACAAGTATGGAATAAAAAGGAAATTCTATGTTGCTAGGACACCTCAATAGAATGGAGTTGTCGAAAATAAGAATACAACAGTATAGGAAATGGCTCAAACAATGTTAATGGATTCTAAGTTGACATATTTATTTTGGACACATGCAGTGCATACAATAGTTCACATTCAAAACAGAGTAATTCTCGGAAACAATAGTGATAAAACTCCCTAAGAGCTATGGAAGGGAAGACCAATGAATGTGAAGCACTTCCAAGTTTTTGGAAGCAAATGCTACATCAAAAGAGAAGATGGAAGAATGAGAAAGTTTGATTCTGGTGTGGAAAAATGAACACTTGTTGGGTACTCAAGTACAAGTAAATCATACAAATGTTTCAATCTAAGGCTAAACAAGATTATGGAAAACATCAATGTAATGGTTGATGAGACAGGAGGAAGGAAAATAAAGGAAGAAGAAAATGAGTCGTTGGAATAGGTTTATGAAGAAGAAGAAAAGGATGAAGAAGTAGAAGAAGGGGAAGATGAAGAAGATCATATAGAAGTAGAAGAGAAAGAACAACAAGTACCTCCAAAGACACCTAGAAAATGACTATAGAAGAATCATCCCTCAAATCAGATTATCGAGAACAAAGATGCAGGAGTTGAGACTAGAAGAAGAATTTGTTCACCAAAAAAACTACACCTAACACTCTTATCCTCGATTGAACCAAATAGATTTCAAGAAGCCAACAAGGATGAATTATGGAAAAAGGCCATAGATGAAGAGTTGTATTAGATAGAGAAGAATTACACTTGGGAATTGCTTCCAAGACCAAGGTATAAGAATGTAATCGACACAAATTGTGTCTTCAGAAATAAATTGAATGAAGATGGATAGGTTACTAGGAACAAAGCTAGATTGGTATGTAAAGGATACACACAGGTTGAAGGTATCGACTTTGAAGAGACGTTTTCTCCAGTTTCCAAAATGGAAGCAATCAGATTCATCCTAGCTTATGTATGCTCTAAGAATATTAAAGTGTATCATATGGACATGAAATCAACCTTTCTGAATGGGGAACTAGAAGAAGAAGTCTACATTGAGAAACCATAGTGATTTCACTTGTCAGAGAATGAAGATTATGTGTGCAGGTTGAAGAAGGCCTTGTATGGTCTAAAACATGCCCTCATAGCATGGTATTATAGACTAAACATATATCTACAACAGCAAGGGTTCAGAAAAGGAAATGTAGATAACAACCTCTACATCAAGGTAACTCGTGATAGTATTTATTGAATTAAAGTTTATGTTGATGATATTATTTTTGGAAGTGATGGTGATGCAGGAGCATCGCAAGCAAATGCAAGTGGAGGGTAGTTGGATACGCACCAGCGTGCATTTTGAAGACGTTTTGAAATTTAAAGATGAAATATTAATGTAATAGTTGGGAGGATGTAATTGTTCTTAAATGTTTTGGGGATTGTAATGCAAATCTTGAGTGTTGCTCTCATCTTCCGGTTGGAGGCATTTAATGTAATAAATTTAAAGTAGTTGTATACTTTAATTTCGATTAGATAGCTTAGATTTGTAGGAGGGAAAACTCAAGAAATCTCCCTCGTAGATGTATGGTATCATAATTCTCAATTGTAAGAGAAGAAGCTGTAGAGAAAGAGAGAGCATAGGAGAGCAGAGAAGAAGAGAGATTGTAGAATTTTTTTGAGCAGATAGTTGTTGCTATAGAAACCATATACAAAAGCACTTGAATTAATATAAGAATGGTTTGATTCAATTTCATGGTGTGGTTATGGTTACTGTTTACATCTATTGACTGGTATGTTTACAGTTCAATTACATGCTCTGTTATGCATTTGTTTCAATGTTTTATGTGTGTGATTTCATGTTGAATGTATGAAGCCTGTGAGAGGGGGAGTATAAGTTTCAATTTCTTCTCGTCCTGAGAATTCCTACAAGGAGTGCAGTGAAGGTCCGCAAGGAGTGCATTGACAAGATTCTAAGTTTTACCTCAGAAAATCTCAGGAGAGATAGATTTTTTCTTATACCAACAGAAGTGAAAGTATAGCATAGTGTCATGCAAGGTGTCCACATGCCAGATTGAAGTCTTAGAATTTTCCAACCCAGTGAAGCAGTTGAAGAACTTTTGTCGCAAGGAGTGCACAGAGTTGGAGTGTTTGGATAATCGAAGATTATCATGAAGGTCGCAAGGAGTGCATGCAAGAATCCCTTAGAATCCTTGAGTTTGCAACAAGAATCAAGATCAGGAGGGATAAAGACTTGGAAAGTTCAAAGGAAGGACGAGGTTCGAAGTCACCTCGCAGAAACCAAGCTCAGGAGGAAAGACGCCAAGTTAATTGGTGAAGAGTCTTTGAGAACCTGAACGGATAGTTGGAATTCTCGGAGGGAGAAACATCGATTTTTCGTGGACAGTTGGATCTAGTATATCAGTGGAGAGGATAAGACCGAGTATCTTTCAACACTCGCAAGATCAGGAGAGATAACAACTGTTAGATCCCGAGGAGCGTGAGTCGTCGATTGGGTGCTCTAAAATATCGACATTTCGGGAGTCGAGAGTGTGGAGGAAGTTGTTTTCCAGAATTGCAAGTCACAAAATCCTAATAGGAGAAGGAAGGATCTAGAATGTTGGATCACGAGGAATCAGGACTGTCGATCTGACAAAGCGGTCATCACGATTTTGGATTTCGAGAGAAGGGGAGAGGGCCACTTCACAAATCCCCGATACGCGAAATCCCGATGCGATCTGGACCTTCAAATCATGGGATAATCAGGATCGTTGATCTGTGGCAAGGAAGTTCACGGGTTCGAAATTTGGGACAGAGGAGAAGAGTTACATCATGGATCCTCGATACGCAAAATCCCAACACGATCTGGACCATTAGATCATGGAGAAATTGGGACCATTGATTTGTGGAGAGGAAATTTCAGCATTTTGGATATCGGGAAAAGGGATAAAAGTCACTTTACAAAGTCCCGACACACGAAATCCCAACGCGCTCGAAGGTTGGGCCCTAGGTCGCAGTCAAGGGTCACATCAGGAGAATTTAAGAGAGGAGCCAGGGACCGTTAGCCCATTTTAGAATTTCGAGAATTGAAGGAGTCAGGGTGCCTTGCAACGGAAGTCCCGACATCGCGAAACCTAACGTGCCTTTTTGGGTTAAGGTTGTGGTCACGCCGATGGTAACATGGAGTGGAGGCTCGCGTCTAAGTGAATTTTCACGCGGGCAGAGCTGAGAAAAGGACCTGTGGTCATTAAGTGTTGAAGGTTCCAATAGGGACCGAGAAGCCATCTCGGCTCGGGAATTTTAAGATCCAAAGAAAGGGAGATCAACAGACCTTGCTGAGGTGAGGGTATGCATCAGGTGGTATTAGAGAAAAAAAACTTTTGTTTTTTGTAGAGGGAAGACAGAGGAAATTTATGATTGAATTCTACATGGAAAGATTGAAGCAATGTTGTCGAGGAGATGTCAAGGGAGACCCATCCCGATCCAGCCATGGAAAGGGAAATTAGAGAAATTCGTGCTTGATTGGATGTTATGGAGATAGCACAGAGGTGAACACCTGATACAGGAGATATCAGTGAGGCCGAAAATGAGAACGAAGTTGGAGCCGAAGAAGAAGTTGTAGTTGAAGATGTTACAGAGGAATGCCTATTCAAAGTTGTTGCAACAATAGGGGACAGAGAAAAAATGGACATCCCGATGTATGAAGGAAACTTGGACATTGAGGAGCTATTAGATTGGTTTAGAGCTCTGGATAAATGCTTCGACTATGAGGATATCGAAGAAGATAAGAAAGTAAATCATGTTGTCACTAGACTGAAAGGGCATGCAACACTCTGGTGAGATGAACTGCAGCCTAACAGGCATTGCAAAGGAAAATAAAGAATCAAAATATGGGATAGGATGGTCGCCAAGATGAAAGCCAAATTCATACCTAGAGATTACCAAATCAATCTGTTTTGAAGAATGCAGAATTTGAGACAGAAAGGGATGACAATGAAGGAATACAATGAGGAATTTTATAGGTTAAACATCAGAGCTGGTCATCGCAAGAGTGATGATGAAAAAGTCGCCAGATACATGAATGGCATGAGATATGAGATTCAGGATGAGATGAGCATGGTGACAATCGGGAATGTAGAATATGCTTATTAGATTGCTTCAAAGGCAGAAGTGAAATTGGCCCAAAAGCAAGGTCAAAGGGGCAGAGGTAGAAGTCAGAGTAGAGGCAAAGAAATTTCCCAGGACAGAGTACAGAAGCCCAAGGATGAAGAAAAGAAACCTCATAACCACCCAGAAAGGGGAGGAATCTCACAAGGAAGACAGTATGTCGATAGGAACACTTTTCCTCGAGCAAGAGGAAGAGGAAGAGGTCTGTGGAAAGATCAGACACAAATATTTTGAATGTCCCGATAGAAAAAGAGATGGAGGAGGCAAAGCTCACATTTCAGAAGCGTAGAGGCAAAATGTTGAGGCAGAAGATGTAGAAGGTGGAAGATCCTTAATGATGGGGAAAATTCTCCTGAAGCCAGAGAAAGAGATGGAGAATCCAGTCCAAAGGAACAGTTTGTTTAGAACTGCTTGCAAGACCAAGGATAGGGTATGCAAGGTGATTGTTGACATTGGAAGCATGGATAATCTAGTATCCACAAAGATGGTGCAAAAGATGGAATTGGAGATAGTTTCACATCCAAGTCTGTATAAAGTTTTTTGGTTGCAAAAAGGACATCAGGTAACAATCATTAAACAATTTTTAGTTGAATTTAAGATAGGGGGATATAGAGATGAGATCTTATGTGATGTTATTCCCATGGATGTCTATCATCTTTTGTTGGGGAGGCCTTCGAAATATGACAGAAATGTTATCCATGATGGGAGAAAGAAAACATACACCTTGGAGAAGGATGGCAGGACACATATGTTGCTACCAATTGAAGACAAGAAGGTGAAGGAAGAAACAAGCAATACTATAATTCTCATGAGTGGGAAGGCACTTCTGGATGAAGTCAAGAAGGATGAAGAAATGCATTTTGTTGTGGTGATAAAACCTAGAGTCATTTTGACCAGTACCTCAATAGATGATCTACCTGAGGAGATTCAAGAACTATTGGAGAATTTCGTTGATATAGTGGTGGAAGATTTACCTTGTTCATTGTCGCCCATCAAGAGTATAAGCCATCACATTGACCTTATACCAGGAGCGAGTTTACCAAACAAAGCAGTGTACATACTAGCATCGCAGGAGAATGAAGAGGTGAAGAAGAAAGTCCAGGATTTGATGGACAAAGGGTTGATTCGAGAAATATTGAGTCCATGTGTTGTACCGACAGTGTTAAGTCCGAAGAAATATGGTGGATGGAGAATGTTTACAGACTCAAGGGATATAAACAAAATCACCATCAGGTATAGATTTCCTTTACCCAGGATTGATGACTTGATGGATTGCTTGAGTGGGGAAAAGTTTTTTTCAAAAATTGATTTGAAGAGTGGATATCATCATATTAGAATGAGGGAAGGTGATGAATGGAAGACAACATTCAAGACGAATGAAGGACTATATGAATGGCTTGTCATGTCATTTGGCTTGATGAATCCGCCAAGTACTTTTATGTGATTGATGAACAAAGTCTTGAAGGATTTCATTGGAAAGTTTGTAATTGTGTATCTTGATGATATATTGATCTTCAGTAAGACTGAGGAAGAACATTTGAGACATTTAACTCTAGTAATGAGGAGTTTGTAGCAAGAGAAGTTGTTAATAAATCTGAAGAAGTCATCTTTCATGAAGAAGGAACTCGTTTATTTGGGTTTCGTGATCTCTTCGAATGAGGTGAAGATGGATCCTGAAAAGGTAAGAGAAATCAAAGAGTGGTCATTGCCAAGGAATATATTTGAAGTCAGAAGCTTCCATGGAATAGCCAGTTTTTATAGGAATTTCATCAGAAATTTTAGTGGAATTTGTGCACCAATGATGGACATAGTCAAGAAAAGACATAAATCTTTTCATTGGACAGAGGAAGCGGAGAAAATTTTCAAGTTGTTAAAGGAGAGGATAACTGGATAGCCTGTTCTGGTTCTGCCAGATTTCAGTAAAACATTTCAAGTGAGATGTGGCGCAAGTGGATTTGCGATTGGAGCAGTCTTAAGTCAAGACAATAGACTGGTTGCATACTTCAGTGAGAAGTTGAACGAGACCAAGATAAAATATTCCATGTATGATAAAGAGTTTTATGCTGTCATACAAGCATTGAAGAAATGGAGGCACTACCTGGTTATGAAAGAGTTCGTTTTGTATAGCGACAACCAAGCCTTACAGTTTATAACCAAATAGGAAAAACTGAACCATAAACATGCAAAATGGGTTGAATTTATGCAGAACTTTACTTTTGTTATAAATCACATTTCTGGGAATGCTAACAAGGTTGTTGATGCATTGAGCAAGAAATGTTTGATTCTGCAAGAATTCAGTGTGAAGACCTTAGGTTTTGATAGCCTTAAGGAAATGTACAGAGATGATTTAGATTTTAAGGATGCATATGAAGCATGTGAGAATCATGTTATGAGAGACAGAAGCCAATGGATTGAATATTTAATTCAGGATGGATTGCTATTCAAAGGAAATTAGTTGTGTATCCCAAAGAGTTCTATGAGAGAAAACATTTTGAAGGAAAAGCATAGTGGAGGATTGGTTGGACATTTCGGCCATGATAAAACATTTGCGCAACTGAATAGTTTGTATTATTGGCCAAGGATGAGGACAGATGTCAAGAAATTTGTTAACATATGTATAATTTTCCAGCATGCAAAGGGGAAAAGACAAAATATTGGGTTATATCAACCATTTTCAATACCAAAGAGGCTGTGGGACGTGGTAAGCATGGATTTTTTGTTATGACTATCGAGGACACACAGAGGTTGTGATTCCATATTCGTGGTAGTTGACAGATTCTCAAAAATGGCACATTTCATTCCATGTCAGAAAACCAGTGATGCAACACACATTGAAATCTGTTTTTCAAAGAAGTTGTTCGACTTCATGGTTTACCCAAGAGTATTGTTTCGGATCGAGATACGAAATTTGTTCGTCATTTCTGGAGGACACTATGGAAAAAGCTAGGGACGAATTTATCTTTTAGCTCATCATATCACCCTCATACGGATGGACAGACTGAGGTAGTAAATCGGAGTTTGGGAGACTTATTGAGGATTTTAGTAGTTGAACATCATAGTCAGTGGGATCAGATTTTTCCACAAGCAGAATTTTCATATAATGACTCACCTAACCGGAGCACAAGAAAAATCCCATTCCAGATAATGTATGGAATGTAGCCAAGAGGAGTATCCGAGTTGAGATACTTAGAGAAGAGTGAGTTCAGGAGTGCTGGAGTGGAAGATTTTGCAGCAGAGATGCAGGAGCTCCACAATAAGATTAAAGAACGGTTGCAGAGTTCCAACCAGGAATACAAGCGCAGAATAGATCAACACAAAAGAGAGCTTAAATTCGAAGTGGGAGATTTAGTCTTAGCACACCTCAGGAAAGAAATTTTCCCAATGGGAACATATAATAAACTGAAGATGAAAAAGATAGGGTCGTGTAAGATTTAGAGAAAATTTGAAGCAAATAATTACGAGATAGAATTGTCAGATGATGTAGGCATATCACCCATATTCAACGTAGCATATCTGTATCCTTACAGAGAAGATCAAACAGATGGGGCGGAGAATCAGAAGGAAATTCAGTGGGTCAAACAGATGCATGTAGTTGAAAAGTCACAGATGGAAAAGATCATTGATCAGAGAGTTGGCAAGAAGCCCGGAGGAAGACATATTTTGAATATTTGATAAAGTGGAAGGGACACCCGATTGAGGATGCCAGTTGGGAAAGTGAAGCAGATATCCAAAAACATGGACAGAGGGTGCAGGAGATCGTGGTCAGGATTCCATGAATTTTTCATCTAGAGGAGTATGATGCAGGAGCATCACAAGCAAGCGCAAGTGGAGGACAGTTGGATATGCACCAGTGTGCATTTTGAAGATGTTTTGAAATTTAAAGATGAAACATTAATGTAATAGATGGGAGGATGTAATTGTTCTTAATTTTTTGGGGGATTGTAATGCAGATCTTGAGCATTTCTCTCATCTATCGATTGGAGGTATTTAATGTAATAAATGTAAAGTAGTTGTAGAATTTAATTTCGATTATATAGCTTAGAGTTGTAGGAGGGAAAACTCAAGAAATGTCCCTAGTAGATGTATGGTATCATAATTCTCCATTTTAAGAGCAGAAGTTGTAGAGCAAGAGAGATCATAGGAGAGCAGAGAAGAAGAGATATTGTAGAATTTGTTTGAGCAGATAGATGTTGCTATAGAAACCATGTATAGAAGCACTTGAATTAATATAAGAATGGTTTGATTCAATTTCATGGTGTGGTTATGGTTACTGTTTGCATCTATTGAATGGTATGTTTACAGTTTTCTTACATGCTCTGTTATGCATTTGTTTCAATGCTTTATGTGTGTGATTTCATGTTGAATGTATGAAGCCTCTGAGAGGGGGAGTATAAGTTTCAATTTCTTCTCGTCCTGAGAATTCCTTCCAGGAGTGCAGTGAAGGTCCGCAAGGAGTGCGTTGACAAGATTCTGAGTTTTACATCAGAAAAGCTCAGGAGAGATAGAATTGTTCTTATACCAACATAAGTACAAGTATAGCACAGAGTCGTGCAAGGTGTGCGCATGCCAGGTTGAAGTCTTAGACTTTTCCAACCCAAGGAAGCGATTGAAGAAATTTTTTTGCAAGGAGTGCACAGAGTTGGAGTGTTTGGATAATCGGAGATTATCGTGAAGGTTGTAGAGTGCGTGCAAGAATCCCTTAGAATCCTTGAGTTTGCAGCAAGAATCAAGCTTAGGAGGGATAGATACTTGGAAAGTTAAAAGGAAGGACGAGGGTCAAATTCACCTCATAGAAACCAAGCTCAGGAGGAAAGACGCCAAGTTAATTGGTGAGGAGTCTTTGAGAACCTAAATGGACAGTTGGAATTCTCGGAGGGAGAAACATTGATTTTTCGTGGACCGTTGGATCTAGTAGATCAGCGGAGAGGATAAGACTGAGTGTATTTCAACACTCGCAAGATCAGGAGAGATAATATTCGTTAGATGTCGAGGAGCGTGAGTCGTCGATTGGGTTCTCCGAAGTATCAGAATTTCGGGAGTCGGGAGTGTGGAGGAAGCTATTTTCGGGAATCACGAGTAGCGAAATCACGATAGGAGAAGGAAGGATCTGGAGCGTTGGATCACATGGAATCAGGACCATCGATCTAACAAAGCGATCATCGTGATTTCAGATTTTGGGAGAAGGGGAGAGGGCCACTTCACAAATCCCTGATACGCAAAATCCCAACGCGATTGGGACCATCAAATCGTGGGAGAATCTGGACCGTTGATCTATGGCAAGGAAGTTCGCGGGTTCAGACTTCAGGATAGAGGTGAAGAGTTACATCGCAGATCCCCAATACACGAAATCCCGACATGATCTGGACTGTTAAAATGTGGAGAAATCGAGACCGTTGATCTGTGGAGAGGAAATTTCAGCATTTCAGATATCGGGAAAAGAGAGAAAAGTCACTTTGCAAAGTCCCGACGCGTGAAATCCTGACGTGCTCGAACGTTGGGCCCCAGGTCACAGCTAAGGGTCACATCAAGAGAATTTAAGGGAGGAGCTAGGCACTGTTAGCCCATTTCAGGATTTCGAGAATCGGAGGAGTTGGGGTGACTTGCAACGGAAGTCCCGGCATCGTGAAACTTGACGCACCTTTTTGGGTTAAGGTTGTGGTCACACCGGTGGTCACGTGGAGTGGAGGCTCACGTATAAGTGCATGTTCGCGTGGGCGGAGCTTAGAAAAGGACCTGTGGTCATTAAGTGTTGAAGGTTCAAACAGGCACCGAGAAGCCATTTCGGCTTGGGAATTTGAAGATCCAAAGACTAGAGGTCAGCAGACCCTACTAAGGTGGGGGTCTGCGTCAGATGGTGACAGGTTGAGCCAGAAATTTGCAAAGGATATGCAAAATGAATTTGAAATGTGATTTCTTGGAGAACTATCCTTATTTTTGTGTCTTCAGATATGTCAAAGAAACCAAGGCATTTTTATTTCTCAAACCAAGTATATCAAAGAAATGCCAAATAAGTTCAGAATCGAAGATTGCAAACCAGTCAATACTCCTATGCAAACCAACTGCAAGTTAAGTAAAGATGATGATTCAAAGTTTACAGATCAAAGGAAGTACAAGCCAATGATTGGCATCTTACTCTATGGGACAACATCTAGACCAAATGTAATGCAAGCAGTTGGACAGGTGGCATGATTTCAAGAAGCATCAAAGGAATCACATGTTCTAGTAGTAAAGAGGATATTCATATATCTCAAGGGTACATAAGAGTTTGGATTATGGTATCCAAAAGGTAAGGATCTATCACTTATTATCTACACAGATGCAAATTGGGGTGGTTGCATTGATGATTGGAGAAGTACAAGTGGAGCAACGTTCTACTTGGGTGAGTGTTTGGTATCTTGGATAAGAAAGAAGCAGTCATCAATATCATTGTCTACAGTCGAAGCACAGTATATTGTAGCAGCATCATGTTGTACACAGGTTCTATGGATGAAACAAACTTTGATAGATATACAGGTTGAGTATGATGAGCCCATTCCAATATATTGTGATAATACAAGTGTCATTAGTATCTCAAAGAATCCAGTGATGCACTCTAAGATTAAGAAAATTCCAATCAAGTATCACTTTCTACAGGAACAGTTTGCAGAGAGGAAATTCAGAGTTGAATATGTCGGAACAAAAGAACATGTTGCAGATATATTTACAAAACCGCTTCCAAGGGAAGATTTTGAGTATCTTCGACAGAGACTCGGAGTAATTTCTACTCCAAAATGAATGTTTTTGAATGCTTATCTTATATGTCTTAGATTTACACAAGAAAGCACCATAAAGAGGAAAATTTAGTTTGGGGGAGCAGTTTCAAGAAGAGTTCAGTCAGGGGGAGCCACCCTAAGGAAAGTTCAATTAGGAGGAGCATCCCCAACAAGAAGATACATTTTCCATTGATGTCAAAGGGGGAGAGATTCATCAGATGCATGGATAGAGAGTTAGATGCTTGGAGAGAAAGCATAGAGGCATGTTTCCAAGGGGAGCGATGGTCACAAGGGGATCATGAGCGATATGACTTCAATGTTGCATCAGAGTCTTGCCATCAATTCCTAAGGGGGGGATTTTTAATTAATTAGGTTGGTTGTCATTGATGTCAACCCTTGAAGCAAGTCCCGGTAGAAAATCCTAGTAGCCCCAACCATATGGTTAAGGGAATTTAGTCTGTTTGATGTGCAATGGTATGAATACTAGTATATTTGTAGGTAAGACTATTCTAGATGGATAGTACATGTCATGCCATTTCCGGTGATATGTGGAATGCCACATAACTCCTCATGGTCATAGATTTATGGCCTTTTGAAGTTGGGAAATCCTCATGAGTAATCTAGAAGGTCAAAGAAGTTAATTTATTCTAGAAGCTCCTAGAAGAAGTTGACTATTCAAGTGGGTGAAACTAGGAGTTAATCATGGGTTAATTTGTTGCAATAATAAAATAATTAAAAATAAATTAGTTACAACTAGAAGTGGAGAGTTTATTATTTGTGGATAAAGTGGTTACAAGTGGAAAAGTTATTAGAAGTGGGTTAGCCCCAAAAGAAGGAAATTGGGTTAAGTTGGTTAGAACATAACCCCTTGAGGAAGCTACATGGAAGTATAAATAAGAGAGCAAGGCTCTCCTATTAGCACCTATTAAGCACATTGAATATATATTATTTTGTAAAGTTTATTGCAGGTATTCATTGATACCTCTGAAATTACGCAAGTATGAGGTAGCATGAAGGGTTTGTTAGCATTGATGCTTGCATCATCAAGCTCTATGGAAGTTATCACACTTTTGCAGCGTGATGGAAATTTTGCAGCGCCAGTGAACTATATCATTTCATAGCACTCATTTTGTAGCACCTGCGAGAAGTCAATTGTTAGCACCCAAAACCTAAATTTTTCCCATGAAAATTTGTTACTTCTTATACCTTCAATATGATGAGTTTAGCCTATTTTATTTTGCTATTTCTGTTGTCTCTCTAAAACATCCCACCATTTCCATGGATCAATTTCATTTAGTGGATTTTTATTTTAATATAAAATCACTATGTTAAAATTTTGATTTTATATTTTAAATATTTAAAAAATAATAATAAATAAATAAATGCTCCTCTCATTTTTCACACCTCCCACCCATTCCTTCCGCCTCATATTTCCACTCACCACACCTACTCATTCGACATTTTTTCCATTAAATAAAAACTCTTCTAATTGTTTACTTTTCACTCACTTTCATATAATTCTTTACACATAGAATTGTAAATAAAAAAAGGTCAACAACAAAAACGCCAATGGAGGACATGTAGGTAGTACGCATAAAAGGTTATTTTGTATGTGTTTTAGTCCATGAGCATAGAAAGCGCCCAGTGGTCAAAAAATTTGCGTCCTAGTGTGTATTGAAGGTTGTAAGTGTCGACTCCATGGAAGGGGTTTTTTATTAATGATGGAAGACCAACGTTCAAGCGATGTGCTCCAATTAACCTTTCATATATTTTCATCAATTGTATTGGTTGGATGATTCAAGTTGTAATTTGAAAGGGTCGTATGCAGAGGTGTCCAACTATGCATAATAGAGCCCATTTTGGATTCATTTGATGTTGAAGCCACAGGTCGAGATGCTACTAAGCTTCGTTGTTGTATTGCAAGGATTCTTAAATTGGAAAGATGAGAATGGTTATTTCAACATTCGGTCATCAAATTAGCAATTAAATATTGGAAAGATGAGAATGGTTATTTCAACATTCGGTCATCAAATTAGCAATTAAATATCAGTTGGATGAGATGGCTCTTTTTCCCAAAGCTTCGAAATTTAGATGATGCTGCAAAGATACAAAAAATTGGAGAAATTTGACAGCAAATTTTGCTACATGTGACAAGATTCTTCAATATGGTTATCAGTCCATCTGATCAGTTCCCTAATGCAAATGGATCGGAGAAATTTGACTTTGTTTAGGTAAGGATTTTGTACAATGTTGATTATGCATTTTATATTTCAATTGTTATACCAGTACTTATTCTATTGCTAAAAACTCAAAGAACAGAAGGTCATTATCAATATCATTTGAATGGTTCCAATATATGGTAGATATTGATGAAATCAAAACCTACTTCGTGTTCTTGGATTAACTTAATGAGTGTTATGAGAGCCTAGTGATTGTGAAATTATTGCCATTGACGTATAGCTATTTGAATATCTCCATGAGCCCGAACAAAGTACCTGATGATATTAAGGGGAAGGCTTCGATATCTATTACAAATGGCAACACACACTTCCTATTTGGAAATTAACTCCACAATCAAATGATTGAGAATTACGAGGAATGAAATTATCATCAATCAAGATGATTTTCACGAGGATGTAATCAACACTTGGCAGCCAAATATGTGAACACAATTTACAGTTAGAAGACAGGTGGCAGTGCATCATTAAAGAGGAGATTGTTTGCATCTTTCAAGGCACAAATTCAGCAAGAAGTTGAGGGCAGTTCAATATTCGAAGGGTATCCAAATCAATATTCCAAATTCCAATTTTCTAGGAACAGAATCAGCCGGTCAGAGAATTTTTCCATATTATCAGTGAATAGTTAGTAATCCAAAAGAACTCATAGAAGAAACAGTTTCAAATTTGACTTCAGTAACTCCAACATGTCGAGATATCTAGCAACAGTTTTCAAATTTGTTTTTAGTATGAAAATTGAATTTAATTCCTAGAAATCAGAGACAGTTTGTTAACTTTATTGGTCTATATATATGATCAATTGAATGTACCAGGGCTTCAAGTGAGAGGGAAGTGACACTTTTGTGCATGTAACCTTTTTTCTGAGCTTAACAAAAATTATCAGTGCAGAAGCGCAGATCTGTCTTACCAGAGATTTGTGTGCGTGTATCCTTCAGTTTTTCTCTTTCATATGTGTATGTGATTCCTTATCTCGTTTTTCCATTCGAATTTATGTTCTTCCATATTTAGTTGGAAAATATGTGATCAGAATTCATCTTGTAATTGGTAATCTGTTGTAATTGGTAATCTGTTCATGGAAATTAAATATTCCACTTTAGATTTCTTCCTCTAAAGTTGCATTTGAAATTCATCCATAACTAGATGCTTCAAGTGTGATGGACTGTTAATTCTCTTTTCTGCCACCATACTACAACAAACAAAGTAACTCAAAGGATATAGTCTACCTTGCCTTTGTTTTCAAGATTGATTTACCAATCACTATTAATTTTTATTGAGACTCAACATATGACTCCATGCCTAATGGTCCTCATTTTCACCCTACCGCCAACTATATTTTAAAACCCTACCTTCATTTGCAGAAGATCTAGCCATTGCACTTCGCATAACCAGTCAAGCCTTGACTGAGTTGTGAGAGAGACCTCTTTGGATTGGAAGGGATAGTTTACAATTTGAAAGTTGGTTTGTAAGTTATCTATGGGTTTTCCTCCTACAACCAAGAAAAATTACGGAGTGATAAAATTTTGGCGTCATTTCTGGGAACGAAAGTTGCAAAATTACGGAGTAATAAAATTTTGGCGTCATTTCTGGGAACGAAAGTTGCATCTTCCCTGGAAGAAGGTCAAGATTCATATTTGACTTCTGATGGTGAATATAGGAAAAACACAAAGAGGTTGTGCATCTTTCACCTGGTGACTCTACTGTCAGCAGGATCCAGAATTCAAAGTACCATTGGCGACTTCACTATCCGAAGATAGATTCTCAATATGCAAGGTATGCTCCTATGAATCGTTCTCATATACCTGGTTTTCCAAATTGAATGCCTCTCATAGATTGGTTAGCATATCTTCCAAATTTCAAAGACGATGAAGGAGATGATGCTTCTTTGCATTTGGTTAAATTTCAATTTCATGAAGACTGCTTGATGAAGATGTTCATGGTCACCTTGGAGAGAAAGGCAAAATAATGGTATGAAAATTTACTATATGCAAGTATCTATTCATTACAAGATTTTCATACAACATTTTTTAAGAAATATAAAGAACATTACCCTTCTTTGTTGTTGGTTGAACACTGTTGTCATCATTTTGAAAATTCTATTCAAAACCTGGAAAATGTTTATGGTGATGAAGAGTTTATGGATGAAGAGATTATAGAGGAGATTCATGGGAACCGTTTTAAACATCAGGAAGAAGAAGTAGAGAATAGTTGCCATCATATTCAAGAATACTTCGAGCAAATAGTAGCTTCTCTCTTGACTGAAAATGAAGCAAATAAGGACCTTAGTTTTGAAATTCATGTACCATCCCCTGGGTTTGATGAAGATATTGAGCAGTCTTTTCAGATTTTAAGTGACCAAGAGAAAGATGAAGATAGCCAATCAAATTGTTCTACATATCATTCATTTCCTGAAACTTTGTCTCAAGCAGAAGCTGGTCAAAATCAGTTTTGTAAAGCCGCTTTTCTTGATTCTTTTGAAAATCAAAATGAAGGATTATTTTTAGATATTCCTCATACACATGATGTGGTTGTTCCATTTGAAAATATTGAGAAACATAAAAAATTATTCTTGTTGTGCATGATAGGAGAAATGAAAAGCTTGTTTCTTTCTTATTTGAGGATAATCTTAAGTCTGATGAAATAAAACAAAAGAAAACAACAGTTACAAACGAAGGGTTAATTTTTTTCATTCTTGTTTTACAAGATACGACTGTTGCATTTGAAGTTTGTCAAGAATGTACAGATCTTTTTCGTGATATGCATGATAAGACAGATAAACAAATTGTTTCCTTTCCATTTGAGGAGAATCAAACAAGTGAAAAACCTCATGAGGTAACAATCCAAGTTTTTGAAGATCCTTTTTCCAATGAGCCGAAATCATCAAGCAAAGATAATTTTGTAGAATTCATGGATACATAAAATTGTTTCAGATGGCAAGTTGAGTTGTCACGTTTTTTATTTTTCTTTCTATTCGGAGAAGTTGAATGCATGCTTCAGTCAAGTTTCCAGCTGCTTGATTGGTTGCATTGGCATTATTTTATCACTTGATCCCACAATTGTTTTCAGTTCAGCTGTTAGAGTAGGATATAGTGTCCAATAAGCTTGTTGGCCATGCACTTTTTTCAGTTTTGTTTTTTAGCAGTTGGTATTAGTTTTCAGCCTTCAGTGTACTGTAGTGTCAGCTTGATTTGCAGTGGTTTGGTTTTCCATGGGATTAGTCTCATATTGTTGGTTTTCAGAGCTTGGGAGTAGCCCAATAGATCAAGCACATGATCTACCAGTTCTTTGTCTCCTTGCAGGGAAGACGCCATGCCTAGTTGGTGCCTATGTTATCACTGATGTTTTCATCATTAAGAACTATGGAAGTTATCACACTTTTGCAGCATGATGGCACTTTTGCAGCACCATTGAACTAGATCATTTCACAGCACTCATTTTGTAGCGCCTGTGAGAAGTCAATTGTTAACCCCCAAAACCTAAATATTTCCCATAAAACCCTGTTATTTCTTATGCCTTCAATATGATGAGTTTGACCTATTCTATTATGCCACTTTTGTTGTCTCTCTAAAACATCCCATTTCCATGGCTCTATTTCATTTAGTGAACTTTTGTTTTTAATATAAAATCACTATGTTAAAATTTTGATTTTATATTTTAAATATTTTAAAAATAATAATAAATAAATAAAAGCTCAACTCATTCTCACACCTTCCACTCATTCCTTCCACCTCATGTTTCCACTCACCACTCCTACCCATTCCACATTTATTCCTTTAAATAAAAACTCTTCTAATTTTTTACTTTCACTCACTTTCATATAAGCTGTAATTTCTTTACACACAAAATTGTAAATAAAAAAGGTCAACATCACAAACACCAAGGGAGGACACATAGGTAGTATGGATCAAAGGTTATCTTGCATTTGTTTTAGTCCATGAGCATAGAAAGCGACCAAGTGGTCAAACAATTTGCATCCAAGTGTGCATTGAAGGTTGTAAGTGTCGACTCCATGGAAGGGGTTTTTTATTAATGATGGAAGACCAGCATTCAAGGGATTAGCTCGAATCAACCTTTCAGTTCTGTTCATCAAGTGTATTGGTCAGATGATTCAAGTTGTAATTTGAAACGGTCGTATGCAGAGGTGTCCAACAATGCAGAACAAAGACCATTTTGGATTCATTTGATGTTGAAGCCACGGGTCGAGATGCTACTAAGCTCCGTTGTTGTATTGTAAAGCTTCTTAAATTGGAAATATCATAATGGTTATTTCAACATTCAGGCATCAAATCAACAATTAAATATCAGTTGGATGAGATGGCTCTTTTTCCCAAAGCTTCAAAATTTAGATGATGTTGTAAAGATACAAAAAAAATTGGAGAAATTTGATAGGAAACTTTGTTGCATGTGACAAGATTCCTCAATATGGTTATCAGTCCATTTGATATGTTCCCTAATGCAAATGGATCGGAGAACTTTGACATTGTTTAGGTCAGGATTCTGTACAATGTTGATTATGCATTTTACATTTCAACTGCGATCCTAGTACTTATTCTATTGGTAAAAACCCAAAGAGAAGAAGTTCATTATCAATATCATATGAATTCTTCCAATATATGCCACTAATGCATTTGCTAGTTTGGTATTGGTAGATATTGATGAAATAAAAGTCTTCTTCGTGTTCTTGGATTAAATTAAGGAGTGTTATGAGAGCTTGGTGATTGTGAAATTATTTCCATTGACGTATAGTTAATTGAATATCTCCATGGGCCCGAACAGACTACCTGATGATATTAAGGGGAAGGCTTCAATATTTATTACAAATGGTAACACACACTTCCTATTTGGAAATTAACTCCACAATCAAATGATTGAGAATTACGAGGAATGAAATCATCAATCAAGATGATTTTCACAAGGATGTAATCAACAGTGAACACAATTGACAGTTAGAAGACAAGTGGCAGTGCATCATTAAAGAGGAGATCTTTTGCATATTTCAAGGCACAAATTCAGCAAGCAGTTGAGGGAAGTTCGACATTCGAAGGGCATCCAAATCAATATTCCAAATTCCAATTTTCTAGGAGCAGAATCAGCAAGTCAAAGTATTTTCCCAGATTATCAGTGAACAATTAGTAATCCAAAATACCTCATCAAGGAAACAGTTTCAAATTTGACTTCAGTAACTCCAACATGTCGAGACATCTAGCAACAGTTTTCAAATTTTTTTTAAGTATGAATATTGAATTTAATTCCTAGAAATCAGAGATAGTTTGTTAGCTTTGTTGGTCTATATATTTGATCAATTGAATGTACCAGGGGTTCGAGTGAGAGGGAAGTGACACTTTTGTTCCTGTAACCTTTTTTCTGAGCTCAATAGAAATCATCAGTGCAGAAGTGCAGATCCGTCTTACCAGAGATTCAGTTTCTCTCTTTCTTATGTGTATGTGATTCCTTATCTCAGTTTTCCATTCGAATGTATGTTCTTCAATATTTAGTTGGAAAAAATATGATCAGAATTCATCTTGTAATTGGTGCTCTGTTCATGGCAATTAAATATTCTACTTGCTTCTTATAAAGTTGCATTTGAAATTCATCCATAGCTAGATGCTTAAAGTGTTTTCTGCCACCATACTACAAAAGCAAAGTAACTGAAAGGATATAGTCTACCTTGCCTCTATTTTCAAGATTGATTTACCAAACACTGTTAATTTTTACTGAGACTCAACATATGACTCCATGCCCAATGGTCCTCCTTTTCACCCTATCGCGAACTATATTTTAAAACCCTACCTTCATTTGTAGAATATCTAGCCATTGCACTTCACATAACCAGTCAAGCCTTGACTGAGTTGTAAGAGAGAGCCCTCTCTGTATTGGGAGGGATAGCTTCCAATATGAAAGTTGGTTTGTAGGTTACCTCTGGGTTTTCCTCCTGCATCCAATGAAAATTACGGAGTGATAAAATTTTGGCACCATTACCGGGGAATGAAAGTTGCATCTTCCTTGGGAGAACAACAAGATTCGTATTTGACTTTTGATGGTGAAAAAAGGCCAAACAGAAAGAGCTTGTGCATATTTCACCTGGCGACTCTACTGTCAGGAGGATCCAGAATTCAAAGTACAATTCACGACTTCACTTTCTGAAGATGGATTCTCAATCTGCAAGGTATGCTCCTATGAATCGTTCTCATATACCTAGTTTTCAAAATCGAATGCCTTGCATAGATTGGTTAACATATCTTCCAAAGTTCAAAGAGGAGTAAGGAGATGATGTTGCTTTGCATTTAGTTAAATTTCATTTGCATGTACGTAAGCTAAAGGTTCAATTTCATGAAGACTGCTTGATGAAGATGTTCATGGTCACCTTGGAGGGAAAGGCAAAATAATGGTATGAAAATTTACTGTCTGCAAGTCTCTATTCATTACAACATTTTTATACAACATTTTTTGAGAAATATAAAGAACATTATCCTTGTTTGTTGCTGGTTGAACACGGATGTCATCATTTTGAAAATTTCATTCAAAACCTGGAAAATGTTTATGGTGATGAAGAGTTTATGGATGAAGAGCTTATAGAATTTATTCAAGAGAACCCTTTTAAACATTGGGAAGAATAAGTTGAGGATAGCTGCCATCATATTCAATAAGACTTCTAGTAAACATTAGCTTCTCTCTTGAATGAAAATGAAGCAGATAAGGACCTTAATCTTAAAATTCATGTACCATCCCCTAAGTTTGATGAAGATATTCAGTAGTATTTTTAGATTTTAAGTGACCAAGAGAAAGATGAAGATAGCCAATCAAACTGTTCTTCATCTCATTCATTTCCTGAAACTTTCTCTCAAGCAGAAGCTGGTCAAAATCAGTTTTGTGAAGCTGCTTTTCTTGATTCTTTTGAAAATCAAAATGAAGGATTATTTTTAGATATTCCTCATACACATGATATGATTGTTCCATTTGGAAATATTCATAAACCTACAAAAAATATTCTTGTTGTGCATGATAGGAGAAACAAACATTTTGTTTCTTTCTTATTTGAGGATAATCTTAAGTCTAATAAAATAGAACAAAAGTAAACAACATTTAGAAATGAAGGGTTATTTTTTGTCATTCTTGTTTTACAAGATACGAATGTTGCATTTGAAGTTTGTCAAGAATGTACAGAGTTTTCCCCTGGTATGCATGATAGGACAGATAAACAAATTGTTGCCTTTCCATTTGAGGAGTGTTGACCGCCTCTTCAACTAGGGGGTCAAATCCATGTACCATGAAGATATGCATCAATAGATGCAAACATGACAAAGACTTTTTGGTTCTACAAGGCATTTTTTGCTCCAGCACACAGTTTTGTAAGCGGGATTACCACACCCATGCGCGGGTTTATAATGCAATAGGTCTACATGGATCATGTTAGGTCAGTTTCCTTAGGGTTTCCTCATTAGGAGAGTTCATTTCGCTGAGTGTTTTTTATCCTCAGGAGGTTAATGTGGTCTAACCAGCCGGGTTAATCTCCCTTGAGTTTTTCACTCCCACCCAATAAATCCTCCAAAGCGGTGAAAGGCATTCTAATGAAGTCATTCCTAGGTATCTAGTGTTTAGGAATGTTGTAAATGACCATGTAAGACAGCATGCGAAATTTCGTGGATTTCCATCAAGTTTAGCCAGGTTTTTTTTAAGTTTCGGAATTAATTAATTAATTAATTCTGGGTAATTAATGTAAAACTTAGGTCCTAGGATTTTTGATAGGGATATTTATACTCAAAAGAAAGCTAATGAGACCTCCTACACCCATGGACCAAGTTTCAACTCAGTCAGACAAGTTTTGCTAGGTTGTTTGTCCACTTAGGAGTTTTTCGGAAAAACGACAATTTTAATTGCCAAACCCAGGACATGGGCAAATGTCAATTTTGTAATAATGGTCCAAATTAGATGAAGTAAGGGGAAAATAATGATGAGAGATACCCCTCCTACCTATCCTAACCCTTTACCTACCTTTGAAACCCGCATTTAATTAAAATTAGATTTTAATTAAAACCCATATGAAGTTCACGTCCCCCTTTCCCCACGTGAGCATTTGATAATTCATTTAATTATGGATTGAGGGCCCCTCCTCATGAGGTATGCCCTTCCTCTACCCATCCACCTCCCCATTTGGACTGTGTCCCACACACACTCTTCCACTCACCTTAACCCACACATTTCCTATTTTGGAAACTTACGTCCCCCTTTCCTCACGCACTAACTAATGTAGAAGTGGAAACTCTCACTTAATTGAAGCGTGGGCCTCCCCTACTCCCTTCCTCCACCAATCGCCTACCTTTAAGGAGTGTGGACTCCACACTCCCTCCACACTCCTTCCATGTACCATCCCATACCTCACGGCCTTCCCTTTTAACTCACGCTTTGCCTCACGTTTTCTTGGAAACCCCATGCATGCTTTGGGAAGGATCTCATGTGGGAGGAGAAACATCAATTAATCTTTGGGAAATGTCTCACGTACATTTGGAAACAAATCCTTTCAAAGCAAGTTACTCCTCCCTCAACTCATGCGTGAGACTCCTCTTGCCATTTTCGCCCCTCCTTGCTTGCTTTATCCTCTCCACTTCACCTTCTTGCCATTTCCCCTCACCCTAAAAGCTACGTGAGGCAATTGTAACACACCCACTATCGTAATTTAAAAAAAAAATTGGATTAATCTCCCACAAATGAGAAATCTCCAGAAACCTGCACTTGCAAAATGCCAATTCCTGGTTCAATATCGGGATTCGGGGTTCCTTCTATCGGGGTTTTGATACCCACAATGTCTTGGCAACTACAAAACCCGATCTCCGATCTCTGATTCACTCCTTGGTTGCCTCAGCCCCACGTGGCTAAGCCCTTGATCCACACGACCGGTTCCTGTATGACCATACGACAGCTTCTCATCGAGGTTTCGGAATTTGCGGTGCCGAGGTGCACCTGTGTCCGGAACTCCCGATCCTCCGATCCCCGATGTGCTCCTAGCGTGTTGGCTTTTCGGGCTAATGTCCTGGTCAATACGACCACAACGTTCACAAGACCACAGTCCTAATTCTTATCGGGGTTTGGCGCCTTTCAATGTCATGGCGCACAAGTCCCCTGGGTTCTCGACGCACCTTTACACTGGCTAGACCCCCCCCATGGCTATACCATGGTCCATGTGACCACTTACCATATGACTGTCGCCGAATAACCTTCCATCGGGGTTTCGGCATTTGCGATGACACAAAACACATATATCCGAGACTCGCGATATCCCGATTCCCGATTCTCTCCGGATGCTCGACATGCGTCCCTTGGATCAACGGCTCA